>JAMJFZ010002307.1:2005000-2180000 GCA_026225945.1 Cricetomys ansorgei | reverse complement strand
GTGCGTAGTTTCCAAGGGTAGCTGGGTCATGCAGTTATCACAGGCTTTCTTTGGTTTTAAAGAAGCAAAATCTGTTTTAGCTTTGTAACCTGTGCCTCTGAGAACGCCACCTTGGCCTTTCTCAGGCTCATCTTCAATGAGTGGCACCAGGCAGCTCTCCAGCTGCAGATTCACCTGTAATCTCTAACATCTTCCTGCCCGTGCAATTTTAAGCTCAGTCATCAGCCCAGGAATTGTCCTTCGCTTCAAGGACTCGGGAGCTGCCTGCAGGCTTCCGCGGGTCGGTGGCAACAAACACAAATGGTATGTGCCAAATGTGGAAGATACGGGACGGTTTCTCCAGCTGAAATTGACCTGAGACTTCTGGCTGGCCACACAAAGAAGATGTAAAATGGGAAGGCTCTAACTGTGCATGTACTTGAACCTAGTGAAGCCCTCACTCTTGACCACACCAAAAGCAAAACAAACACATGTCGCCTGGAAACCTTGACCAACTAGGAAGACTTCCTGGCCTGAACGAGCACAGGATCCTCCGTGTCATCCAGGGGTGCTCTTGAGTGCCTGGGTTTACAGTGGGAGTTCTAGTGTGTGTATTTCATCATTCCTCCTCCATAAAGGGTTGAAGAGAGGCCATGAACTACCAGATACCGTCAGCAACTATTCCTATAGGATTATGGGAATAAGGGTCTCTCTGGTCCCCACCCTCAAACACATCTGGACGCAGCCTGCATAAGCTACCAGCACTGGGGGAAGCAGGAGGCCCAAGGGACTGGCACAGGTCACCTTAACTTGGGCAAGGTCTAAGGAGCTATGGATACATCACCTTTCCTAGAAAATTCTTTATTCAAACTCAGGGAAAATTTTTAAAAATGTATTATCTTAAAACTAAAATAATAGAGCTAGGTGTGGTGGCTCACACCTGTATTCCCAGGGAGGGAGTTCCCAGGGATCTTGGGAGGCTGAGGCAGGATGATTGCTGTGAATTTAAGGCTTGCCTGGGCTACTCAAGGCCAACCTGAACTATAGAATGAAGCTTTGTTTGAAAAAAATATAAAATAAAATAAAGGTCCTCTGGGTGTTAATAAAGAATGATTATCTTTTCCTCCTTGGTTCTCATCTTCCCAGAGCAAACACAGATGTCAGGCTGAATCTACAAAACGTCATCCAGTGCCACATGCCACCTCCCGATTAAAGAAAAAGGAAACAGACTCAAAGCCAAAGCAGACTATGGGGCTTTAATTGCATTCACGGCAAGAGGTTAAATAGAAAACGGCCTCTGCCAAATGTTCCCTCTAACCCACATAGCAAGGCTCCTAAAATTCAATTTAGTAACAGACAAATGTGGCCATTTATAAAAGTATAAAGTAAATAAACTTCACCTGTTGCTGCACGTACATAGTACATATGCTGTTTATGTTAACTTGCTAAATATTATTCACGATCTCCTGGAACTCATTCGCAACTTCATGAATACAACAGACTGGATCAAAACGTAGTTGGTTTCACTGCAAATTTTCATCTAGATATTTACTGTTTAACCAAAATCGATACCAATAGACACTGATGACCTTACCCGACATGAGGAGCCCTGAACTTACCCTTGCCATATCCACCAAGAAATTCTCAAATAACTTCCAAATGTGGTTACTGGTGTAGATTTCTTTCATCTCCACTTCCGTGTCAACGTAACAGTGATTGACAAAGTTCACATATGCAATCTTGACCTGTGCAAATTTCAAACACAAAAAAAAGCAAGTTCCATTTCTCACCCATCGCTTTCAGTGTCTGCTCTACAACATTAAACACCATCTATGTCAGAGCCTGTAGTAGGTTACAGGTTTGTATACATGCAAGTTCCCTGTTTTCTTCTTTTTAAAAGTTATCCCACCCTGGCCAGGGGGAGGTGGGCGGGGTGGGGGTTATGGTCTAGCATTCCATTCCCCTATGCCCAGAGATTCCTGTGAAAATTCGAGAATTACTCAAAGCAAACCTAGCATTCTTTAGACATTAAGAAGAGCTGAGACACGCAGGACCTGACCATCATCATCTTCGCAGCAGCTAGTACTTACTCTGTGTTCACACTGCATGAAACCCTCAGCCTTTCCCAGGCCTCCTCTTACTGAACACAAGCCTCTAATAACCCTATTAGGACAGGTGCGGTGACCATTTTACTTTAACACTGTGGAAACTGAATGTTGGAAATGTTGAGTGATGGCTGGGGTCAGTCCCACAATTAGGAAGCAGTGGCTAAGGATCCTGGCTCAATGTTGAATTCACTGGAGACACATTTGCTGGACATCTGCTGTGATTGAGGTACTTGAATGATGACTGGAACCATACCTAGCCATGACCCTCCTAGAGCTGATCCTACTGGGAGAAGGTACGGGAGCTAATGAAAGTCAACTGGCCAGCTCCACATTAGAGAGGTGGATGCCATGTCTGCACAGCCAGAGAACTCATCTCTAAGACATAAAGCTTCAGTACACCACACCCTCACCAGAAGCATGAGGTAGAACAACTTGAGTAGATACGGGAAAGCAGAGTCTCTAGAAGAGCTGAGCCTGGGGTCAGCCATGGCCAAGACCAGGACCCCAGACAAGGACTGAGCCTGCGGGTTTCCTCTCCTCCACCACACCCCTCTCTGCCATTTAATCTCAGCATCCCCAAGGCAAGGAGGACCCTCAGACTGAGGTGCCAACAATTTCACAAAAACATTCAGGACCGTTACTGAATTGTCATGTTCCAGGACTACTTGAATGAGGACAGAGACCTCTCCTGTCTCCTTTTGGTTTTGTGTCCTTTTGAGTAATAGTACACATTTATGAATTTGGCTGCAACGTCTAGAACAGTCACAGAAAAGAAAGAAATCTTTACCCTGTGTGCACCTGGAAACCTCAGTAGTAGAAACCTGCCACTAACAGATAACCATCCTCTGATGCCCCAATCAAAGCTGAAGTAGGAGAGAGGCTGAGAGAGGATGTGGGCGTACTCTAAAGTAGACACACGTTCCACACAGCAAGGTAAACCCATGGAGTCTAACGTGGGCCCCTGCAGCACCAGCCACAGCTCTCCAATCAATGACTGTGATTCACCAATGAGCCATCTGTTTTACGCTCAAAAGCTACAAGTGCACATTTTCCTTTAAGCCCATACCACATGCAGACATTAAGAGACATGTGTCGCTCTCAGTCAAAGGGATGGTCTTCCTTCTGTGCAAATAAAAACTAGAAACTTTTGTGTTCTTTTCCACTTGGCAAGTTACATAACGAAGTACAGTTAATTCCTCTACTAAATACGTGATGTCATCACAGATACTGATGTGGGAGACTCCCAGCACCAGGTGAGACTTAAGAAGGAACGCGTCGTCTACAGGCAATAAGCATTTGTGGGGCTCACCTCAGGGATGCAGTCGTCATGGGTCACCACCCTCACTATGTCGTCCAGCGGCAAGAGAGAATTGCACTTGATTTCAGTGTAGACATTTTTCCCCTCAGTGCATGCTGCCAGCAACTCCACCAGGGTGATATGATAGGCCAGGGGGCCGCTCTCATCCCCGCGGGCTCTCTCAGAGCACATCATGTTGAGAAGGATGGGGAATGAGGCTCTGTCGTTGTAAAATATCAGCACGTCTTCACCCCCATTAATCAACTGAAATGAAGGAAAGAGACTCTGCATAGATTTCTAAAGGGTTGACCCACCTGCAGACACATGAGAGCAGCAGAGCCAGGCCTGGTGGTGCACACCTATAATGCCAGCACCAGGAAAGCCAAAACATTCCTGAGTCTATTTTCACTAAAGTAGAAAAGTGAGAGACCGGAGAGATGACTCAGCAGTTAAGAGCACTCCCTGCTCCTGCAGAGGACCAGAGGATCCGATGCCCTCTTCTGGCCTCTGAAGGCAGTGCACTCACTGGCACACACTCACAGATAGACACATTTATATATACATTAAAAATAAAAACAAATATAGCAGAGCCATGGTGTTGCACGGCTTTAATCCCAACACTCGAGAGGCAGAGGCAGGCAGGTCTCTGTGAGTTCAAGGTCTGCCTGGTTTACAGAATGAATTGCAGGACAGTCAGAGTTATAACAAAGAAACCCTGTCTCAAAAAAAAATCAAAATAAAATAAAATGATAAATAAAATGAATCATAAAAAGTGGACAATTAAATGTGAAAGCATTCACCTCGTTAGTAATTAAGTAAGCAAACTTCTACATTGCTTCAAGTACATACAACTTTATAACGATCTGACACTTTCTCATTTAATGGGAAGACATCAGAATCTAGAACAGAGAGCTGAGATGGCAAAGAAAGGACCAGGTAGAGACACTCAAGACATGACCGTTCTTCATCTTGCTGTGTGATCTTAGTGGACAATTCAAGAAGGAAACATATTTCATTTATCATGCTGTTATCTGTCGTCTATAACTGACACAAATTATCTAACCCTGATATGAGGTATTTGGTCAGGTTACAGAAGATGCATACATTATTATTTAGTTATTATATTTAAATTGGCAACATTTAAATCAACAAGCCAATTAATTCATGGGCTTACTCTGACAGCCTGTTGCAAAGGAATGTATGTGTCCAAATATGGTTGTGTATTAATATAATATTACAGATATTTCCTTATACACAGAGATATTTCCTTTGATGAGTGCCATAGGAAGGCATATGTGTTTGCTTTCTCTATCTGATCTTTTCCTTGATGCTCAGATCACAAACTCACATATATTTAGGCAATGTAGAACGAATATGAGCTAAACACAGGCTTTGTGTGTGTGTCCGTGTGTGCTAATGTGTATGTGCAGGAATGTGTGCACTTGTGTGCATTAGAGGCCAGACGTTGCTGATGAATGTCTCACTCAATCACTGTTTTTTGAGATAAGGTCTCTCACGGACCCTGGAGCGCACTGATTCAGTTAGACTGGACCCGGTCTTCATCTCTGCCTCCCTAGCACTGGGACTGCAGGGACATGTCAGTGGGCTCGGCTATTACATGGGCGCTGGGGATAAACCAGGTCCTCATATGGGCAGAGCACTTTACTGACTAAGCCATCTCCCAAGCTCCAGTACAGGTTTTCTTAAGGGTGGATTTGATAACTTTGCAATGTTCTTTTCATTGTTTATTTACATGTGAAATTCACATGTGAAAGATCGAGGCCTTAGGTGGGATTAATTTTTAAGAATTTTAGGTGGTACATTGAATCAACATGGAGAAGTCTCTCATTTCTACCTGGAAGGCTTATGATGTGGAAATTTCCCAGACCAATGTAATCTTCCAAGTGCCTTGCAGCTGGGATGGAAGTGGCTCCAATGCACAGACCCCAGCCAGCATCTGCTCATCAGTTCTCTAAGGAAGCACCTTCATCCTTGTGAGCAGCTCACCCACAGCAACCTCTTCCAGAGCACAGGGAAAGAGCTGAAGTATTCCATTCATTTTTCTTAAATTCTTACCTTATTTAAAATATCCAGTTCCCACAGTTCTAATAAAGCCCTGACAATCACTTTTTATTAACTCATATGGTTTGCTTTAAAACCATTAAAAATGATGGCAGAAAACAGCACTCCTACAATTCATAAAGAGAGCAGGATCTATTAGAACTCAATCACTGTTATGTTACTAAAAATTTAAAAATAGAAAAATTGTGTTAATTCCAAATCATCTCATCAGATTTCATCCATTTCAGGAGCTGGGGCAGTGACTTCATGGCTAAAAGCATTCGCTGTTCTTGCAGAGAACCCAGGTTCAATTCCCAGCACCCATATCAAGCAGCCCATAAGTATGTGTAACTCCAGCTCCAGGGGATCCAACTCCCTCTACTGGCCTCCATGGACACCGACATGCACATGGTACACATAGACACACACATACAGAGACACACACAGACACATACATATAGATACACACAGACACACAAACACACACAGACACGCACTGACACACAGACACAGGCATGCACAGACATACAGACACACATACACGCACAGACACAAACAGACATATACATATAGAGCCACACAGACACACAAACACACACAGACATGCACCAACACACACGCACGCGCACACATAATTTTTTAATTAAAAAATTGCCCACTATTTCACAGATCCAAATTCATTTCAGATCAGAAAGAGAAACTCCTAAGAAAATCATAGAGTCAGGCTGCCATGTGTGACTTCACCGCACTGGTGTAAACAGTGGTGCTTCGGTATCCACAGAGAAACCGAATAGCTTCCCAGCACCGGTTGGTAGGTTGGCAGGGTCTCTTTCCCTGCTCTAAGCTGCGGGTGAGCTCTTGAGCTAACTTACATGACGTTGGTAAGACGTGGGCCGGGAACCTACCTCGGTCATCACCATATCCTGGCACTTCTTCACATATTTGCCGTCTGCTTTCACGATGGTCTGCAGGAACCTCAGGTACTCCACGTGGCGGCCGTGCGTCTCGATACAGTGCACAAAGTGCTGGACGACCCTCTCGCTGATCTCGTTGCACAGATGGTAATTGTTCATGAAGATGTGCCGCATGGTTTCTGCTTCAAGGAGCTGGGTAGAGGAGAGCACCTTTGCGACTGTGTTGGGTCTCTACCTACAGCCTTTAAGTTAAGCCTACACTCCCTGCCTGCCTGTAGGCTTCCTGTTTTTTATGAAGCCACCCTGAATTGTCAGCACCTGCCTTCTGTGAAATGCAAGGAGTCATTAACCACTGAAAGAAATCTGCCTCACAAAGGGATTCCTTGGGAGAAAGGAAGTTAGCAAATGCACTGTCCTGGGATAATTTATTCATTATTCCAACAGCTCTTTCTTAAGATCTGCTGATAAATGCTTTTCATCATTTTGCATGCATGTGGATTATGTGTGTGTACTGTGCTCACATATGTGTATGGTGAGGGCTGCATGTGCCATACACGTACACGCAGAGACCAGAGCAGAATTGATGTGCTCCTCTGTCATATTCCCTGGAGGCAGAGTGTCTCACTGGATCTGAGACTTCTTCCTGTTTTGCTGACCAGCCGGCAGGCTCCTGGGTCCTCCTGTCTCGGCCGTATAGCGCTATATTGCAGGCACATGAGGCCATGCCTGGCTTTTCTGTGAATATTGGGGATCTGAACTCAGGCCCTCGCAACTCCACAGTGAGCAGTCCTACTCAGCCCCAGGATCTGCCTCACACTTTTAACAGGCCATAGCGAGCGTGACCTTTGAATATTCTGTGTTTAGCTCTTGTGTGTTTGTCGTAAGTTTGGTTTGTAGTGCTGAGTTCTGCGCGCACTAGGCAAGCCATCTATTACTGAGCTGTACCCCGGCTCCCGTATTTGTCTTCTTCGTGATACCGTCGAATTACCCCTTCGTTCTAACATCCTTATTCTCACATTAAATTATATATTATAAATAAAACTGCCACTGGCATATAGAATTTGTCTAAATTTTCAAATGATTTTAAGCATTCCCTCAGTGGCAAAAACACTTTTATGGAGTGAATCACAATAAGGGAAAAAAAATGGTATACGACGGTCCATAAAACCCTCTTCACACCGCGGTGGGACTGCACCCTTCGCTGTGCCAGGAGTCATTGAGATACTCACTCCAGGAGTCAGAAACAAGTTGAGATGCTTGTGGAGGAGAACTTGATTCTGTGGGTTCCCCCGACAGAAGTTCTGCAGGAAGGTGTGGGCCAAGTCCATCACCTCGTTCATCTTCTCGTCGTTCTGTAGGGTTAGGGCAGCACGTGACCCCGAGAAACAGAGGGCAGATTTACACCAACTGTGTCCCTCCACCATGGGTGCCTTCCTCCGCGGGCACCCTGCCCGTGCCCTCTGTGTCTCTACACCCCTGTCCCCTCGTTTCTGTGTTCTAGACATTTCTCATCTTCGCTTTAATTTCCCTGTCTGTCTGCTCCACTCTGCCCACTCTCTCCTTGTTACACAACCCACCACTCCTTCTCCCAGACTTTCTACTACCCATGAATTGCCTACATTACCTATTACCATGGTACCTATGCTAACAAAAATGTGAATTAAAAGTCAGATGAAAGATGGGGTATTTTCCATGGAAACTGCACAGAATAGTTATTCATTACAAAGGGAGAGGGAGGTCCTCACAGTGGAGAAGCCAGCAGACACATCACTAGTGTTGGAACAAGTCAGAGTTGTATGCGACCACTAGGAAGCTCTACGCAGAATTTACTTTCCTTCCATGTTCCCACTGAAGGTAGGAAATGGAACCTGAGCGTAGGAGGAAAGGGTGAATTCTCTTCAAAATAACTGGCCATCTATAAGAGAGTTCAGGACTGAGAGATAAGTAGACAGGACAGCCAAGCCCTGAGTCTGTGTGCTTCTCAAGCAGATACTTCTGTCGACAACGGGACATGGCTGGGACTACGGGAGACACCTGCATGGTGCGTGGGATTTGGTGACAATGTGCCATGCTCCTTCCTAATTTGCAAGTCTGAAGCAGGGTTGCCTAAAAGCACAGCCTTGTGCACAGGAGACACAGAAAAGCACTCAAGGACACGCGGCATCAAGTGAGAGGGCTTCCTCTTAAACAATTAGGAAAAACTCTTTATGACTTGGTGATACATTTTTTAAAATGCCAGATTGAAGGGAGCCAGTACGAGGGCAAACCTTTTCATAGGGGATCTGCAGAAGGTCCAGCACCACCGAGTGAGCTGCCATGTTTTTCAGCAATCGCTGGTGTTGGTTGCGACATTTCTTGTTCTGCACGCAGAGCTTACTCAGCCTAATCAGGATCTTCAAAAAGATGAAGCATTGCGTTAAGCACAGCAGTGTAGAACACATATATGCAAAAACGATCTGTGTGTGAACATGCACCAGAGAGAAAGCACTCCTGTCTGCTGACCTCCTTGACGATCCGGTAGTTGTTGCCCTTGTTGCTGTCGATCTGAGGCGTCTTTGTGCCATCCTGCACCGGACTCAAGAGGTTGGATTCCTAAAACAAACACCAATGTCTACTTTATTTTTGTAATAGACAATAACAATATAATTTATACTTATTTCATTAAAAAAACAAACAAACCAGTATCTAGATGTTCACTTGGTGCTTTTTGGTTGCATCTCTTAAAGTTTCTCAGCTTGAATGAGCCATGCCCATGACTGCAGCCTCATAAAAAGTCAACGTACAAGTGACACAGCTGGAGCATCAGTGAGTGAAAAGTCAAATCAAAGGCTGTTGTACCTATTGCTAGAATGCGGATTTATGTATGCTGCAGACATACCACAGGTTTATACTTTCCATATGATAGAAAACAGTCAAAATCGAGGGCACGCAAGACATAATTCTGTCATCAAAGATAATCTATAAGGAAATGCTGAATGGAGAAGCAAGCAAACCACAAAGGCGAGATACATCTCAGGAGGAAAGGACAAGCCGACTTAACCCCAGGATGCTCTTGCCGGGTTACCATGACATCCTTAAGAGTCAAACTTGGAACAGATCAAGTGTTTGCAAGAAAATGAAGAAAGAAAAATAGAAATTAAATTTAAAATAATATTTTCAAATTACTGCATTAGTAAGACTTACTAAGACAGAGAATGCTGAGGCACCAAAAAAGTAGTTATAACAACATTATCCAGGACACCACACTAATAAGGAAATCCAGGGCATGCACACAGGGCAAATATCACCTGTTGGAATCACCAGATAAAAAGTACCTATTAACTTGCACATAGAACATTTCTTAAGTTCACTACATGCCTACACTCGCCTCTAAGGGAAATAGTAGATCGCTTCTTCTTACCAGAAAACTGCAGCCATCTGAGAAAGAGAAAATGAGAAACAAGACTTCAGCGGATGGCTTGCTATCCAGGGAGGAAGAGAGAGCAGCCCCAGCTTCAGGCAGCATTACAGAGGAGCCTACACAGCATAGACAGCATATGCAGAAGAGTATTAAGTCCCAGTCTTCAAAGATGAAAACCGGCAGAGCATAATGGGTGCGTGGGTGGGCAGGGGGAGATGTTTGGAGAAAAGTCAGAGGTGCCATAGTGAAGGGGTAGAACACTGTGCAGAAAATGGCGGGAACTGACCCGGAAGTTGCCCCCTGGTTTACAGAATGCACAGAACTACACTTGGGATCAATGTCAAGTTCAAATTGGGTCAGAAACAGTCTAACCTGACTGTTGGTGGTGTCAGGCTCCAGAAGTTAGTGGGGACAGCAGCATAAGCTCAGGAAAAAGTAATGGAGATACACAGGATCAATAGACAGCATTTCGCTTGTCCTAGGCTGCCCTTCCTACAGTGCTCCAGGGCCAATTAAAAATTTAACTCGGGCTAATAAAGGAAAGCATGGGCTTTCCCTGCTGGTCAAATGAAGCAAATGAAGGCTGCAAGCACAGAGGTGTGGCCGGTCTGAAGCCAGTGCCACTCCTCAGCTTCACATTCTTTGCTGTTTCTTGGCAAACACTGTGCCCAAACTCCCGCTCTGAAACTCCTGTCACTCCCTGAGCATGAAAAGCCCTGTAAACACCATTCTTCCCACTGTCATCGCCTACCCAGAACGCCTCTCCTGAATCTTGGAGAATGGAACTTTTGAGCCATGGATTTCAGAAGTCTCATCTCCCCCCACCTCCTCTCCCTGCTTCATCTCCATTTGTTTCTGACACGTGAGCAGGTCCAGCCCTCTGCTGACTCTCCTCTCCTTAAAGTTGCTGCCAGGTTGGGACCTCCGAGCTCAGTGTGCTCACCCAGCAGCCTTGTGTCCTGAACTTCTCCCGCTGAGCGATCCTCCATGCCCACTGCAGTGACACTGTCAGGTACTCATTCATAAGTTCTCCTCGTGACCCAATCCCTCTGCATATGACTGTAGTGTGTTCTCACTCTAGTTAAACGTGGTTCTCCGTGCTTCACTGCGACACACCGCTCACTCTTCACAATTCACCTCCCTCTGCCTCCGCGATGCCAGGAGGAGCACGGAGGAAGCACATCCTCCACTCCAGGTGGAGAGTGTCTATAGTCTGGAATCAGTCTAAGAAGAGACTAGCAACCAGCCCTACCTATGTCAGGGAGGCCAGTCCGGAAGGCTGGCAGAGAGATGGCCAGCTCCAAAGGGATAGTGAGCAAGAGACAAGAGGCCAGAGAGTACCCAGTTCCTATCAAAAAGGATGCATTGATGAGAAGCAAAAGTTGCAAAATCTAGAAATGTAATCAAATTCATTTTTTCTAACCGGGTATCCCATGATTTCAGCACAATAGAAACAGGGAAATTTAAATCTAGAGTTAAATAATCAGGAGATTGAGCCAAGCCTGGGATACTTGGGACCCTGTTTTAAAAAAAAAAAAAATGTCAGGGGGTAGTGGTGCATGCCTTTAATCCCAGCACTCAGGAGGCAGAGGCAAGTGGATCTCTGTGAGTTCAAGGCCAGCCTGAGCTACAGAGTGAGTTCCAGAACAGCCAGAGTTAAAACAGAGAAACCCTGTTTCCAAAAAAAAAAAAAAAATCCTGTTTCTGATCACAAAGTGGAGCCTGGGACTGGAGAGCTGGTTCAGCAGCTAAGAACACTGGCTGTTCTTCTAGAGGTCCCGAGTCCAGTTCCCAGCAGCCACATGGTGGCTCACAACCATCTGTAACCATGGATTCCAACGTCCTCTTCTGGGGTGCAGATGTACATGCCGACAAAAGAGAGCCTGGATTTTCATAAGACCGTTTCATATGAAAGAACACCTCGTATGTGCCACACACCAACATCAATCTGTGAGGAAGTCTGAAGGCCCCGAAGCTCCTCTCGATGAGTCTGTCAATACTAAAGAAAGCAGCTAGAAGTCACAGGCGAAGCCTGGCTGACAGCAACCTCAGGAAAAAGCAGTCTCACTTTTTAAAAAAGTAGCCTTGGGCTAGGTGGGGGTGGGTGGGTGGGGGGTGTTCCAGTCCAGGGGCAAAGCACTTGCACACACATGGCCCTGGGTTCAAATCCCAGCACCAACAAAAGAAAAAAGGAAAAGTAACATTGGGCAAAAATGCAGCCTATTACAAAATATTATGCTCTTTGGTTCAACCCAGGGGAAGAGACAGAAAAACGCTTGACTCTGTAAAGGAATTATGAAGAATAATGATTTTAATTTAAAGTTGCCAGCAGTCAACAAAAGAAGGAGGCACTGGAGAATTTAATAAACAATCCTTTTCAATTTCAGAAAATAAGTCAGTGTAACTAAGCTGAACAAAACATCAACCCCAGAACATCCGGATGATAGAAGGCGGGGACCGGGGAATTCAGAAATATGCAAACGATGTAGCACTTAAGGACAGTTAGACTTCGTTTTTATTCTGAAAGGCTTTAAATAAAGATGTCTCCAGAGTTTGCCTCCCTGGAGAGAGGAAATTGATAGCGTTCATTAGAGTCTACACAACATTAGACCCAGGTCAGTGACCAAATCCACAGAGTCTGAAATTTATTCTAACAACAAAATATTGGAAAACTACAAAGCGTAGGAGTGCTGCTTATGCACACGCCCAGAGCTGAGGGGCCTGGCCGGTTGGGTGTGGGGAAGTTACCACAGAGAACAGCGTGTGCGCACAGCACAAATCCAAATGGCGTCATGTCAGTCCTTCTTGATGCAGATGGTCTTAGGTGGTCCCTGTGAAAGAGTTGATTGATCCCCAAAGGGGTCACAACTCACAGGTTGAGAACCACTGCTCTAGAGGCCAACAGAGACACGCTGGGTGCTGGGCACAGGAGAGGTCTGATTTCCGAGGAACCGCTCTCCCCACCGCCACCATCTTAAAGGACACAGCGGCAGCGGCTGTTTCTGTGAAGACGCCTAGAATGTCCTATGCACGGTGACCAGTGCCTCTGCGGGTGCTCAGACAGATCAGCAATGGGGCCCGTAGAAAACTGGATTGCCCCTGCTTCGGGCACAAGTCGCAGGTCCCTTAAGAAGCTGGGCTAGTTTGAAGTGCCCTGAAACAGACACCCAAATGATCTCAGCCCCTTGTCTAGACAACCAGACTGAGCCTCAAAGATATTGTTCAGTTCATTCCATCCCCTGAGCTGAACAGCCGCTAAAAGAACACCATCAAGAGATTCGGAAAAAAAGAACAGACACGGGTCCACACTGGGTGAGCATTAAACTAGAAAGCCTGAAGAAAGAAAATGCTGCCCTTAGTTAAAAACAAGATAGATGGTTTAAATAAGTGTCAGACTTAAAGTCACTGAGTGGGTAAGTAATTTTCTTACAAAAAACTGGAAGCCAGACACAGTAGCATGACTGTATTCCCAGTACTGGAGAGGCAGAGACAGCATGCACGTACAGATGGAGAGAGAGAAAGAGAGAGAGACTTGTACACATACACACAAAAATGTTTTAAATTTAAAAACTGGAAATGGCACAGGTACATAGAAAGAAATGGGTAAAAACAGAAACAAAGTCCTCTCTCTGGAGCACCGAGCACCTTCTCTCTGGAGCACTGAGACACCCAGATGACCTGCTTCCCTGTCTCAAGAAAGAGATGGGTGAGCAGAAAGGGCAATCCTTACTTAACCCACTCAGAGACACCTTCCTGCCTTAATCTCTCCTTCTAAATTTAGAAAACATGTCTTTGAAGGTGATGAATGAGTAATTGCTGCTAACACTGACGCTGCTCCGCCAGCCTGTAGACTTTGACATGGCAGCGGTTCCCAGGCCCTGGAAGACACGTTTGCCAAAGGGGAGTGCTGGCGTGTACAGCAAACAGGGCTCATAGACACACTGTGAGGTCTGCCCCGCTCTCCGTGACTGCCAGAGATCAGCTCTAGCAATGGCGTAATTTGGAGTCCTGTTCTGAAGTTTGATGTTCCCAAGAACAGAATGCTAAGGTACTTCTTATTTTTGCCTACAGTGATACCTACCAATTCTTTTTGTTTAAATTATGGTGACATATTTCATCTAATGGTGGATGAAGGGCCATCTGCAACAGGGGAAGCTCGCTTTCATCTCTGCTAACCTTTGGTGAGAAGCTGCATTACTACTTTATCAGACTGGGGGAAAAAAGGATGAGCATGTTTTTTAAATTAATATAGTCAACATAAATCACAGAGAGAAAACATGTATTGCCATATAAGGTTTTGTATCAAGTGAAATCTTTCCCCCCAACCCTTAAAGAGCCTGTGCTGTCACTGTACAAATGAGAGAACTACACTGAGAGCTTAAAAGTAGGAGTGTTTTCAATCAGTACCACTTATAAAACAGTCAAATAAAAAAACAAACTGTCATGTTACTGAAGACATTTTTTATTACATAAATGAAGCCCAGGATTCATGCTATGTGTGGTCCTCTACTATCTAAGCGGCCAAGAGCTAGACAGCTCTGATTTGCTCAGAACAACACAAAAGGCCATGCTTACAGCCTCTGTGACAGAGAGACAAAGGACTGTTATGTCCACGGCCTGTGGGCGTGCACCCTGCCTGCTATTGGCTCTTCCCACTGACACCAGAATGGATTTCCTCCTGTGTGTTACTGCTGTCCTTGGCTGCTGGTTCACCCATAATGTAGGTTATTCATCTGTGTATAAGTTGACACCGCTGATTCTCACATTATTTCCTCTCCTGAAACTACCCCACTATCAATCCCGGCTTCCCCACCCACCTGCTTGCCTATGCTTCTAACACTTTCCACCCTCACGCATTCATAAGTTCACACCTGATCGTGTGCAAACGGCTCTGCGATGCCCCGTCCTGGTCCTGGTTCTTCTGAAGCATTCTGGATTCTGCCAGATGAAACACTTGCTCCTTCCTGGGACTTTTCAGGGTCTCCCAACTCCCAGCCATTTCTAATACAAATCCCTTATACTCCTGCTGCTATAATTCTCGAATACATTAGAAACTAACTCCTCTCCATCCTTCAAAACAAGCCTATGCTATATGCTGGGGTATTGTCCCACTGGTGTGTGGTGTTCGTTTCTGCAGAGCAAGAGCCATATCTGCAATATTAGATTGAAGTCCAGACATCAAACTTTAGCAATGAGAAGCATGGGAAAGGGGCTCACACCACAGCAGGCAGAGTGTTTGAAAGCAGGACTCTACTTCAGAAAAGCACCAGCACAGATCAAGGGAAGGAGGCTCAGCAGTGGTCCACATGGTCCATCCTCAGCAACAGCACAGACACCAGAGGTATGGATGAGGGGGATGAAATCACAGAGGAGCTGGCGAGTGCTGACAACTGTCAGGCAGAATACGATGAGCCCCTTCTAGACAACATCCAGAGGTAACCGATAAAATATTTAAGATGCCTCTTTTCAGTAGGCAGAAACCATGAAAGTTCATAAAAATTTCAGAGCAATTAGAAGCCCAGGATTCACTGCCACCCCTCGGGGCTTTAGCCCATGCTGGCACTCTGGATTCTGAGTTTAATATAGGGGGTACACAGAGAGAGGCAGAGAGGAAGGAGAAGAGGGGCCAAGCCTGGTCGCCAAGAAAGATGAAAATTCTGGCCAGAAGCCACACAGCCACGAACATCAAAAGGGAGATGCTACATGAGTCTGGAGGGATGACGGGAACACACACAGCTTGGCCTTTGTTCTAGCTGAAGTCCAGGGGTCCCTCTCAAACTCCTGTGCACAAAGAGAAAGCCACTCGCAAGATCTGCACTAGAATTCTCATTCATAAAGAGACCCCCAAAGTCCCAACCCCAAACTGCAATTGATGTGGTTACAAAACAGAATTCCCCCAGAGTGCAACAGAATCTTCTCCAGATTAAGTTCAGGCCTTAGAAGATTTTCACATAGAACGTACCTTCATAACAACGCCACTAAGAGCCTGAATTAACCCACCCCAAGAGCTTCTGCAGGAACAGCTTAAAACTATGGCATGCCTTCCTACAAAGAAGCTAGGTTCTACATATAAAGGTATTTTAAAACATTTCTGGTCTCCGGGACAACTTCCAGAGACATGCCCCGCCCCTGCCCATCTCCTAAATGAGGGTGAAGGAGGGGGCACGGGGGACCCACCACCAAAAGCCATTATCAGAAGGCTCCAGCTTACGGGGTATAGACTGACTGTCAAGGCAAACACCAATATTAGTTTCGCAGCCTAGGACCCAGGCCCTGAACAAGTGTCAACATCTGAGGAGCTAAACCTACGATGACTGTCTTGAGATGCCCAGGCACGCAGCAAGGGATCTCTATGGGCTCAGACTAGCAATGCCCCCTGGCAGCATGCGCGGGAAACTACAATTACCCTAAGGAGGAAAGCACCCTCTATCTACTTCAACCCCCAGGCCCAGAATCTTTAAACAGCTATATCTCGTAAGCAAAAAGACATCCTTATCTGAAAATGCACTTAGATAGTAAATGGCATAATAGCCACCCATGGACTATTACAGAGATAGATACTGTTTATGTGGGGTTATAGAAAAACGTACCATACATATTGTTAAGTCCAAGAAGCTAGTTATTATGTGATCCAGTCTCACGGCACTGTGGAAAAGGTGTAGAGACAGTGAAGAGAGAGTGAGCTCCAGGGACTGCATGGGGAGAGGTGGACAGGCACGAGCAGAGACTGTCAGGACGGTGGATCTACTCTGCAGATGTTGTTGTGGATGACATTATCCATTTTTTCAGAACCATGTGTACAATGTACTTCAGATAGTGAACCCTCAATGAAGAAAGGCCTTTAGATCATAAGTTGTATTGGTAGTGGCTCGTCAGTTCTAAGACACACCACACAGATCCCAGGTAAGAAGAGCGGAGAGAAAGTGTATAAGAACTCTGTGTTCTTCGTGTGAAATTACCCTCTAAACCCAAACTGCTCTGGAAATGCAGTCTGTGGGGAAAAAAATGTAAGAACTCATAATCACAGAAGAGCAGAATATAATGAAATGAGCACTTCTAAGAAGTTTCCAAATGGGGCTGGAGAGATGGCTCAGCAGTTAGGAGCTCTGGCTGCTCTTACAGAGGACCCAGGTTCAGTTCCTAGCACCTACATGGCAGCTCACAACCACTTGTAACTCCAGTTCCAGGGGATCTAATGCCCTCTTCTGGCGCCACAGACTCTGGGCACACTTATGATACACAGACATACCCATAGGCAAAAGACACACACACACAGAAAACATCTTAAAATTTTTTAAAACTTAGAAAAGCAACTCCCAACTACCTCACACTCTAGAAATAGTAAATACAGAATTATCAAGTAGACAAGAATCTGAAAACTTAAAAAGCAATAAAACCCCCAAAAAAACCCCACATATGTGAAAAAAATCAATTTTCAGTTATGAAGAAGGATAATGGCTCAAGTTAAATCTTCAGCTGCTGCGGTAAACGACAAATAAGAAACGGAAACACACAGATAAGTTTAAATAAATTATCCAGTGTTTCCTGCAAGGTAACAGGTTTGAGAAAGAGGAAACAAAATCAAACACATACATATTTACATTAGCATACTAGCAATGGGCACACTAATAAGACTGAACACATACTTAGCTAGAGTTTCAAAGTTAAAACACAACTGTTCTGCTTACAGTAAACCTCTGTATAGCCACAGTGAGGGCTGAAGACAAGGAATAACATGAGGGGCCCAAGGCTGTTGTCAGGAATCATCTCCATTGCTCTTTGACCTTACTGAGGCAGGGCCTGTCAGTCCAACCACGGCTCATCAGTACGGCTTGCCAGACTAGCCAGCATGCTCTGGGGACTCCGCATCTCTGCCTTTGGATGCTGGAATTACAGGCAAACTGCTATGCCCGTGCGGCATTTACACAGGCCCTGGACATCCAAACTCCTGGCCTCGAGTCTGTGCAGTAAGTGTGTTAATCACTGGGTCATCTCCACAGTCCAGAATCATTCTGTGGTACACGTGAACAAACAGGACCCCGCTGACTGCACAAACAGATCTTAGCTTTAGCTAAACTGAAAAAAGTGAGGTGAGAAATCTATTAATAGATGGGTACATAGATAGATAGATGGATGGATGATAGATAGATGGATAGATAGATGGATAGATAGATAGATGATAGATGGATGGATGGATAGATAGATGGATGGATAGATAGATGATAGATAGATGGATGATAGATAGATGGATAGATGGATGATAGATAGATGGATGATAGATAGATGGATGATAGATAGATGGATAGATGGATGATAGATAGATGGATGATAGATAGATGGATGATAGATAGATGGATAGATAGATGATAGATGGATGGATGGATGGATAGATAGATGGATGGATAGATAGATGATAGATAGATGGATGATAGATAGATGGATAGATAGATGATAGATAGATAGATGATAGATAAAAATCTGACCTTCTGAGTCATCTAGTGGAATCAAAACAACAGTGACAGTTGTCACACACACTCATAGTAATGAGGGTGGGAGGTGTGGCAACTTTCACACACTGAGGGAGAAAACACTCGTTCTGTGGAAAATGACTGATATGGACTGGGACGGGGCGCGTGGCACATTTGGCTCCTAAGCACACACTTGAAGCACCCTTGAGTGGCGCAAGAGGAAGAGGCATGCACAAGCTGGATCACCGCTTTTAACAGCAAACTTCCTTAGAGCATCAGCACTGCAAAAAGCCCAGAAGTCCATCACCAGCTGACTAGAGAGCCATGTGTAACACTGCACTAATACAGGCTAGAGTCTATAGACCTGTGGCTCTCACCCTTCCTAATGCTGCGATCCTTTAATACAGTTCCTCATGCTGTGGTGACCCCCAACCATAAAATTATTTTGTTGCTACTTCATAACTATAATTTTGCTACTGTTGTGAATTGTAATGCAAGTATCTGCTATGCAGATGGTCTTAGGTGACCCTGTGATACAGCTGTTTGACCCTTAAAGGGGTCGCGACCCACAGGTTGAGAACCACTGATATAGATGATTATGCTATACTGAACATGCCCACAGGTTAGTGGTAAAATATGTCCAGGCTTCAGACAAGGAGCTCGAAGAACTCTTGGGTTAGGCTCCCTCATCTCTAAATAGGAGGCTCAGAAACACCTGTTCATTCTAGGTAGTGTTGTAAACAGATATGACACCAGAATGTTGTTGCTAGGATACAGTCAGGAGAAGGAGCAGCCTCAGAATTAAGCTCACTGGTCCATGATGACAAGACTGAGCAATCAATTAAAGTCAGAGGGGCTTGAGATGTGGCTCAGCAGTTAAGAGCATTTGCTGCTCTTGCAGAGAGGATCTGCCGGCAGCCACATGGGGTGACTCACAACCACCTGTAACTCCAACTCCAGCACCCTCTTCCGGCCTCTGTGAGCACCAACACACCTATGGCACATACTGACACATACACGTAAGTAAAAACAAACCCTAAAAACCAAAGTTCCAGCTTTATTTCTTGCTTTTTCTGGCCTCTAATCTCAGCTGACTGTTCACATTGCCAGTTGTTCACAGCCCACTGAAGCCATGTTAACTGACTGCCTTCCTTTACTTCCTGTTACCTGAGGAGGAAAGGGTTTAATAATCTTGTATGTCACAGTCCATCATGAAGGGAAGACAGGTAAGAACTAAAGGCAGGAGCTGAGAGCCAAGGCCCTGGAGGAACACTGCTTACTGGCTTGCTCTCGTGGTTCACTCAGCTTGCTTTTTTCATAGAACCCAGGACCACCTGCCCAGGACTAGCACTGCCCGCAGTGGGCTAGGCCTTCCCATATTAATCACTGATCAAGAAATACCCCTACAAACCTCCCTACAGGCCAATTCGTTAGAGGTATTTTCTCAGTTGAGGGTCGCTCTTCCCAGATGACCCAAGCTTGTGTCAAAATAAAAAACAAAACAAACAAATAAACAAAAAACTAGTCAGCACAGTAACACAAACACTCCATCAGGGTTTCCTCACTGGCTCCTTACAGTATTCTGTGCTATCCATTTCGTACGTGATAAGATAAACCTTGGAAAATCAAAGCAAGTTACTCCACGTTGCACATATGCCAAGCAATAGATTATGGGATGTCTGAGCCCAACCCCACCCAACTCACTACTGACGGCCTCGGGATTACCATCTGTGTGTAGGTTACTAACTCAGGCCCAGACCTTCATGGCACCCTAGCTTTCCCTGCAGCTAACGCTGGTCCCTTGGGTCCCCCTGCAGTGAAGATTCTAGATCCAGTTCAGCCCATGCTGATGAGATGAGCTCGTCTGTAACCGAGACGCCAAGAGGAAACACGGCAACTCCCTGGAGCTGCGGGGCCCAAGAAGAAAATTCCAGCAGACACAAATGTTCCCTAAGAGCTTCGTATTCACTGTCGCATCCCGTGCTTTCAGAGTGACTCTGTGGTGGCAGAAGCAGCGCAGGTGTGACAACAGAGCAGCCTTTTGACTCCCAAATTGAAGCTCCACTGGGCACAACCATCATGTGACCTTGACATCCGCAGTCCAAGGGCAACCTCCAAACTCTGGATTTTCCAAATATTTACTTCTTCATATTAAACCACTTTCTAACCAACATGCCTAGAATGATGCCCATTTCTTGCATCAATAAACCTGGGACCCGGTGAATAAATGCCAGCCTCACCACTCACTCATTTGAATCCCCTAGAAAACTAATTTTTTACACCAGCTATACAGTTTTGTCTTGAGAATATCTGCAATTAATGACTATGCTCTGCTCCTTTCTCATATGCAGGCAAAGTGCCTGAGGGGTCTCCAGCTGAACGGCATGCACACCACCCCACGGTAGGTGGGCTCTCTCCCACCTTCTCTCCGTGAATGGAAAATGAAAGCCATGGCCTAACAACCTTCCTGGCATGTCTCAGATGAATTCTTCCGAGGCATCTTCTCTTTTGTAACTTTTATCAAGAGCACAGTGAGTTCAGGTTAGGGCTGTGTGGCCCATGGATTGAACGCAGGATAGAAGGATTGGTGTCAGGTATTGGTACCTGCTGAACCACCTCGCCAACACATCCAAAGACCTCTACTGAAATAACTCAAACAGGTATGCTAAGTCAGATGAGAAGCAACAGTAAGCTTCCAAGAACACATGTAAAATATGTGTTTTTCATATTTTAAAGGGAGGGGTATTGTAATCTGTGAAAACATAGAAACTCAGTAATACTGTGTCAGAAAATGCAATCTTAAGGAACCTGGCTCTTATCATCCAAACACTGGCTGAGTCCCAGAATTCACAGCCTGGGGAGCCCTTGGGTTTTCCCAGATTTAGTTTATTGGACTTAAAAAGGCAGCCCTATAACCATCCCCAAAGTTTGCTGTGATATTTAAAAGGAGATTCTACATGTGAAAACATCTGCTCTTTGGTGTGGACACAGGAAGCACTAAATAAATGCTAACTTTTTTCTTACTTCGTAAATGAGTTATGGAAGAATTTATGGCACTTCCGTGGCCCTAAATGATCATAAAACAAATTTTCATAGATTAGAAAGTCTACATTCCACTAACACTTTTTTAAAAAATGATAGGAAAATTCTCTAAAAGATGAAGTGAAGAATTGCAGATAACTCACAGTCCCAGAACCTGAAGAAGAATGCCACCGCCTCAACGCTACCTGTAACCCCTCAGCTTTTTAGATATTTAATTACCACCGTCTGTGCCAACACTCTGTAAACCGAGATGCCCTGAGTACTCCCAAAGCTGCCCTATGGAAGCCCTCCACCCGTTTACACCCCTGCAGATCAAAAGCACCCAAGTTCAACACGAGGCAGGCATTTCAGAAACTATCAGCCATGGTGTTGGCGTTAGCTCGTATATAAGCATTACCAGTAAAACACTGTTTTAAAAAAAGTAGGGTCTGGATCCCTGCCTTAACAGGTAAGTTCACTGGCCGCTCTTCCACAGGACCGGGTTTGATTCCTAACACCCAAATGGAGCTCACAACCCTCTGTAACCCCAGTGCCAGGGGATATGGTGCCCTCTTCTGGCCTCTATGGGCACTACATGCATGGGATACACAGACGCACAGATAGGCAAAGCCCTAAGACATTAAAGAAAAATAAAGTGATCTTGGAAACAAACCTCATTTGTCTCTTCGCCCCCTTTGGCTTGACCATCACCCATCTCCCCATTCTCATAGCTGCTGCTCTTCTCAACCCACAGCTCAGACTTTTCCACCGTCAGCCGAAGTTGGTCAAGATCTGCCTTGATTTGCTTGTAGTTATCCACATCTTGGTTTGACACCAGTAACTGCACCTAAACACAGAAGAATTTCATCCCTTAATACTCTCACACAGCTTTCTGTGTTCCTAGTTCCCGTGCACCTAAGACCCCATCTTTAAACATGCATTAGCTGAAGGTCAACATTCAGAACGCTTATGGAGATGTATGTTTGTAATGACTGAAAACTTATCTGCAAGTACTCATGAACCCCAACTGGTATATTCGTGCACCAAAAGGGATTCTTAGACGTGTGCTCTAAAAATACTTTTCAAAGTGCTGAAAGTAATTTAACGTAAGTCGAGGGGGGCTGGAGAGATGAGCCAGGGGTTAAGAGCATGCTCCGGGCCCAAGAGCCTGCACGGGCTAGGCAAGCAGCCCCGGCCGCAGCCTACCTGTTTGAAGGCCTGCAGCACCTCTGCTCTCTGGCTGAAGTGCTTGAACAGCAGCTGCAGGGCTCCCGACAGCAGCGGGGCGTAGTCGTGCATGATCAGGTGGATGAGGACCCGTAGGAACGTCCTGCCCCCTTCGTCATCAAGCTGAACTGGAGTTTTTTCCTTTCTGTAAAACCAAAAGTAATCCTAAATTAGCATATTACGTGATATCTATATTAAAGCCATTATAATGATATCTGTGTTTTTAAACTTAAACCTCTTGTTTTCCCAAAATAAGAAATGAAAGGAAGACATTGATACTTCTTTTTTTTTTTTTAATGTGTTTGTTTGTTTGAGACAGTTTCTCTGTTGTAACTCTGGCTGTCTCAGAACTCACTGTTTAGCTAAGGCTGGCCTTGAACTCATAGAGATCCACCTGCCTCTGCCTCCCCAGAGCTGGGATTAAAGGCGTGTGCCACCACCACCCGGCTTCTTACTTCTTAATCTTATATAACTGATGTGGTTCCTCAGCAAATCCCAAGAGCTGATCACCAACACACAGGAAAAAAACAGGCATTTAAGCAATCTCTAAATCATTCCTCATTGTTACTTAGCACATAAAATAATGGGTTTCACTGTGTTTTTTTCAAGCATGGCTCACTGTGTAATATTCCCAGTACCCTTCTTTGTCCTCCTTGCCCCTCCCTCATCCCCTTTTCCCTCAAAGAGTCCCCCTTCTGCAAAAGCAGTTATTGTCAGTGTTGACCAATGGCTGGTTTTCCCCAGAGCCCACAGAGATCACTCCATGGCAGGTGGGGAGGGACAGTCACAAACACACAGCCATCACTGAGCTCTGTGTGTTTGGCACAGTGGGACTGGGAACAAGATTCCACTGGGGTGAAAGGTCTATGTGAAGGCTTCCATTGCTGCTGATGGGCTGTATTCCCTAGACAACTTGTGGCTGGGCAAACATGGAGTGCAATTATCCAAGCCTATATAGCCTACCACACCCATGCTAATAAGATGTGTGGGTTACATAGGTAGGAGGGAAGATAGATATGACAAAGAGATCGATGATAAATGACGGACACGTAGATAGGAACAGAGATGGAACACAGATGATAGCGCACATATAAATGACTTACACACAGAATTGATGCACAGATAGATGATCGGTGTCTGATGCATGATAGATACATACATTCATAGACAGATGATTGCTAGACATGATCCATAAAGATAGATAGATGATAGACAGATATATAGATGACTTTAAAATGATAGGCACATACAGACATGTAAACAGATGACAGATAGAGTATAATCTATTGGTTCTACAGCCATGTTGAACAAAGCAGCACAAGGTTAAATGGAGCAAAGAGAAGGGATACAGTGGGGAATCAGTGCATGAGCTGCTGCTCATCACACACACTCGCACACTCACATGCATACACATGCACTCACACATACACACACTGACTCACATGCATGCACACACACTCACACACATGCACACACTCACATGCATGCAAATGTACTCACACATACATTCACACACTCACATGTATGCACATGTACTCATATATACACACACTCATACACTCACATGCATGTACACACACTCACATGCATGTACACACACTCACATGTACACACACATTCACACACTCGCATGCACATATACTCAAACATATACACACAATCAAACTCATACACTCACACACTTACATGCACACTCACATACATGCACTTACATGCACACACACACACACATACATATATACTCACACATACTCACACACACACTCACACACATGCACACAATCATGCACATGCACTCACACATACCCACATGCACACATTTACACATACACATTGCATACTCACACACATGCACACACTTACATACACACACCAAAATAATGGTTAAAAGTATATTCAACACATAAACCCTTAGCACTCACGATCGCTCTCGATCACACTACACTCTGCAGATGACTGCACATGCCACACAGGCGCGGCTAGCCCCGGTGGGTCGCACCAGCTTCTCCACAGACACCTGGCTAACACACTGAGAGCCAACAGTGGGACAGCTAAGAAGCCACTTGTCTCTAGGAATTGTTCAGGTCCTGCCACTTTATAGGACACAATTCTGTCGTCATCAATCTATTACCAGGGCCATCAGTGAAAAGTGTCATGCAGTTCATGTCCGTGCTTTAGGACGAAATCATATTTCTTCCCAGGAATAATAAAATATTTCAACAGGAAATCACAACAAAAGTCAGATCACAATAGAAAAATAAGGATATACCAAATGTTCACTAAACATTTGTGGACTCTGTTTTTCCTCCCTCCCTTCCTCCTCCGTCCCTTCCCCCTTCTTTCCCTTCTCTCTCTCTCCCTCCTCCCCTGGACAGAATCTCACTCTGTAGCCCAGGCTAGTGTGGAACTGTAGATCTATGGTTCTGTTAATTCTTAATTCCTGCCCTCCCCCTTTCTAGAGAAAGGAGGGAGTAAAGAGTTTAGGATGGACATTTTTAGCTCCTCAGGTTACCTAAGGTCTATAATAAAAACGGGTCAGTAATCCTCTCCGAGATTTACTTTGGTGACTATTGTTTCATTTCTGGAGAAGAAACTTCATAACACATGCCAGGGATGCAGTACAAGGAGGGTCACGCCACAAGCGCCTTACTAGTTTTCATCCTGGAGACCTCCAGCCGGCAGAAAACGCCCGACTTCTCATGCGTAAAGTTAAGGACAGCAACAACAGAAGCGACTTCCTTGCCTCAACTACCTAAGACAAGATACCATAATACTAGTATCAGGGCAGCTAAAGGGCACGTATGTGCTGTCATTATCTGAGGAGAGAAAAGCCAAGAATTCTGAGAAAGTTAAATATGTGGATCTCATTTCTCCCATTTTTTAAAGGTGACTGAAATCAGAGTCATGCTCCTCCCTCTAGAGTAAGTTCAAATCTTCTGGTAGAAACTGTGCTAGCAGCAAACAGGGTATCTAGGCATGCATGAGAAGATGAATGATAACAAACTGGATAAAATTCTAGGTAAGATATATCCACATATGAGTTAAAGGCTCAGTACAGTACCTTCCAGCAAACATCGTTTCTGCCTGAGCTGCAATTTCATCGATGTCGGGAACAATAGCTGTGAAGACACATGCTGAAAGTTAGTCTTTATTTTGTCTTAATTCATGTTCGTATTCACTTAATTGAAGATATTTTTATTTTAATACCTCTTCAGAAAATTACAATATAATTCCACTTAATCAGTGTGATGGTGCTTTGTCAATTTGACACAACCTAGAATCACCTAGGAAACCATTCTCAGTGATTGGGTTTGCCTGTGGGCATGTGGGGGAGGGGACTGTCTTGATTACCAATGTTCACTGGAATTGGAAGATCCAGCCCACCATGGGTGACACCATTCCCTAGGTAGGAGGTCTTGAATTGTTTAAGACTGCCACAAGCCAGCAAGCGAGCACATATGTGCACCCCCCCACCTCCCCACTCCCCCCTCCTGACTGCAGGTATGATGTGGCTGGTTATGACTGGCTCTCTCAAGTCATATTCTGTGACCTCTGTGCCAAGATAGGCTATAGCCTGAAAATAGAAACTGAAATAAACCCCTTCCTCTTCCAAACTGGTTTTGCTGGAGTATTTTATCACAGCAACAGAAACAAAACTGGAACAAACCTGAACATCTTAACTGAAGTTTCTGCATCTGCATGATTGTATTAGATGTTGTATATTGAATCCAGGGCTGCACATGTGCTTTCTCCCTCTTTAATGTGAGCTATGCTTTAAGCTAACATATCACTGGCATCGAGTGTGTTAAAAGATCAAGAGGCATCTGTACAAAGGTGCTCTTGTTTGTAAGTGTGTATATGTGTGTATTTGAAATGCCAAATATATGTGCGTGTCTTCATAGAAATGCACACAGCACGGCATAGAAGAACAATTTTCTCTCCTTTATTTTCATTCCACGTGTATGGGTGTTTTACCTGTATGTCTGTGCACCATCTTGTGCAGTGTCCACAGAGGCCAGCAAAGGGTGTCAGCTGCTCTGGGACTAGAACTGCATACAGTCGTGAACCACCATGTGGGTGTTGGGAATCTAACCCAGGTCCTGAAAGAGCAGTCAGTGCTCTTAACAGCTGAGCCATCTCTCCAGCCCCAAGTGGAAAGCATTTTTTAAAGACTCAAAGTTCATTTAAAGACCTTGTCACTGTGCTTCCCATCAATATGGCCATTCTACCTACACTTAATATATTTGAAATTCCGTCTCTTTTTCCTGTAGAACAGGGTCATTTCGTATTGTGATCCAATCACAAGTCTTCACTGTGCCCTACCACCACCATTTTGAAGATGTCTTTACTCAGACAGCATGTTCAAATGATAAATAGATGACTGATTTCTGCTCTCTAGAGCATAGAAAGAAAAGCGAGCAAGATATGAAAAGGAGGGGGAAAGCTTATTCTGGAAGTATGACTCTCCTCATCCCCCCCCCCCAACACACACACAGGAGAAAAGGCATCAGCTCCATCAGAGAGAGGATTTTCTGGGGTGCTCTCAACCTCTGCTTGGGTATTTTACTGACACTCAGCTCATGTTTCCAGAAGTCTGGTTTCTGGGAGCCAATAACTGTTATGCTTCTGTCAATGCAGCCGCCAGCACGACTTTCTGGTTCTGCCTGATTGTTCCTGGAAACAGCCCTTTGGGGTTCTATACTTCTGAGAAACTGCGGTGTTGCAGGGGTGCCAGGAGTGGCTTCTTGCCCTGGAGGAATGGCGGCTGCCTGTCTACAGGGCAGAGGTGAGTAGCAAAGCAATTGGTCTAGCCCCCGTTCTCTACACTGCCAATGAATCATTCTTGCCCATCTAATGGATAGCTGGATGGATGGAGAAGGCAGCTCCTAGCACTGTTCAGCTCCTAGAACTGTTCAGGAGTCTCCTGTCTGTGCACAACTGCTAGACTCGGAAGAGCTCTGTTTCCCGGCTGCCTGT
This sequence comes from Cricetomys ansorgei, assembly GCA_026225945.1. Taxonomy (NCBI): domain Eukaryota; kingdom Metazoa; phylum Chordata; class Mammalia; order Rodentia; family Nesomyidae; genus Cricetomys; species Cricetomys ansorgei. The sequence goes on along the minus strand of JAMJFZ010002307.1, from coordinate 2,152,548 downwards.
GTCCTAAGGTGTAGTTTATAGCCTGCGCAGACTGACCTGGCCCATCCAGGTAAAAGGTGAGTTAATATTTCTTAGTCTTCACAAAGTCCTTTTTATAGTCTCAAAATTTTTCAGCCATTTTTATGCTCTTTGAGGTTATGTTCCAACTCTCAAAAACATCCTAGTTTTTAAGTGTGAGAGAGAATTCCAAAGCAGAAGACCCCAAGGCCAGGCACCAAGGCAAGCTGTAGGAGCCCTTTCTCTCCGTTCTCTGGCTAACCGTGGCTTCCCCACAAATACCTGCTCTCTCAGCTACATTTCATACCATTCTTTGACCCAGGCAGGAACATTTTTTCTCAGATTTTCACCCAAAGAACATAATGTGCAAAAGATTCAGACTCTGGAGAGGCCTGGGTGTCTGGGACTCTGATGGCTGTGGCAGCCCTCACTGCCAACCTGCCTAGATTTAGACTGGAAATACACCCCAGCTGTGTCTGTGTGCATGTTTCCTGGAAGGTTTAGCTGAGGTGGGAAGACCCACCCTGAATGTGGGTGGCTGCTCCCCATGGCCTGGGGTCCTGGACTAGAAAGAAGTGTGAGCTGAGCAGCAGCAGTCACCACCTCTCTCTGCTTCCTGACTGTGGTGACATGTGAGCACACCCCTCGGCCCTCAGTTCGCCTTCCACAGTGAACTGCACCCTCAGACTGTAAGTCAGTCAAAGCTTTGTTCCCTCAAGCTGCTTTCGTCGAGTATTTTACCTCAGTGAAGAGGAGCAAACACAGTGATCTTTACAAGTCGCTCCTCCCATCTGTGTTTTTGTCATCTGTAAACCCTACCTAGCACAGTAACAGGAGACAGGGTGTCCAGGATGTAATGCCAAATAACAGCAAATACCTCCCTGTCTTTGCAGGCAAGGTATATAATGCTCTGTCTCAATTTCAACTAGTACAGATTGTCATCCTCTGGCAGAAATACTTCTGTTAAGATAGATATGAAAGGTACTTGGGGTTTTTTAAAGCAGAATGCAAAATTAAAGATCACAAAAAAGCCTTATGGCAATCCATTATCTTGTAGGCTAATTAAGTATACACACACATACACCACACACACACATATATACATCACAACACACATACATTCATATGCTGTCACACACGTATACACACACCTATGTGAATATATACACATATATACATATACAGATATATATACACACCTGTGTATATACACACACATATATGTATATGTGCATATATATGTATATATCTATATATATATGTGTGTGTGTGGTATATATATGTGTGTGTATATATATATACACACACATATATATACCACACACATGGATACATATATATACAATACACACATTCATACACTGCATATACACACACATATATACACACGTGTATATATACAAACGTGTGTATATATGTATACGTATATGCATATACACATATGTGTATATGTGCATGTGTATATATTATATACAAACATATACATATATACACATCTCAGCCATACATGTATATAACATATACCACACACATACACATAGATACACATATGCATATGCACACATATATATATACGCACACAAGTATATGCATAAACACACACATACATATAAACACACACACATACATGGAATTTGAACAGAAGTCTACCCTATACGGGTACTTCCAGAAAGCATGGGTTATTAAATTAAAATTTCAGTGCAAGGCACAGAATACCTCCCTATGAGTTACTGATCAGAGAGCCCCCAGGAGCACCCCAAACAACACAGGCTACCTGTGTTCTTGGTTGCCCACCAAAACTAAAATACAAGACTCAATTGCTGAAGACACCACTCACTTTGGATTTAAGACACAGAGTAACCAACTCTGATGGGCCAGGAAACTCTTCCTGCTGGCTGGCTTACATGTGCCAGAAGATGCTATGTGGGCTACTGGAGGAGAAAAGATTTCAAGTCTCACCCAGTGCTGGACCCTGCATATTTCAATACTGACATGCTGTTTATGTGTCCACTGGTGCAATAGCGGCACCATGGTTATTGGGGTAACCTGTGACTGTCTGATTGGCTATGAGGCCTGCTGGAGGGATCTCACACCCTGGTAAAAAGCCCATGACTGAGAAAACTGCAGGCCCTACTGGGGAACCTACTGTTGTTGTTTTACTGAATGCCTATGCTGCCAAACAGCTTTCTAAATATTTATGTTTATACCTCTAGGTGTGCGCTGCTCTCAGCTTTGGTCAGAGAAGCTTCTTTTTTCGTGGATAATGGTTAATGCAGATAACTAGTCAAAATGCACAGTATAAATAACACTGGCTCAGCTGGGGATGCTCAAGTCTATCAACCCCCCACCATGCATGATGCAGGGAACTTTGTAAAAGAAGGGGGCAAAAAGAATGTAAGAGTCGGTAGGCAGAGAGGAGTGCTTTGAAGTACCGTCTAGACAGGTGCACACACCAACTCACAGCAGCTGTGGTCACCCCTGCGAGAGCAGGCCAGCCAAAATTCTATTATGGATATTGGCAGCTGATGGCTGCTGACAGGGGGAGAGTCACTCTCTTCTGAAGACATGGTATTGGTGGGTTGACTATGCCCTGTTGAATAGACACACACCCATGTTCATATGGGCAGCCCTAACTGGGTTCAGGGGGCTGGCAATAAAAACAAGGAAATGCACTGGGAAGAGAGATGAGGTATGGGGCATTAGAGAGAGGAGGAGGGAGATAGTGATAGATGGATACAATCAAAATACATGGTATTAATACATGAAATTTCCAAGGAATAAAAAGTAAGGACATAGATCGCAAACCATAGATACCTGATGGTAGCAATGTGTCTGGGGAGACGCTGGCAGAGGCGTCACCACTGTCGTTGCTCTCCCCAAATTCCTTCTTGTATATGGACAGCATGTATGAGATCCGGTAGTCCAGCCTGACGCTCAAAATGAACTAGAAGAAGCAATGTGTCAAACTTAGTTCCATTAGTGCATACCGAGAGCCGCCATGTCACTAAGATGGGGCAGCTGTCAGCACAGTGCTTAAACACAGGAGCCACAGGCTGGGGAAATGGCTCAGTGGGTAAAGCCACACAAGCCCGGCGACCTGGGTGGGTTCCACCCCTAGAACTCACATAAAGGTGGAAGGGAGAACCAACTCCATGAAGTTGACCTCTGACTTCCGCAACGAACATGGTGACATGTGTACCCTCATACACACATAACAATTTTTAATGCAAGTCGTGACACATACCAACCACACTGCTGTCAATCTTTCAGATGAACCAATCAGATATCTTACTTGTAAACTGTAAACTCTCAGTTGTTTACCTGTTTACATCAGTGTTTAAATGCAGGAAAGGGATACATTTTCATTGGTCAGTATTAGTTAATTAGTAATTAATTACTAATTAATAATTATCATTATTAATGATTTTTAAATTGGGTGAGTGGGTGGCTTTGAAACAAAGTCTCCTGTAGCCCAGATTGGCCGCCAACTCCCTACGTATCAGAGGATACCCTTGGACTCCTGCTCCTCCTCCCAAGGGCTGGGATCACAGGTGTGTGCCACCACACCTGGTCTACACCCATTCTCAGAAACAAGGAAATCCAGCACCCACAATTGATCTCTGAAATTCCAGGTAGGGTGCCATGTGTCTGAAGAAGCAATGCTGATGTGGTCCCGGGCAACTTGCATTTTTGCTGGGAGGAAAATGCTGGAGCCTTCCTGCACTGGAAGGCTGGGGTTGCGGCTGGGGTCTTGGCTGTGGTAGAGAGGATCCAGCTCTACGGACCAGCCCAGAGGCTGGCCAGCCAGGACGGCTGAAATGCTGGTTCCTGGGCTTCTCCATTGTTTAATCCCCATCTCAGGGGCTGATGTGTGGTCAGGAATGAAGTAGCCATTAAGGCCCATGCTCTGCTGGGAGCTGTGGGAAATCCAAACATTGGGACTCCCTGCCTGAAAGGAACAAGTAACCGAGCTGGGAGAACAGGGCATGGCTCCCTTAGGTGGTCGCGTGCAGGGCTGAGCCACCGGTCAGGGAGGACCATCAGGAAGGATGTGCTGCGGCCCAAGATAAACCCGGTTCGCTGAGCATCATTTAGGAAAGCTGACTTTTGTCCCCATCTCTTCTGTTTGCCTCTAGGGCCCTCCTCTCCTCCCCAGCCACACCCCCTCAAGAGCTCAGACTCCTCTCTCCCATGGTCACTGCTTCACCCACAGTTTCCCACTGCATCGTCTGTACTCTGTGCACTGTACTCTGATTCTCTTCTCCACCCCATGAGAGCAAGCTCTCAAGACACTGCAAGCCTGCACAGCACACTCCTTTTTTATGATTCCATGCCAGATTTGATCTGGATCTCTGTCTGTCTGTCTGTCCGTCTGTCTTTATTCTTTCCTCCCTCCCCGCTTCCTTTCCTTCCCTCTCCCTCCATTTCTACCCACCATCTCCCCAACACTTTGAAGGTCTTTATGCTGCATCTGAATGGAAGCAAGCTCATGTCAGCTACTCTTGGTTAAGTTCATCCACATTAGTTACAGGCAGAGAGGATAACAGCACAGTTTATAAAAGTGCCTCCAGGCCTGGAGAGATGCTGCTCTTGCAAGGGACTTCAGTTTGTTCCCAGAGCCCTTGTCAGATGGCACACAACTGCCTGAAACTCCAGCTCCAGGGATCTAATATTCTCTTCTGGCTTCTGCAGGACTTGCATTCATATGCACATAACACACACGCACACACACGCACACACATGCACACACACACACGCACACATGAGCAAACAAAAATTTAAAATCCTTTTTTAATGTAACGTTTTAAGGTGGTCAGTTTGCAAATGTGGCTCTTGACAAGTATAAAGTCTAGAAGATAAAAAACTCCACAACTCTTTTACTAACCTGCTGGGAATACGACACACTGGATAAAGAGACTCCAGTGGATGATTATTTATAGGGTGTAGGGCACACAAACATGGGGAACAGTAGTCTAATAAGGGGCCTGGGGCTTGCCCCAGGAGAGTGGAGACAGAAGCTACGCCATGGGTGCTTAATACACAAGAAGTATTTTAAAACTCAAATGCCCAAAGCGCAGGGGGAGGAATTCAACATGAAACTCTAATGAACATTCACTTCTTTTGGAGATGTGTACTCACAGAATTCCATTTCATAACCTTTGCTCCTCTTACGCGTCTGATTGTAAAGACACAGATCAGGTGTAATATAAAGAGACAGATATCAACGAGGCAGAGGAAAACCCAGGCATGGTGGCTCACACCTGCCATCCCAGCACCCTCAGCACTCAGGAGGCTCAGGCAGGAGAATTCCTACGAGTTCAAGACCAGCCTAAGTTACATAGTAAGCTCTGGCCAATTAGAGCTACAGAATGAATTTTGTCTTAAAAAAATTAAAATCAATTTTAAAATTCATGAAGGTGAAGAAAGAGAGTAAATAGGGTCGGAGAGTAAGAATTAAGCGATGCTCACTGAAAAACATGGTTTTAAGTGGGGTAAAAGAGGGGTGGCCCCTGAGGAAGAAGAGCCTGCCGAGAGCAAAGAGCAGCCAGTGGGTGTGCCCCCAGGGATCTGTTAAATGGTTGTTCCGAGAAGGCCGCGGGTTGAGGGCATCACACCGAGGCTGGAGATCATGGGCGACAGACAGACAACAAGAGAGATTGGGGAAAACCCTCCAAATGATGAAAGGAGGCGGAAATGAGCCACACAGCGCCACCTTTCACTGTCACCTGTGACAGGCACCACTGATGAACCCATAGTTGAAAATGAGGCCACGTGCATCAGAGGTCATCCCACGGGAGTGGGGCTGAGCAGGGACCCCTGAGAGTCCTTTCTCGGCCGGCGTCAGGATAAGAGCATCACATGAATTTCCAAGGCCATGGACAGGGCGGGGAAGCCTGCCAGCACTTCTCAGGACTCGGCCTTTGGGAACCCTGGAGGATCTGGGAAATGTTCTATGATTATAAATCTAATTACTTTGAATGAAAAATGCACAGAGACTTCCAGGACTGCTGACCCGCTTCTGGTAGCTCCGTCTATGTTAGCCGATGACGAAAGATTTGGGAAACTCTGTTCACAATCTTAAGACAGTCCTGAAAGCTACATCTCCATTCTCCAGCTCCGGAATAAATGCTATAATAAAGGCACCACAGGCTTGCTTCCCAGACTTACCTCAAAATGAAAATGCTAGAAATCATAGCCTCTGTGACAGGGGTCTGTTGTATGAAATAACTGAGTTCATTAAACTGATAAAGCTAAGTATTAAATTTAGCTAGTGTGGGAAAAAAAAATCCCCAGCCACTAAGAAACACAAAGAAAGATAATTATGTAAAGTAATAAAATCAACAGTTAAGTTCGGTAAATAATAATTTGAGGAGTGAAGCAGGGCCTTGCTATGTTGCCTAGGCTGGTCTTGAACTCATAGAAATCCTCCTGCCTCAGCGTCCTGAATGCTAGGATTACAGGAACATATCAATGTATCTGACAGAAAATCTTTGAGTTTCCTAAAACAACAAGAGATTTGGATACACAAATATGTTTCAAACAATTAAAAACAGGAAATGATTAGAATTCCATCATTAAAAATGTCTACTTTTAAAATCTTCCTTAAATGAAGGAAATATTCAATGTGGGTCAATACTAGCTGGTAATAAATACTTGGAGAGCAATTTCACCACATGCAAAGCACTCTACATGCCAGAAATCATCCGTGTGCCTCATGGAACAAGGAAGGAATGTGCAAAGACATCGCTGTAGGGTTTACTGCAAGCTCTGTTCTTCACTTAAAAAAATAATAAACCGAGGGCATTTCAGAATCACATTACACCAACAGCATTTCAATATATGTACACAGTAAACCCAGGTATAATGCCTGACTCCCGGATCTCAGCACTCAGAAAGCTAAGGCAGGAGGAGAACAAGCTCCATGTGGTCTTGTGCTATACACACATACACACATGCAGCACACACACACACATGCACACACATGCACACTCACACACATGCACAGATATATGCACACTCACACACACATGCACAGACATATGCACACACATATGCATGCACTCACTTAGATACATGTGTGCACACACACATGCACACAATGCGTGTACATACACACATGCACACGTATGCACACAGACACACATGCACGCACACACCCATGCACACCCAGACACACACGCACGCACGCACAGTGACGGGAAACAAAGCTTAAGTGAAACCAATGAGCCACATGCCAACTCTGTCAGTGTCAAGCCATACAACATACCTGTAAAATCTCGATGACCTTCAGCTTCGTGTCCATCACGGTCACATCCTCCTGCTCACTGGGGCTTGCCTGCTTGCTGGGGTGGACGCTGGGCTGTGTGTCCGGCACACTGACCGGGAATATGGAGCCTCTGCTGAGCACCATCTGTGTCATCATTTCTCCCACGCCGTGGATGGTCCTCATGACGTTGTTGCCTGGCACAAGAAGAGGGTTCAGTCGACACATGTGAAACGTGGGTGGCCACAGCATCAACACAGCTTGCTAGTGTTACAACAAGGCTCGGCTGCGTGCTTCACAGGCACACATGTAACTCACTGCATGTTGGGGACTTCTGTTTTCAAAAGGAGAAATGGTTTTCATCTCTAAGATACAGAAAATTACTAATGGTGATACGAAGACTGTGGCCACGTCCCTATAAGCAAACAAGATTCCTTTTCTCTTTGTTATAAAATTTTTCAACCCTAAAGTTTAAAATCTAGAGGGACCAGGGAGAAAGGGTAGAGCCTGGCACACCTTCCATGGGAAGCTGAGGCAGAAGGATGGATAGAGCCCAGCCCCTCTAGCCATCCTGGGCAACATAAGGAGAGCCTGCTTCAAAAGGAGAGAGAATTTAAAATCCAACACGAGTCTTCTTGGGGAGCCAGAAAAAACCTAAATTTGCCCTGTGGCTTGTCTGATTGTTACTGGCTTTCATTGTGGGTTTTAGAAGTGACTTAACTAAACAACAAAGAAACAAGACCCCACCCTGCACAGAGCCCTCCAGTGCTCTGTAAACACCTTGATGAGAGTCACCCACAAGGATTGTTTCAATGGTCTTAGCTGGTTGTCTTGTTTTTCAAAAGAGATTTGAAGATCATCTTAATTGGTTCACAGCGCTAACGCTGACCTCCTCACTTACGGTTCTGAAGGTCAGCTGACTTCTACATTAGGAGCAGCAGACCCAGCCAATGGATAGCTTCTAAACAGGCCTCCCACGAAGCATGTTAGAAGCATGTTTACATATGTGCAAGCATCGATGGTGTCCCTTCTTTACGTGATTTCCCCACATCTCAAACCACTTTTTTTCTTTTGGTCCCATAAGTACCCTTGAACCGAATTCTTATCGAGAGGCAATGGAGTCCAGTTGCCTAGTGAATAGAGTCTCCATTGCAAAACTCAAGGCTTTGGTAATTACCAACACTGCAGGATGGTGGAAAGGTCCTGGTTAGGTACCATGAGTGCCCAAACTGTCAGACGCCATACTCGAGCATCGTCCCTCTCTGCTCAGACCAAGGCTTTCATAACACAAGAAAAGCCTGGAAGCAGTTAAGGTAAACAACTTCTCCTCTGGTAGAGAAGCCTCAATTATCCGCTAAGTTTGCTTGCGTTTATCTACTCTGACTAGAAATCCATTATGCAGAACCCAGAAGACTCTCTTGTCTGAGGCCATTATCGAAACCGATGGCAAGTGCAAGCATGCCCAATGAGGAATCCCTGTCAATCCTTCTGGCCTTGGCTTTTCATCGATTTTCTCCCTCACACTGTAGCACAGTTCATACCCATCCACGTCTCCTTCTCACATTGACCACAGTCAGTCAGTCAAGGGCGCGCCCTGTTATTCCCACGATTTAGGTCCCATCTTGTCTCCTACATCTCAGCGCCTACAACCAGCAACGAGACTCAAAAACAACACATGGCAAGTTTTCTTTGCAAACAGTGGTCTTGACTTCCCGGGTGTGGGTGAAATTCTGCCTGGAGTAAAAGCTCCAGCATCTGGCGAAGAATGGTCCCTTCCAGAAGTGTAGAGGGTATATGCCAAGAGGAAGAGGAACTAAAAATGAGAGGCAGGCAATAGAATTCCCAGCAATAAAAGAATGAAAACTGTGGGAATACTTCAGGATTAAGAGGCAAATAATTTTTTTTTTAATTTTTTTAGTGGCTGAAAAGAATGTGCATGGGCCAGAGAGCAATGAGCAATGGTGGCTACACACAGGCACACTGTGACAGTGGCTACACACAGGCGCACTGTGACAGTGGCTACACACAGGCGCACTGTGACACGGTGGCTACACACAGGCGCACTGTGACAGTGGCTACACACAGGCGCACTGTGACACGGTGGCTACACACAGGCACACTGTGACAGTGGCTACACACAGGCGCACTGTGACACGGTGGCTACACACAGGCGCACTGTGACACGGTGGCTACACACAGGCACACTGTGACAGTGGCTACACACAGGCACACTGTGACATGGTGGCTACACACAGGCGCACTGTGACAGTGGCTACACACAGGCGCACTGTGACACGGTGGCTACACACAGGCGCACTGTGACACGGTGGCTACACACAGGCGCACTGTGACAGTGGCTACACACAGGCACACTGTGACATGGTGGCTACACACAGGCGCACTGTGACAGTGGCTACACACAGGCGCACTGTGACACGGTGGCTACACACAGGCACACTGTGACAGTGGCTACACACAGGCGCACTGTGACACGGTGGCTACACACAGGCGCACTGTGACACGGTGGCTACACACAGGCGCACTGTGACAGTGGCTACACACAGGCGCACTGTGACACAGTGGCTACACACAGGCGCACTGTGACAGTGGCTACACACAGGCGCACTGTGACACGGTGGCTACACACAGGCACGTTGTGACACGGTGGCTACACACAGGCGCACTGTGACAGTGGCTACACACAGGCACACTGTGACATGGTGGCTACACACAGGCGCACTGTGACAGTGGCTACACACAGGCACACTGTGACACGGTGGCTACACACAGGCGCACTGTGACAGTGGCTACACACAGGCGCACTGTGACACGGTGGCTACACACAGGCGCACTGTGACAGTGGCTACACACAGGCGCACTGTGACACGGTGGCTACACACAGGCGCACTGTGACAGTGGCTACACACAGGCGCACTGTGACATGGTGGCTACACACAGGCGCACTGTGACAGTGGCTACACACAGGCGCACTGTGACAGTGGCTACACACAGGCGCACTGTGACACGGTGGCTACACACAGGCACGTTGTGACACGATGGCAGCCTCTTTGAACTCATCACATCCTCCAAATGCACAACGGGCTGAGACAATAAAGGTGAGCAATCCAGCAACATAATCTATCGTGCGTGAAGCACTGATGAGATCTCTGACGGGCAGGCACTAGGTAGAAATGAGCTGGGCTTTCATTTTGAAGTCCTGGAACTTTTGTTATATGACTACTTAGATAACCAAATAATAATAATAATGGGAATAAAAATGCACAGAAGGAATTTCCCAGGTTGGACAAAGGCAGATGTTGCATGAGGGTGTGCGCACCCTCGGCTTTCTATCAGAGTCATCCCAAGGCAGAGGCTCAACTGTCCAGGACTCTCAAACAATGCCAACCATTACTTCCAAATCACCCCAGCCACACCCTTGGCAAGATATTGCAAAGATGCGCTGGTGGTCACAGGCAATGATGGTTTTAAGTCACGGGTGCCAACCAGTACCTTTATCCCACTGAGTGTGTTTACATGCCAGCCTGCAAGGGAAGTCTCTCAACTGAAGAAGCTCAGGCTCCTTTGTTAACCTTATCCCTGCCTGTCTCATGCAGAAATCTGCAGCACCTGGAGTATCTGCAACTTATTTAGATTTGCATGGAAAATAATCAAACGATGACTATAAAGAAGGCTAGCCTAGACAATTCTCTCCCCCAAATAGAGATCCTGTCACCAACAAATTAAAATCCAGAGGCTAAAAACATCCTAATGTGTAACACATGTAGTCAGTAAGACAGGAGAGTACATCCCCATTCCCCGCCCCACACCCTCACATGCCTGTGGCGTGTGGACCACAGAATTCTCTTGACATTTCCATGTTTGGCCAATTCAGAGATTGAATCTCCAATTCCAAGATACAGCGTTTTCTCTCTTACGGTGAGAAGCCCTTACACTGTGAACTTCTGCAGCTTGAAAAACATCAGCCCAAATGTACATATCACAGACACATGGGCATCCCCATGTCCACTGCAGGGATCACAGACACATGGGCATCTCGTGTCCACTGCACAGATCACAGATGTGCAGGACGTCCCATATTCATTTACCTCAAGGAAATTTCTAATTGGTGACCTCAGAGACAAGTCCAAGATGGCCAGTCGGCAACACTGCAAAAGGCTTCTCACTACTTCTCAACCACCACTAACTAACATCTACTTACAGCTTTTCTGCTAAGGAGATAATGCATATTCTTTTAGTCTTCTGGAAAATCAATACCCTGGAAGTTCAATTCTTTTTTTTAATAATTAACTCAACATCAAGAATTTGAACTTACACAGTGTGTTCAGTGACTCTAGAAAGTGGGAGTCATCCTTATGAAGTCAAAAATAAAAAGGATCAGGTGTTGCGGTGCACACCCCTAATCCCAGCACTCGGGAGGCAGAGGCAGGCGGATCTCTGTGAGCTTGAGGCCAGCCTGGTCTACAGAGTGAGTTCCAGGACAGCAGGAGCTATGTAGAGACACTGTCATGAAAAAGTGAAGAGGAGGGACGTGCAGACCCCTGATTCTTGAGAGAACTCTGGAAGCGGAGGGTAGTTTGGGAAGACACTTCTGTTTTTATTACCCCTGTGAGCCAAGTGTCTCTCACCAACTTCACAAGAGTGGAAAATGAGGAGAAATTTGTGTAATGCCGAAGCTGGCACAAATGAAGTTTAAGTTTTCTCTCATAAATCAGTCCATGGGGGCAGGATCACGAATCACAGCTGGGTTTGACAATTATTGACAAGTGGATTTAGAGGAGGCATGCGACTTACAGCACCCTGACCGAAATTTGCCTACAGCTAACATTTTATTATTTTATTTTAAGTCCTCTTTGCATGTTCTCTAGAGTCTCTTGAGGAGGGAGGATCAATTGAGGGACCACTCAGATCGGATTGGCCCGTGGCATTTGTCTTTATTGTTGACTGGTGTGGGAGGGGCCAGCCCACTGTGGGTAGTACCACTCCTAGGCAAGTGGGCCTGGGCTGCATAAGGAAACTATCTGAGCAGACCAACAAGAAGTGTTCCTCTGCGGTTCCTGCCTTAAGTTCCTGCTCTGACCACCCTTAGTGACTACTATGACCTGGAAGTATAAAAAGAAATAAACCTTCCTCCTCCCCAACTTGCTTGTGGTCAGAGTGTTCCACACAGCAAACAGGAAAGACAGGAGAATCTCATCATCCATCTTCTCTGGATATCAAGTAGAGGACTTGGGAGGATGTGATTTCCCACCCCCTACACTAGAGACCCGAAAGGATTTGCAAAGCACGTGGCCAAGCTCCACGTCTCCTCGTTGTCAAACACTAACGTTTCAGTATTCCAAACCTCAGTATTTTCATCTGTGAAACTGACCCTTAATTCATCCCAGATGAGCCACACATGGAGTCAATATCGCTCTGTAATTGAGAGGTAACTAGAGCATCGGATGTGAAGTCAGCAGTGTTCTCACACAAGCACACACGTATATATGAAATATGCCGTCCAGACTTGAACAGTCCCACCACCCAGAGTGCTCCCCCATGCCCCTTTAGAGGCAACCTCCCGAAGCCCCTCCCACTTCAACACCAAGGCAACTGTGCACACACAATATACCATTTATTTTTTTTGCTTGACTTTTCAGTTGTGGGGGATTTGAATTTCATATATATATATATATATAATTACATGTGTGTGTATGTGTGTGTGTGTTGTGAGGAGCAGTGCCTAGACCCACTCCTGTCACTCCCAGTAGCATCAGAAGCTTCAGGATCTCCTTACAGTTGCAGCGACCAGAGAAAACTCCTCCTGTGGATATGCTTCACCCCTGCATACTGGATAATTTAGGGGGAAAGCTCAAATCAAATTAGGGGGAAAGCATGTGGTGTGCTTGCTTCTAACATATCTCACAGAAACATAGATGAACTTGAGTAAAAAATCCCATATCTCTTGAGTCAAAATGATAGAAAGCTTCTGATGTATACTTACATTGAGCAATCCCTGACTGGGAGAGCTGTTAGGATGTTAGGGAATAGCTTTGTTTCACACTGTGAGTTTTGTTACACCTCATCCTCTAAGTCTTCCTAAAAGTACTGACGGACACAGGCAATAGTGGCCTTCTGAATCCTCCGTTACAACGGTGTGGCAGAAATTACCAAATGTATGTCGTGTGAGCTGCCAAATAGAATCACAGGTACGAAACACTAAGCTGTTATTTACCATATTGCTTTCCATTCTCTGCATGTTTAGAGAGCCAGACTTCGAAAGCTCATTAAGTAATGTGTCTAGGTATAAGCGTGTGTGTGTGCAACTGCGTATGTCAAAGTGTGTGTGGAAGTGTGTCTTTTCATGTAGGTGCACATGCACGTGCAAGTCTGTACATACTTGTGTGTGTGTAGAAACCAAGTAAACTTCAAGTGTAATTCTCAGGTACAATCCAACTTCTGGTTGGTTGGCTGGTTGGTGGGTTGGTGGGTTGGTGGGTTGGTGGGTTGGTGGGTTGGTGGGTTGGTGGGTTGGTGGGCTGGTGGGCTGGTTGGCTGGCTGGCTGGCTGGCTGGCTGGTTTTGAGAAAGGGTCTCTCACTGGCCTGGAGTTTTGTCAAGTAGGCCAGGCTAGACGGATAGTGAGCCCCAGAGACTCAGCTACCTCGGCTTCCTCAGAGCTAGAATTACACACCCACTAATACCTGACCTTTGCACATGGATTCTGGGAATTCTGGTCTTCATGCTTACATGACAAACACTTTACTAAATTACTTTCTCATTTAATAATCTTTACAAATCAGATTTAGAACATTATCTTAATATTCAAATTTATGTATGTAAATTTATAGACACCATACAATTTATATATAGTCAAGCACATTGTATAATAAATATTTATGAAAAACAAATAAGTATATGTTAGTAAACTAGACACGATACAGGTCAACTTTACAACCAGAACCAGAATCTATTCTCATAGCTTTTCCTCCCACTGTTGTTCTCTTACTCAAATCTGAATCTTTCTTACTGAATCGTCTAGGCCAAAGAGTCATTAGAAGAGACATATTTTTAATTAACAAATAAAAACATGCATTTTTAAGTTGCATCTTTAAAAACTTTTTGTCTTTCTGATGCACACTTCTCACAGAAGACACGTCACATGCATGTGTCCTAGTGATGAGCAACACAGGAGGGGACGGTGAGGTGCTGTGGGGGAAACATCACAAAGGGTACTTACGCCAACCTACACGACACAGCCTGAGGCATAGCTAGGACAAATAGCATGCAAAGTCATATATGGGGTCAAATATGTATTGGCAAAACAGCACGACTGCATTATACGAGGTGTAGCTCACGGGAGACAACTGAGGACCCTGTAGTATACTGCTGAAACAGAAGAGGAAAATTATGATGTCTAATTCTTGTTATAAGGCCATCTATGTACCACTCTAGGCGGCTGAGCTGTCATTCTCTAGAAATGACAAGAGCTACGGCCAGGGGCCTGTGATGGAGTGAGGAGAGAGTACCAATCGGAGTTAAAGGGGATTGTGGGAAGGAGAGAGGAGCATCCATTTCAAACTTTTAGATGGCGAAGCTTTCAACACTATGGTTCAGAGTCTGATTCTGTTAAAAGCACAAACAGAGAGAGAACACGTGGAGTTGGGAGGGACAAGTTGGGGGACAGGAGAGAAACTGAATGGAAGGGAAGGAGAGCTGGTGTGATCCAAAGCAGCATGTGCATATGTGAATATTAAATATTTTTAAAATAAAATTTAAGAAAAAGAGGAGGAAGAAGATGAGGAGGAGGAGGAAGGAGGTACAGTGGGATTCACAGTTGGCAGGTAACCTTTATTATTAGTGTCAGTGAAAAGCAAAACCCAGGGCTGGGAAGATGGTCCAGTGGTAAAAGTGCTTGCTACAGAAGCGTGAGGACCAGAGATCAAATACTTAGAAGCTGTGTGCAATTCCCACCGCAGAGGGCAGAGACCAGACAACCCAGAGTAAGCTGGCTAGTGAGACCACCCGTATCCACACTGATGAGCTCTGGGTTTGACTGACAGAGCCTGCCTCAGTGAATGTGGTAGAAGAGTGATGGAGGATGATTCTGGACAACCGTGGGCTTCCACATGCTGCAAACCCACAGATGTGTGCCCACACACATGCACACACACACACCTGCAGCTGTGTGCCCACACACATGCACACACACACACCTGCAAATGTGTGCCCACACACATGCACACACACACACCTGCAGCTGTGTGCCCACACACATGTACACACACACACCTGCAAATGTGTGCCCACACACATGCACACACACACACCTGCAGCTGTGTGCCCACACACATGCACACACACACAAATGTGTGCCCACACACATGCACACACGCACACCTGCAAATGTGTGCCCACACACATGCACACACGCACACCTGCAAATGTGTGCCCACACACATGTACACACACCTGCAAATGTGTGCCCATACACATGCACACACGCACACCTGCAAATGTGTGCCCACACACATGCGCACACACACACAGATATGTGCCCATACACATGCACAAATACACACACACACACACACAGATGTGTGCCCACACGCATGCACACACACCTGCAGCTGTGTGCCCACACACATGCACACACACACACACACACAGATGTGTGCAAACACAATGCAAACACACACCTGCAGATGTGTGCACGCACACACACACACCATATACACACATGCAAACACACACACACATGCAAACACACACACAGAGATGTGTGCCCACACAGATGCAAACACACACACACACACACACACACACACACACACACGAAATGGAAAAGGAGGAAAGCAAACTCTTTGGACTGTTCTTCCTTTGGTATAAGAAGGAAACAATTGTATAATTTAATAAATATACTACTTGCAAACGATACCCCAGACATCCATTTGTCAGTCACTATGTCCACACGCTTTTTGTCACTCCTGTGTGTGACATAGAAGAGAGCTGCCTGGCACAATTCTTCAAGCCAAAAGATCAATTGCACAGTCGGCATGTTTACATCATAGAGAGAAATGACAGTCTGAGGCTAAGCGAGCTGCCAAGCCCTTGCTTGAAAACAGGATTCCTTTCCCTAGGTGCTGATACAACCAATGAGAGGGCTAGACTGTGTGTGAGGACCAGAACGTCCTATGACACTGAAGAGAGGCTGCTGTGACCAGCCCCCTGTTTCCAAGAGAATTTTTCTTTACTGGCTTGGTTGCTATTTGTTTTTCATTCTCTGAGAATGTTGTACAATTATTTATCATATTCCCTCCCCTCCCACAATTCCTTCAGGATCCACCCATCCAACTTCATGCCCTCCCTTTTTTTTTAACCCATTAAGTACAATTTGTGCTGTCCCATACTCTTGGGTGTGGGGCAGTCCACTAGAGCATGGTTGACTTAGCAGGGGCCACATCCTCAAAGAAACCTGACTCTCCTCCCAGGAGCTACCGGTGACCAATGGCTCGCTCGGAATTTCAACTTCCTGAGGGTGATTGTTATACAACCCTCTTTCATTTCTCTTTCGGTGTGACAGAATACCTAACAAGAACAACTTAAGGGAGGAGGGTTTATTCTGGCTGACAGTTTGAACAGACACAGACTGTCATGGTGGGGAAGACATAGAGGTTGAAACAGTGCAGAGATTCTTCACATCTCCAAGGACAGGAAGTCAAACATGATTGCTCATTCCTAGTGACCCACTTCCTCCAACAAGGTTCCTCTTCCACCAATTGTGAAGCCAGTGTTCAAATACCTGAGCCTCTGGGGACATTCACACTCCCTCCTGGAGAGAGGAGGAAAACTCATAGGACTAAAGAAGTAAATGAAATACACAAGACTCGGGAAGTTCCTGGAACTTTACAGGACCCACAAATCCCCTCATCAAGGTTATAACATAATAAGCAATTGCTGGGAAGCAGAGACTCCATTCTGTCTGGCTGCCAGTAAATTGGAAGGGAGCTCCAGGGCTGAGCTTGCCTGAGTTGCCCATGCTGGGGTGGGCTTTTCAGCAATGGGGCTGTTTTTGTGCCACACATATTCCTGTAACTAAACTCACTGATTCACTAAGCTGAACTTGGGTAGAATTATCCCTTTGGCCTGTCGACAGTGTCCTATCAGGAGTAAACAGAGATGTGCTCGTATCTCCCTAGTAAAAACTTCATCGATTTTTCCAGAGGTTCCTGTAGCTGGAGCTCTTGGGATAACTGTCCAGACAATCAATGTTTATGTTTCTGCTGCAGTTTCTAAAGTCCTGGAGCTGAACTCCAGGCTCAAGTTGCACTGAAGGTGAAGGGCTTAAGTGGGTTTTTGTACTGTGTAAAAGGACTGAGACCAGGGAAACAGCAATCCGTTCCCTCGGCTTTCCTGTAAGCCTCCTTGGAAATTCCTGATTAGACAGTCCATCTTCATGTCTGGACTTGGAGATCTGGTGTCTCCTTTTCCCTCCTGTCCTGGTATGACACTGGCTGTCACTGTGCTCTGCAAAAGCCCTTCTCCGGCCCTGCTTCCCCAGCTGCCAGCGTCAGCACCACATGGCTCACCCAACGTGACTTCCCGGTGTCACACGCCTTCTTCCACGACGAAGCCAGAAGCCAACGGCTGACTACCACACAGACATATTTGATCCTCCTGCCTCAGTGTGTGACAACTCCAAAGGGCCACCCCAGCTCGGACCCTCCATGTTCTAACTGAACCGCTGATCCACCCATCTGCCCGCTCCTCCTTTGCTTGCGTCCTCACAGGGATATGTCCAGCATGCACTCTTCCTTATCACTCCTAGAAACAACTTCCTGTCTCGGGTCACTTTCCAACCTAATATAATCGCCATTACAAACAAAAATGTATGGTTATGATATGAGCACCACCGAAATCTTAATGGTCCAGACCACCAGAACCCGGGTCAAAGCCAAGCAAGTATGGGAGCTGCCTGTAACCCCAGTACTGAATCCTAGGGGAGCCAGTAGGAATGCTCTGGGTCCATCTGAAAATGCTACCTCAATTAATAAAGTGGACAGCAGTTAAAACAGACACCTGATGTCAACTTCAGGCCTGCACACACACACGCACACATGTTCACACTCACCAGTACATATGTGCCCCCACACATGTGAACATACAACACACACACACACACACACACACACACACGCACACATAAAAAGCCATTATCGTGAGATGAAATTGCCTGTTATCACTAAGTCTCACCATGAGCCAGTATTTGTACGGACTGCACACACACACATGTCAAAATCTACATTTCGTCTCACTCCCGCTTAGTAACAAAAACATTATCACATTACTCGAAAAGTTCTTACTTCCATCTTGAAACTTGCTTAGTCTTTCAAAATACGATGACATGGGGGCCTGGACGATGTCTAAGATAGCCAGCAGTGTCCTTGTCAGACGCAGCAACTCGCTGAAGCTGTAGAACCCAAAGTATATGAGGTTCCGGGCCAGGTGAACCACCTTCATAGGACAGAGAGGAAGAAAGAAGAACGTTGGAAAATGGAATTCAAATTTGCAAATTTTTACATCTAAAGTGATTCAAGTATTTCTAAGCCCCTAATTCCTTAACACCTAGGAATTAAAATCCCTGCAAAAGCCCTTACTCAGATTGTGATCGATTCAAATCTAGGATTAATTCATAAGAGGCTTTAAGGTGATTTAAGGAGTTTATGTTACAATATTCATTACGTAATTAAATGTAAGTCAGGGGATACCACTTAATCAGTGGTTAAATTACTTTAATAAACATGAGCATAAATTGGCCAAGAATTCTATGTCCCCTACACTGGCCTGTGGCCCTCTGGGTACTGCAGGAAATAAATAACAAGGAGGAGACACGGCTTTGAAGACATGTTTCCAACGTAAGCTCTCCCCCCACAACCTGCCAGGTCGGAGGGTCACAGCAGGAGTGCTGTGCCATCCCCAAGGTTAGATTACAGAACACTGCATGCTACTGATCTCTCTCTCTCTCCCTCTCTCCCCCTCCTCTCTTTCTTTCTACCCCCCTCCTGCTCTCTCTCCTCCCCCTCTCCTTTCCTTACTCACTCACTCTCTCCTTCTCTTGTTCTCACCCTGTGGGAAGCCAGGTGCTATGCTACAGGGGCTCTCAGCTCAGAGAGAAGCCATGTGGCTGAGGTGTGTGGTGACCAGCCAGCAGGGCAGCAGGGCCACCAACATGCACCTGCGGCAGAAACAGCGCTTCCAGGAGTGACCGAACAGATACCACCACACCGGGGCTCCTGACTCACAGAAGTGCTGGCTGCTTCAGACTGCTACACTGGGGTGGTAACGTCTCATGACAGCGGATTGCTAACGCACCAGATACGGTGTGAGGTGTCCACTGTATAGTCTTGTTAAGAAATTACCCTCGAATTTCAAGTCAGGTCAATGAGACTAACCTCACTTCCTCAAAGATGAGGGACAGGGTGCCTAAATATAAAGTATCCAAAGCTGTCATTGCTTATCAAGCATAACAAAGTTAGCATATAGGAAACAAAAATAAAACAAGGAAAGATATAATTGATAATCGAGATAGAGCATTTTAATTATTTAGGCATAAGAAAAATTAAAATAAAATGGGATTTTTTTCCTAAGTCTACTGACTGTTAGTATAATAGGAATTAGGCATTACTAGTCACCGAGTGAGTGCGTTTGTCACACTGACCCATTTAGAATAAATTTTTTTTAACTTATCCTGCAGTTGGGGATCTGTTACCTGATGTTTTTCTCTTCTCTCTTCTGTTTAAAACTGTCTCAAATCGCTTGATTATGATGTAATTAGCATGTGAACTATATTTCTATACACTGAATATGGTTTCAAAAGTAAGCTAATGAATGAAATTGAAGTTTAAAATGCCAAACCTATATTTCTGTCATTGGCAGATATAATTACATCTGCCTGAACCTAACAATTCAATTGCCCAAATATCTTAAATATTAGAGAAATTGAAAATCTTTGATGCCCAATGCATCTGATTTCCGACAAGAACACACAATTATGCCATGAGTAACTGTATAAAAATGCCTCGAGTGAGACTGGAGATGGCTCAGTGGTGAAGAACACTCGCTATCTTCCAGAGGACCTGGGTTCAGTTCTCAGCACCAACGTGGCGGTTCACAACCACCTGTTCCAGAGGATTTGGCGCCCTCTTCTGGCAACAGGAACATGGAGAATACATTTTAAAAATATAAATACCTCAAATGTCAGTTTATTTTTCTCTTTGTCCCCAAAAGGAAAGGGCTGATTCACAACTTCTTTCAAATATTCTTCAACAAATTCCATTGTTAGGGCAAACTTCCTCTTCATGTCATTTCTGGAAGAGTCTGTGATAGAGTCGTATCTGGACAGACAGGGACAGGAGCAAGTTAAACTGATGAGAAACATTTAAAAGCGGGAATGCTATATATTCTGCTCCCAGAATGCATTGCCTTGGACACATCAGTCAACCTCTTGAGGTGCTCATCCTAAATGTGAACAGGGAATATTGCAAACTGAGATGGAACGGGCAAGGCAGAGTCTGCCAGTGATTGCACACTCAGCAGGCTCGGACTATTATTATGATTGTTTACTAGCTCCCAGACATGTTTCCCATGATTGCTGAGAGTTGTCATTTTGCCCTCAGGAGTGGACATCTCATAGACTCTTCCCAGATGAACGAAAATGCACAAATGCCTTCCCAAGTTTTTCACTTCAAGTTGAAGACACTTGACTTCGCGTTCACCTGCTGAACTTAAATGCCCTGGGAAATGTCTCTGTGGAAGCTCATCTTCACTGTCAGCTTGGCAGAATCTAGAATCCTCTAGAAAACACACCTCTGGGCACATCTGTGAGAATGTTTCCAGAATCGATTAACTGAAGAAGAAGGCCCACTTGGATGTGGAAACCACCATTCCCTGGCTGGTTGGCCATTATTAATAAAGAGGAAAAAATGAGGAGGGAGCTCTCTCTGCCTCCTGGGTGTGGATTCAAGGTGACGCTGCCTCAAGGTCCTGGTGCTGAGTCTCCCTGCCAAACTGTGAACCAAAACAGATACTTCCTTCCTTAGGCTGTTGTCAGCCATTTAAATGGTCAAAGTAATGAGAAATGTAAAGAACGCGGTGTACTGCATCGTTTTATGTCAACTTGACACAGGCTAGAGCCACTGAGGAGGGAGCCTCAACTGAGGAAATGTCTCCATAAGGTCCAGCTGTAGGGCATTTTCTTAATTAGTGATTGATGGGGCAGGGCCCGGCCCCCTGTGGGTGGTGCCACCCTTGGGCTGGTGGTCCTGGGTTCTATAAGAAAGCAGGCTGAGGAAGTCACGGGGAGCAAGCCAGGAAGCAGCACGCCTCCACGGATTCTGCATCAGCTCCTGCCCTGACCTCCCTCAGTGATGAACAGCGATATGAAAGTGTAACCCAAATGAGCTCTTTCCTCCCCAAGTTATCTGCTCATGGTGCTTCATCACAGTAATAACAATCCTAACCAAGACAGCTTCCAAACATACTCATGAATTGTGATCTTCGTGGGGATTTCAGTCCAGAGCCGGGCATAGCGAACAGGCACCACGGACTCCTGGGGGTCCCGGTCAACATGCATGTGGAGCATGAGTCGACAGAAAGAAGCTCGGAGGTCAAAGGGCAGGCTCTCATCAGACACACACCGCAGAATCAAGTCCACAGACAGCTGTGTTGAAATCTGGTTGATGGCCAGATACTGGCGGTCCAAGCACATCCTTGCGAAGAGGTTTAGCTGGTACCTAGAAGCATGAGACATGTTACAGTATCCCTCTCATCTCCATTAAGGCCTAAACAGCAAAGCACAGCCAGCGCTGGGTGTGAGAACTGTGTTCCTAAGAATTTACAGCACTGAGTCAAACTCTTTCTGTAGTGGCCAAATGATAACAGGATTCTAACTCTCTCTCTGTCCCTACGGTTTCCCTTGTGGCCAGGCTTTCGGTCCTAAGACACCAAGCCTGTGATGGTGAGTCACATGAAAATACCCATCTCCACCTTCCCCAGCCTCTGTTGGGGTGAGGGTGGGGGTCTCCAGAATCCACACTGACTTTGTCCCCTGCTTGGTTTACAAAGCAAACAGGATCAGTCCAAACGTCCTTCAAGAGGGTTCTTTAGCCTCTAAGATTAAGGATGCACTACTGGTTCGGTTTTGAGAGATATAGAAACCAGGAGACTCCAGACATTCTGCGTCCTTCCTGACTCCCATCAACTGGACTCAAGGTTTTATGCCTTGGGTTTTATCCCTTAAATTCAAAGAGCTGGTTAGGTCTTTGTAACTGTGTTGTTTTTTGTTTTTCCTCTTTGAAGGGGAAGGGAGATATCCACATGCCACATCACTTGTGTGGAGGTCAGAGGACAACTTTTGGGAGTTGGTTCTTTCCTTCTACCATGAGTTTCAGTGATCAAATTCATGCTGTCCGTCTTGCATGGCAAGCATCTCTACCCACTGAGCCATCCTGCCAGCTCCCCAGTTAGGCTACTGATACCAACATACTGACCTCTGGGGACCATCTCTGGTGCTCCCGCTACTACGTTCAGTTGATCTTTCAGAACTAGGCTCCTGCACCTCTCAATCCCTGAAGAGTACACACTCAGGAGATTCCACCTTAACCCACTGCCACTTCCTGTGAGGCCACTCCTGCCACCCCAGATCTCACCTCAGTGCCTCTTGTCCTTCAGTCCACAGCCAAGGTCCTACTGCTCCTCGTCTGCCCCTACATCCCATCAGTAACAGGAAGAAACACCTTACTACACAAAATTCCCAAGTCCATCAGAAAGTGTAAAAAAAAAACCAGATGCTAACTTTCATTCTTAGGTTAAAAACATGAGTTTTTAAATGCCCTCTTACTGTATCTCTAATTCTTAGAGGTTGGAGAGAATTGGATCCCTGTGAACATGCAATCGGGAGTAGAGGACTCCGGTACCTGTAATAGGTCAGAACTTCTAGGTCGGCTTTGGTGCCTTCCTTGGCTTCCTGGGCGAGGTGCCGGATGGCTTTGCCGTGAGGTTCCTTGTTGCTGTCAATCCAGTAGAGCCACACCTCCTCCTCATCAATGTCATCAGGAAGGATGGAGCTCTCCATGGGGTTTTCCACTTGCATGGACACCAGCCTTGAAAACAATGGCACACAAGATTCATGAAAAAGCACACTGACAGCTAGGGAAGTTTTGAAAGATGCCTCTGCGGGCTGCTTACTTTGTCTGGATGAGAATGTCCGCATTGCCTGGGCTCAGCATGAATTTGCAGATGAGTTCTTGAGTGACAGGGATGGCTGTGCTGTTGGACACACAGAGATCAGACAGATAGTCCAGGAACCTAGGAAGGAAAAAGTGAACATTAAGAAAAAGCATTTTGTTTTCATATTTCAATAGAATACCCTAGTGATTCTTCAACCCTTTCATTATTGTAAACCATGTGTCAAGTGTATCCACTGACTTTTTAAATTCTTTATTGTGTGTGTGCATGTATACACATGTGGATGTGAGCATGGGTGAGCCAGTGTGTGGAGGTCAGAGGTCAACTTTCAGGCGCTGGCTCCCTGCTTCTGCTGCACTGTGGATCCGGCTCACAAACTTCCAGCTGACCCTCCTGCCTCCACCGCCCGCCTCACGGGGGGAGTGCCGGGTCACAGATGTGTGCCGAGTGTCACTGCGCCAGCTCTCCTACCAGAGATCTGGGTATCGAACTCGGGCCATTAGGCTTCATAGGCAGATGTTTTACCTACTGTGCCATCCTGCTAGCCCAATAAAGTCCTCATAGCAAAAACATGATTTGAAATTTATTAAGAGAAGCTTATTTTGATGTGGTTTTCATATTGTTTCAATGCAGTGTTTCCCTGTGTGCTATTCATCTGCTGCATCATTAAAATCGAATTAAATAATTCTCTTTATTACATATAAGCCTTGCTGAGAATGGGTAAGTTTGCTTCTATTTGTTAGGTGATGTTCATCCATTAGCGCAATAACTCCAGTTTAGAAAATCATTTATCTTCCCTCGAGTGAGGGTCTCCAAAACCAAGAATCAACAAAAAGAAGACAAAGTGAGTGCATAACAAGGTTAGGGTGCACACTTCAGGGGAGGATGGTCGGTCACAGGGAGCGACCCCTGTCCACTTCTAGCATCTGCTGTTACAGAACTCAGCAGAA
Organism: Cricetomys ansorgei; assembly: GCA_026225945.1. Lineage (NCBI taxonomy): Eukaryota > Metazoa > Chordata > Mammalia > Rodentia > Nesomyidae > Cricetomys > Cricetomys ansorgei. Next base: position 2,128,096 of record JAMJFZ010002307.1, on the reverse strand, counting down.
AAAGGGCTGTGGTGTTCTTGGCTGCTCAGTGTTCACTGTTCCCATCTGAGGTAACATGGAGTGAAAGGAGAATGTGCAATCCTCTAGGATCCCACACCCCCTTCCTAGCTGGGGATGCTCCCCAACAATGCAATCTTCTCAGATCCTGCACCCCTTCCTAGCTGGGGGTGCTCACCAGCATTGCAACCCTCTTAGATCCAGCACCCCCTTCCTAGCTCAACAGCACTGCAACCCTCTCGGATCCCGCACCCCTTTCTTAGCTGGGAGTGCTCACCAGCATGTTGCTTGTCTTTATTTTCTCCTTTCTAAAGTGTGGATGAAAGCTCAGTAGTAGCCAAGTGTGGTGCTCACAGGTATCATCCCAGCACTTGGGAGGCTGAGGCAGGAGGATTGCCTCAAGGATAAGGCCAACCTGGACTACATTGTGAGTTCCAGGCTAACCTGACCTAAGGTTGTGAGAGGAAAAAATAAAACAAAACACAAGGCCCTAGGCTCAATTCCCAGCATCAAAAGAAGAAATCAACAATAAACCATTCTGTTGGGGAAGATTATTATGTAACTTCGGAGCAATTATTTTGAACATTGTTGGGGGAAGGGGCTGCCTAAGCCTCGGCAGTCTACTTCATCTGCAGGTGTTGGCTTGATATAAATCTGTGATTCAGATGTTTGCTTCCTCATGACCTGCACCTGAGAGCCATTGTGGTGAAAAGCAAAGTTACTATGGAGGAATTCTTGTAGTCACTCTTCCACAGTCTCAGGCAACAAGGAGAGAACACTCCCTTAGGCTTTGAGCTCCTCCACCATAAAGGTGACATAGTTTGCCTGCTAAAGGATTGTGGGATGAGACTAAGCTACAGGTTTCCTTCACTATGCAAATAGGCCTTTGAATGAAAGGGCAGGATTTTTTTATCTGAGGGCTTCTGTATCAATAAAAACACCTGAGATCAGAGGATCAGGGTTCCACTCTCCATGATGGCACTTGCCATGACTTGCGGGTCCCTCTGCTGAAGTCTGACAGGTTTTGTATCTAGGAAAATGTCTCCTTATCTTTCTTTCAGAGCTACATAGTAGCTACTAGCTACACTATTTCATTTAATTTTATTAAAATCTAGATAAGAATGAACACTTACCTCATGAGAATGCATTTTATAATATTTAAGTAGGGCACCCCATCAGGAGTGCCCAACCTTTTGATATCCCAACACAGTGCCCATAAATGGCCCATAAATATACTGGTCAGGATTCACAGCTATCCTAGGACATATGTGGATGCAAGTTGGGCATATGTTGCTGTTTTGTTTGTTTGTGGCTTCTTTTTGTCAGTACTACGGATTAAACCTTGAGCCTCACATTCTCCCACTGAGCTAAACCCCAACTGTTTTTTTTTTTTAATTTATTTTGCCACAAGGCCTTACTAAGTTACCCAAGCTGTCCTTAAACTCACTGTTGTAACCCAAGCCCTAGCCCTGTAATCCTCCTGTCTCAGCCTCCTGAACAGCTGGGATTACAGGTATGAGAATACATGAATATATTTTGAAAGGCCGTGCAGAAGTGAACTAGTACACTTAATTGATGGGGTGCAGTGCAGCAGCCAAGGACTTTCCTGGCAGGTGTGGGATTTAAGTCAGATTCCCCAGCATCAAAAAGACAGGTCAACCCTGTCTCTAATGATCACCTGCGAATCCGTGACCATTTGACACACACACTTTATCATAGAATAAAACAAATTGTTTGCTCTTCAAGAGTCAGTGCTACAAAAGATTCTTAACTTTATAAACTTCCAAAAAACAACAACAACCAAATCTTCTTAGAGCAGACCTCGGCTCCCGGTTCCTCCTGAGCAGGCTGACGAAGGTCTCAATTTCTTTTGCGGTGATGTGTTTCTCCAGTAGTTTGCGGTTGTTGTGTAACAAGGCTGTGATCGTATCTTCTGCCAAAATATCATAGCCAATCTGGGACTGCATAACGCAGAAGTTCTTAGCGATGTACTCCTGCAGAGAGGGAGAGCCATCAGCGTGTGCTGCCGACTGCCTGGAAGTGGCAGACTCCCCGGGGGCGAGCAGCTTGGATCAGCTGAGTCACAGTGAAAACCCAAGGGAAGTTGTAGAAAGAAAAACAAGTAAATTAATTCTTCAATACAGAGAATTTCTTGGAGAGAGAAAAGGTGTCCACAGTCACATAATTCAAACTGTAACAGAGGGCTGGAGGTGGAGCGTGGTTGCTTACCTGGCACGTGTAAGGCTCAAGGTTCCGTCCTCAGTACCACAAATGACTGATTAATTAAAATCTATGTCACTAGTCATTATTTTAAGTGGGTACTTACACTTTGTGAGAAAAACAAATCGATATTGAGTTTTCATGCCATGGTAACCTAGAATTTCACCAGCCTGCAAAAGGCCTTAGTTCTCACCAGAACTCATAACTATCAATTTCAGGTAAAATAATAATTTTTTTAAAAGCACCTGAGTGCCTGATGCTTCGCTCCTGGGGCTTGAGATCTGGGTAGCTGTTTGAAGATCCTACATGGATTCAAGTTGTTGCTTGGTTGATTTTCTTTTTCTCAGACTGATACTAGAATGACCAATAAGCTCTTCTCTGATAAATATAAAAAACTTAGTACGCTTATCACAAAGAGCAATCAAATACGATCATATAGTAGCTCAAGTTGTTAATTAGATCCAGTCACAAAATAACTGTTCCAAGATGGCTTCAAAAGTTCCAGGCACTGTGTGAGAGGCTATGGATGTGGGCTGTACATGACAGAGATCTCGTCTCTGGAGATCTCACCACAGTGAGACCAAAGACAGCAGATGAGCAAACAGACATGCCTCTACATGTGGACGAGAGAAAAGAAACAGAGTATGAAGACAAGAGGCAACTGCAGATGAGAGAGGCTGGGAAAAAAAAAAAGAAAATGACACGTGAGCAAGGATGGAAAGGATGGGGGGCCAGACACCACGGGAGCACCAGAGAAAGGCGTGCCGCACAATGGAGTGTCACCTGCAAAGGTTCTGTGATGGAGGGAGCTGTGGGCACCAGGCACACTCATGGTACACATCCATGCAGGCAGGCAAAACACCCATATATATAAAATAAATATTTTTAATTGCATAAAAAGAGAGCCATTTTAGTTAAGGGATCATTTTGGGGTTTTGTTCTTTAAAGAGCTCTTGTGAGTCGCGGTAAAGGCCAAGATGTTATTGTAACAGTGAGGAGGAGAGCGCCACTGGGAGCTTCACTACACACTATTTAGTCTGCCCTTATTCTTATTGTTTTTAACATTTATCATTTGTGTGTGTGCCTGCATGTACGTCTGTGCACCACAGGCCCACGTGCAGTACCCACGGAGGCCAAAAGAGGGCATCAGATAGGGCATCAGATATCCCGGAACTGTGAGCGCCGCCGTGTGGGTGCTCAGAGCTGAACCCAGGCCCCCTGGAGGAGCAGTCAGCGCTCTGAGCACCTCCAGCCCGGCTCCTCGCCCTTCACACTCACTCCTCTGCGTCCCAAAGCGCGGTCACCTGTCCTCACATCCTGTGTATCGGCCTCACACCGCGTAACCTCAGAGCTAGGGAATGTGACCCCTTCAGTGATCAATCTTTTTCCATTTCTGGGGTTTTCCCTTGGGAATGCACCTCTGTTTCTATGATGAGATGATTTATTGATTACAAAGCAGTTTTTGCCTTGGGCAAATTTTACCGGAATATCCCTAGTCCTTGAAAATGATATTGGTTGCGCAAATCTAATTATAACCGAGACAGCACTTGTGTGGCCTTTCCGGAACGATGGCTTGCTATTGGCTGACCAATTAACTAAAGTGAAAGTCTTCTGCAGTATACCACTTTAAAGCTCTACGTTGATTTACACACGTTTATGACCAACAGAGTCATACTCTGGTGTGAGGCAAACTTCCAAGAATAATGAAATTAGAGGTGCTATCGAGTTCTTTAAATAATAATACACCCAAACGCGACATTAACCTGGTCAGCACTAAATCACACATGAACTCTTTACTAGGATGCTGAATGCAGCTGGAGACAAAGGAAGGTTAGGTAATTAAAGCAAAAAACAAAAAATAAAGCTTTTCTGCCTACATTTTAAAATCTTGCCCCACAAACCATCAGAAAGCTGTTTATAGTAATTACCCAACAGAGACCAAATATTTGATGGGAAGCAACTTAGGGGAAGGGCTTACTGTGGCTCACAGTTCAAGGGGTACAGATCACTGTGGTAGGGAAGCCAGGGCAGAGGGGAGGCAAGCTGGTCACATTATACCCGGTCAGGGAGCAATGAGAGAGAGAGAATGTGAACACGTATGTGCGTTCGTGTGCATGCATGTGTGTGTGCAAGTGCATGTGTATGTAAGTGTGTGTGTACTGGTGTTCAGATCACTTTCTGCTTTTTATTTAGTTCTGGGCCCAGTCCATGGGATGGTGCTGCCCAGGAACAGCCTCACAGACATGGTCAGACAAGTCTCCTCCTCAGTGATTCCACTCGGGTCAAGCTGAGCGAGAAGATCATTGTCACACTGCTTCTTGCTTAATGGGAAACAGTTTCACACGTTTATATAGTATATTACAATCATGCCTGCCCGCCCCAGCCCTCTCTCGTTTTCTCTCGCTCCTTCAGACCCACCTCTCTTCTTCCTCCCAACCATCCCTGTCTTTTTATGTATGCAGCTCTTAGGCAGGTAGTCTCAGCTGCTGTGTGCTCCTGAATGCAACATCACGTCATGTCCAGAAGACAGCATTTCACAGGGCTCCTTCCCAGCCTCCAGCTCTTACAATCTTCCCACCTCTTATGAAATGTTCCATGGGTCTTTGGATGTGGTAGAGTTGCCCCCATTTGGGTCTGAGCAAATGCAAACATAGTTCATTCAACAGCATGGAGAAAAGAGGTTCTAGTCACGGCTTAGTCAGTGGCATTCTGCGGAACAGATGAGGGCTAAGGGAGTCAACCCTCAAGGAGCACCCAGAAGTCCGATCAGTGACTTAGCTCTTAAGGACAGGAGAGGAGAGCAAGGGATGAATCACTCACAGTGACATGCTGCACGCAATCTAAACAGTGTGTGAACCTCTACCTAGGCAGGTGATTGTGTGCATGCATGCATGTGTATGCACATGCTCAAGTGTTTGCTCGTCAGAAAGATGGGTATTCAGGACACAGCCCCTCCCACTCCAGCCCCTGAATACTAGGTGCCAGATGTGGGCAAACTGCTGTCTTATACTGCCACCACCTCCGAGCCACCTGCTCCCAGGCCTTCCTTGCCATGATGCACTGGGCCCTCAAACTGAGCAGAGAAACCTTTCTCCCTTTAGCTGTTCTTTGACAGGCTTTGTTCACAGCTACAAGAAATGCAACTAGTTCAGGGGACCCAAGAAGGGAAGTGGGAAGGAGTGAAACCACTGAGCTGCCTTTCCACAGCACCCCTGCTGTCTGCCAGTCAGGTGCTCCTACTGGGCATCTCCAGTGCCGCATCCCTGTATGCCTGAAGGTCTGTCTTAGCATCTGGATCAATGTTCTTTTCCAGGAAGACATAAACACTCTCTATACTGCCATCTACAGGAATTTAGTGAAACTGAAGTGGCAGCATTTCAACCAGAGGGAACTAGGTTCATCACCAGGATTACATTAGAGATGCCTATTAAATATTATATGCCATATATCTAAATAGCTGATTATTTTCTGTCATATATCAAAATAGATGATATGCTTACAGGCCTGTTTATACAGTCAGCTTGTTCCTGATTCTTGATGTATTATTTAGTGTCTAGCTAATCTGTTTTACATAGTCTATTTGGCCCTTTCTTAATCTTGAAGCTGAATTCCAAAGCCAACATATTTTAATACATTCTTCCTAAAGAAAAAAATTGTTTTCTTGCCAAAATACTTTCGAGCTCTCAGGAGATGATTCAGAGCTTGGGATTACACCCTGGATCCATTCTTAAAACTGTAGCCCAGCAGCTCTGGGTGTAGCCAAGTCATAGTGCTGGCCTGGTGCCAAGTGTGATTCCCAATGCCACAAAAAAAAAAAAAAGAAAGAGAAAACAAACAAAAAACACTGTAGGCTTAAGTGTATTTCTTGGCTTGTCTATCTCCATTTCTTATCATAGCTTGGTACTATTTAAACTGAGTTGATTTATGAAAACTGCTTAAAATTGAGCCTGGAACAAAATGAGAGCAAGCTGGGTCCTGCTCTCTCATCTCAAATACCCCCATCCTGATCTGTCGCCCTGAGCTCTGCACCTCAAGCCCTGTCCCACCAGCCCTCTCTCCAGTCATGAACTAAACTCAGCAAAACACCAGCGATACAGTCAACCCGCCTACTAGGTGAGAAATACATGAAGCACAAACCTCCTGGTGATCAATAATGGGATTGCTGTATGTCAGGCATTTGCATTATTGAACCCAGTGCAAAATATTACAGATTTTAAAGATTATTTATATTTTGCATCTGAGCGTTTTTCCTGCGTGTACCCTGTCTGTACCTGCAGTGCAAATAGAGGCCAGAAGAGGATGTTAGATCTCTTAGGACTGGAATCACAGACAGTCATGAGCTGCCATGTGGGTGCTGAGAATCAAACCTGGGTCCTCTGGAAGAGCAGCTAGTGCTCTTAACCAGTGAGCCATCTCTCCAGGCTCAGTTACATATTTTCAAGACAAAGCGAGACTTGAATTAAATGTCACTAGCAGATCACAGCTTTCAGCTACATCTCTAGACCCACACAAGTCACCCCTGTTCTCTGCAGTTCAGACACCCCTAGGACCACTGCGGCCTTTCCAGCCTGATCTTTCTTCCTGCCCTGTGGCAGTCTGTGAAATGTCCCACATAGGCACATGCCGCTGAACACGTGGTCCCCAGCAGGGAGCAGAGCTGTGGGATGTTGTAGAATCTTCGGAAACGGAGCCTCCCTGGAGGAATGGGTCACTGGGGTTGGGCCTTGCAGTGTTATAACCCAATTTCCTGTTTGTTCTCTGCTTCCTTTTCTGCCAAGAGGTGAGGAACTGCCCTGTGCCTTCCTCTCAGTGGTAGACCTGCACCTTCAGACTGTGCCCAAGTAAGCCCTCCTCCCCCAGTTTCTTCTTGTCAGGAATTTGGTCACGGAGAAGGAACCTATCCAATTACTCTCTCTTCCTAAACTGTTCCCACATACCCGATCCCAGCCCCCCAGCAGCCTAGTCCTGCACCACTCCCTCCCCTCGACCCCGTCTCCATTTCAGGTGCCTGTGCTGCATCTTTGTCAGTAGAGGGTATCTTAGTGGGTGTGCACACAGTAAGGCTGCAGCTCCAAAGCGCCTCCTGCCAAGGGCAGGGCAAGCTGCCCACAGGCGCTGGGACCCTGTAGAGATGCACGACATCCCAGACACCTAGAGAATAAAAATCTCACTCCTGAGAACAAACACCTGTTCAGCTCAGCAGTCCTTACAGACGGTTCTCGGAGCTGCCCACTGAAAGCCTGTCCACAGAGTCCAATGTCCACCTCCTCCAGTCTGCACTGCACAGCAGACAAAGCCGGGCCCAGGCTGAGCACCCACCTGGTTCTTCCTGTAGTCTTGCTGCGAGTGCCGCAGCACGCGGTAGCACAGGCGCAGCACGTACTTGTAGGGGGCGTAGCGCTGGTCACCCAGGTCCTCCAGCCTCAGCATGGGGCCTTCTCCCGCCTTCTCCTTGAAAGGTGCTTTAAGGATCCCAAACACCTAGAGAATAAAAAGATCCTCCTGTTTTGATGGACAGGTGTGCATGCTTTGCAACCTATTTGCATTTTTAACAGTGCGGGCGTTAACACACTGTGGTGATCTGTGAGTGGAATTAAAGGCAAAGGGGGAAGGTACTTAACGGTTGTTAGTCCTGGGTAATAAATAACACACCGCTGAACCAAACCCCACTGCTTACAAGAGCACCCAAAGTCAACATCAACTCTATTACATCATAAATGATAAATTTTACATCATGATACATTTTATTTAAATAAATTTAAATAAATTTTATTTTAAAATTGTATTTTATTAATATGGGAAAGAAGAAGGTGTTTGTATCAAGCTACATGTCCATATTCAGAGGAATTAAAATATATTTTCTATATGCTTTTATTATTCTGTTATTATTCTGTAACTTTCCCAAATCAATATAAAAGACATGCTTCCTTTTTACCTGAAACTTAGATCAGGTAATGACTTCCAGGTGTCACTCTTAGCGCCTCTATCAAAAGGAAATAACTCCAAATACATATGCACCCAAAAACAGTGATTCTAAATACATAAAACTTTCTCAGAGAGTCCCTTCATTGCTCACAGTACGCAAATAAATGGACAGGAGAATAAATGCATCAACACCGAAGTCTAACAAGGAGCCACAGTAGCAGTCAGGGAGCCACCCCACCCCCACCCCGGGGAGCAAAATCCTTGCTAGGTCAGCAAGCTCCGAAAAGGCAGCATAAGGAGGCAACTCTCCATTGCAGTGAGACCACAGGAGGGTCTACTGGAGAGGAGCCAGCCGACTGAGGGGCTGAGCAAGCTCTCTGTGAGGGAACATGAGATTTAAAACAAGAATTCAAAATGAAAAGAAATTATCCCTTGGAGTTCATGAAACATAACTATGTTTTTTTGAGATTTTTGTGTTGTCAAAGAAGTTTCTTTTTGCAACAGGTGGAAACTATACAGAGATCCACAGCTGGTCAAAATACAGACACTGAGTGACCCGGAGGTGCCGAGTCCAACTGCGCATCTGCATGCATCCCTACGTCTAAGGTCACGGGAGGGGAGGTGGAAAGGCGGGCAGTAAGAGCCAGAAGACGAGGACTCTGCCGTGAGACTGTGCCCTTTCTATGTGGCAGGGAGCCCGCAGCTATGAGCTCTCAACAACACAGTTGCCTGAACAAGACCAACGTAAGAGTGGGACCAGCTGTCATGTAAACATGAATGAGGGAAATTCCATGTGACCCACCCTCGGATGAAGAGCCCAAGGTGGTCAGGGACTATGGAGACAGAGACTGTCTCCCCCAGGGACCAGTCCCCATGTAGGTTGTCCAGTCCTGAGTGGTCAACACTGGACAGAATGAGCAATTCTAAAGGGGCTCATTAGATTGCAGACACATATGTATGTATACACATATCATAATAATACGGGAGAGATCATGAATTTGGAGGAGAGATGAGTTGGAAGGAAGAGGGGACAAGGGAAGGGAGAAGTGAGATAAATGCAGTCAATGTTCATATCCGAGGTTCTCAAAAAAAAAAAGTTAGTTTTGAAAAGAAGAATTTCATGTTCCCTAAACCTTAAATTTTGTATTTATTATATTATGAAATAAAAGGTTGGACCCATCAGTTAATGTATTTGTAATTCACTCAAGGTCCTAAAAGTCCCTGAAATCAAATGCTATCTAAAAATAATTTACTGATGTCAGAAAGACTTTGTCCCTTAGACCTGTGACCTTTACTTTATTTCAGAGAAGCCCCATGTTTTCACTCTATAGAGATTGATCAGCAATGTCTTCTGCTTTCCTTGCCCGACTTAGCACGGTATGTTAATGACATAATTTTTACATTTTAAAAGCTCTTCCTTGAGCCTTAAAAACAAAAGCTAATTACTTTAAGTAGCAAATAAAATAGAAAGAATGTGTAATTGAGGGAATGTCCACATGCAGGTTGTTAGGGGCTAAGTTAACTCACGGGTATGTCATGCACCTGAGTAGGCTGCCACACCTGCCTAGAGCAAGATGGAAGCAGGTGGACAGCTCCAAAGTCACCTGGAGAGTCTAGTCAGTCTCTAGAGAGCTCTGACCACACCGGGTACTTTGGAGATCTGTGGTAGGCACATCTGAGCTGGCCTCAAATGGTCCCTAACTCCCGCTGTTCACGTCCCCGTGGAGTTCTATTTCTCCGGCAGGCATCTTTAACCTGCCTCTAGCCAATCACACAGAACCGATGGATGTGGGATCTATGATGATGCTTTAAAAACTCTATAGCTGCAGCTGGGTGCCCTCTCTCCTCTCTGCAATCCCTCACTTTACACAGAAACGTCTTAGTTTGGGGGCTAAAGGCCACTGTAGTGAGGAGGACCCAGCGGGGGCCCGGATGCTCTCACTGTCCACAGCCAAGATCAGAGAGCAGTGGACGCGGTGCTGGGATCTCTCGCCGTGTTTGTTCTGCAGTCTGGGATCTCCACCCAGGGGCTGGGCTGGCCACAGTTAAAATGAGTCTTCCTACATCGGCTAACCTAATCAAGATAACCCCTTATAGGCAGGCTCTGCAGCTCATCTCACTGGCGATTCCAGAGCCTGTCAAGTTACAGTAAGTTATCACTAACCATGACAGGGGAAGTGCCTTGTCCTGAGGCAGACTTGTACTCAACACTATGAGTGAGTGATCTGGAAAGTGGATCTCCTCTCGGTCCATTCTTAGATGACAGTAACCCCACTTAACACCTTGACAGACCCTCTGAGAATCCCCTGAGCAAGAACCACCCACAGAAACGGCTCTCACATTTAAGTCACAGAAACTGAAATAGGAGTCTAGGTGTCATTTGTTACACAGCAAGACATAACTGATACAAAGTTCTCCCTGACACTTTAACCCAAAACTTAAAATATGTAAATTTAGTTCATGAAGCGACTCACCTGTGCCAGTATGTTTTGTTCCCGCATTAGTTTTTGCCTTTCCCGGTTTGGCTTGGTGATGACCACATCCAGAACATCCTGTCCATTATTAGTCACGTCAGCCACAAAGAAGATGAGGTCTTCCAACAACTTAGTTACAAACCTGTCACGAAGAAAAGATTGGGACAATTTTGGACTACCACAAATTAAATCTAAGAACAAAAACACTAAGAAAGTTAAACTATGTTAAGGAAATATTTTAATCAACAAAATATAATATTTGATGCAATTGCTACTTACAGACAATATTTCCTGCCCAGTTCCTCCCACCCTCGACTCCAATTCCATCTCTAATCAAATGTTTGCAGACGGTTATTAAATCAAATCCTGTGCGTCTCAAGAGCAAATGGGCTGGAAATGCTAACAACCGTGACTTAAAGTCTTCCAACATTGTTCTTAAAACAATCCTCCCGAGCCAGGTGACGTCAGCAGGCTGAAGATGGATCTCAGCGGTTCTCTGCTCCGTGAACCTTCAGCTTGAATATAAATATTTTCTCTTGCCAATTTCATAACTAGAACTAGGTGTTTAGATGTTTACTCTTAAAATGGGTAACAGTTCATTGGACAATAAATAGAACATATTTTTAACTTCTGATTTAATTGTAATATATACATGGGTGTGTAGCCCAAGAAGCCAGAAGAAGGCATCAGATTCCCTAGAGCTGGAGATATAGATGCTTGTGAGCTGTCATGTGGGAGCGGAGAACTGAACTTGGGTTTTCTAGAACAGTCAATGCTCTTAACCACTGAACCATCTCTCCAGCTCAAGAACATTAAGTCTTGATGGAGGGTCACTGTGTGTTAGCCCTAATGAATAGAGGTGACGGTGAGGCTGATAGCCACTGGTTCACTCATATGCCAAGAAAAACAAACAAACAACAACACACCGCTTGCTAGTTGTTGTCATCTGAACTCAAACTTCAGTTCAATTCCATATTGGCTGCTATCCCCCACCCCTCACCCCCAACGCATGCAGTCTTACTAATCTTCTTCTAATAAAAGATTTTCTCTGAGACTTAAAGCAATTCCTTCAAATTGAAACTTTTCATCCTGGAGGGAGGAGGGGACTCAGGAAACTGAGGAAGTTTGAGTTAGCTGCCCTGGCTCTGTGGGGCTGCTATGGGGAGACTCTGGGGCCTATGGAGCTCCCCAGCCTGCCGCAGCTCCCAACACAGCTGCCGTGAGTCAGCACCCCTGCTGGGACGACTCTGTGATGCAGCTGCCTTTTGAGTCATCCGCTCTCCTGTAAGTCATCCCTCACCCGCATCCCAGCTATCAGTTCTCCAACTGAGACTCCGCTGAGATCTTTATCTCCGTCTGGCATGGGTTCCCTACTGGGATGAGTAGCTGTCTGCTCCTTGTTCACCCTAAGAAAAGCCATGCGACAGACTTCCGGTCAGGTTTAGCGAAGTTAGATAAAATATATGTAATGTACTTTTAAAAACACACACAGAAAACATAAAAAGCCACATGGGTCCAGAACACGGTAAGAGCAGTGCGAGGAAGGGTAAGGATGACATAGTGGTGCTGAGAGGATGTGGGCGGGGCCAAAGGGCAAGGATGATGCCATGGGGCTGAGAGGATGTGGGCGGGGCCAAACTGAAGCTGTGAGGCACCCACAGAGGAGGGTCCCCCTTGCAGAGGGACCTGTGTGGGCTGCAGCTAGGCAGGTGCTGAAGGGACAGGAGCGCGCAGATGGACCCTCCCCATCTGGATCACAACGACTCCACACCTCACCTTATGGAGAGGAGTGGACATCACACCTTGCTGTGGACTGGTGGAGAGGGGTCATGTGGGAGGCCACGCCACAGCAGATAGAAAACGAGTGAGCACAGAGAGGGAAAGCAGCCATGTTCCCCCTGAGGAAAGCCTGCATAATTAAATTCCAAAACACACAGAAAACTGACAGCAGGCAAGACAGCCATCATGCTAAAAATCAGAAAGCTGATTCATCCCTCATAGAATCCAAGCGACAAAGCCATTCCTACGTGACATCTGAATGAGTGTGTTGTCATTCTTCAACAGAGAAAGCAATTACCACAAAAAAATAATAATAATTCAAAATGGTAGATATGAATGAAGAGTAGACGGATGGGTGAAGAGCCAGCAGAAGCCTAAGAAATAAAAAGCATATATAAAATCACCTAAATAAAAGTCCAGGGTATAAGAAAAAGTAGCAATTATGAGGCAGTATTGAAAGGATGCAGACAATAGCGCATAGAGGTTTTTAAAAGCAGAAAAGGGAAGTTAAAGAGTTCAAGGTCAATATTGGCTACATAGTTCAAAGACACCCTAATCCTAACGCTCTGAGTGGGGATCTTCCCTCAATAGAGACTTCGTGTTTCCCAAAGGAGACTCTTAGAGAAGTGTGGTGACTTCCTGTGAATGCTGGAGACAGACAAAGACAGAAACTGATTCATCAAGAGGAAGACAGCCCCGTCCGTACACTGAAATCCATTTCTACCGTGAGCTGGCTCTGGTCTTCACTCATCTGTAGCCGTAAGAGTGGCCAGCTTCCGCTTCTGGCGTTTGTTCGTCGGCCACCACAGGGAAGACACGTGAGGTCATTGTCAAATGCAGATTCCCACAAGGAAAAGCAGCAGTAATAACAGAGAGGAAGCTGAGAACCATCTGAGTGTCAGCATACTGACAATGTTTAATTAAGAGGTGCATTGTGCGGTATGTCTAAAGGTCTCTAGAATGTATGCATTAGTGTTCTGGTGGGCATCTATGTCTGTTTCCTTCCTACTCAATCCAAAGCTTGTTAGATTCACCCACGTCATCACACATACGTATAGTTCGCTCACGTTCCTGGCTTCATGATACTCCATTTTATGAGCATAGTACAATTTTATCATTCTTCAACTATGACAAACATGGAGGGCCTTCAGTTTGGGAGTGCTTAGAACAGGGCTGGACATTTTTGTTCTTGTGTTCTGGGGCTTCTTTTGGGCAGATGCTCAAGAATGTTCAACTGAGGAATGAAGCCAGTGAGCCACAGTTTGCTCCTCTGGCTGTGCTGTTACTGGCTGGGCTGTTCGGGGAGGGGCTCTTCATCTCCATGGCTGTAGGTGAGAACTCCAGTGTGCACGGCCAGAGATTTGGCAAATGGATCCTTATCGTTCAGACACAGAGTCTGCAGCAGACCACAAAGGTGGGAAGAAGGAGGATGCCTGTGCTCTGAGGTCCTGAGAAGCACCCAACTGTCAATCATGTGATTGGGTCCCCTACTATTTAAGTAACTTTACCCAGGTGGAGCTTAACCTTCATGTCCTTTGGGCAAAATGGGAATAGCTATTGAAGGGCCATGTGGAGGCTTAGGTGTGAGAATTAATGTACCTAACATAGCTGGCACAAAGTAGAGGCATGATGATTTCTGGCTTCCAATACCCTTTTTATGACCTCACATATTTCAAAATAGATAGACAGTAGACAGACAGATAGATAGATAGATAGATAGGTTAAGAATCAAGGATCTAGTTTCTCTGAGTGAGTGACACAGGCAGAGAGCACACTTTTTTTCCCAGTATTAGATGTTTGATCTGTCTGTGGTACCAGAGATGAGAACTGTGTTAGGAATAAAAATGACCAGAAAATATAAAACTCAACATCCAAACTCCAAATCAAGCATGATCCTGTGAATCTCTAAAGGCTTCCAAAAAAGAAAAGTGTATATATATATATATATATATATATATATATATATATATATATATATATCCGAGAGAAATGGAAATCATCTATTTTCAAGTCAAGATAAAACGGAAAAAGTAAGTATTCCATTAGATATTTTTAGGTTTATTTTTTATTTTTATTTGTGAGTGTGTGTGTGTGTGTGTGTGTGTGCCTGTAGAGGACAGAAGAGGCCGTCAGGTCCCTTAGACCTAGAGTTACAGGTGGTTGTGGGTCATTCCATGTGGGTGCTGGGAAGCACTCTTCCTCTGAGCCATCCTTAGATGCAAGGCTGCTGCTACGGAGAATATTCTAAATGTTCTGTTAGCCATCTGGTTTACTGTAAGAACTGACGATTGTGTGTGTGTGTGTGTGTGTGTGTGTGTGTGTGTGTGGAATATTGTTGCCGTTGTTGTTTGTTTGTGAGTGATTTGTTCTTATTAGTTTTAAGGTACAAGAGCTCATGTAGCTGAGGATGACCTTGAACTCCTGATCCTCCAGCCTCCACTTCCTGAGTGCTGGGATCACAGGCCCGCGGCTCCCACAGCCAGGCCAACAGCTGACTCTTAATGACTCAAAGTCACATTGAAATCCTCTCACCTCCTCTCGTTCTGGGTGATGCTGCCGTTCTCCAGTTTCTTCACTGTGGTGGCCAGCACTTTGTTGGCATCGTTGGCGAAGTCCAAGTCTCGGACCTCAGACAGCGGGACACACACAATGGCAAAGGCTTCTTTGTCTTCCTTAGTCTGGCAGGTTCCAATCTGCAATGTGTGTTTTCATTAAACCACACTCCTCACACTAACGTACACTGGGTGGGGTGGGTGAGCCAGACAAACACTAACTCCTGAGCACATCATCCATAAGGAAGGGCTGAAGCCTGTCCTGAAGGGGCAAGATGGCTTTCCATGCCTATTTCCTGCCCTGTTCTCCAAGATTCCCAAGAGTGTTTCCTTCACACGCCCTCTGTCTCAGATACTTTTGAGTAGAGAAGATGCCCTGGAATCCTCTTGTTGTGTCCTTTTTGGTATCTGCACCCCACCCTCCTGACCCACAGCCCAGCCGCAGCCACCCAGATCAGAGACTTAGGCAACTGGCAGACGTGCACTCACAGGCAATCAGCTGCAAACAGTTCTAATTCCTGAAAAGATGAACTGGCAGTCACCCTCGATCCTACGGACGCAGCAGCTAAAACGTTAACCCCTCCCCAGCCACACTTACTTTCAACATGACAGGCCTCTCTTCCTCCGTGTCGATGGGGATGCTGGTACTCGTTACCCAGGTGTTGGTGCATAGATGCCTTAACCGCACATAGGAGTTCCTAAAAGCAAGTGACGTAAAAACATGTAGGGCAGGCTAGATGGCTCGGATGGCAAAGGTGCTACCAGATGATGAGGACCTGAGTTCGATCCCCAGAATCCACTTGAAGATGGAAGGTGAGAACCAACTCCACGAAGTTGTCCTCTGACCTCTACGCAGAGGGATAGTAATATTTTTAATTCGCCTTCGCCTATTGCATATTCTGCAGATTCATGTGTGATATGAACATAAAATGCCTTAGACTAGACTAGTAACTGTCTCAGGATGCATCTGGAATAAGAAATACTTCTGAGACCCAGACTGCTTTGGAGCACACAGCTTCACTTCCTACACCAGTAGCGTCTGGGCCATTAGCATCACCAAGAATCCTGTCAAAAATGCAAATTCTAAGACCTCACTGGTCCACAGATTCAGACTAGTTTATTCTGTCCCCCGACAGCTACTAACTAAAATGTGCTTGTAGACCTGCATCACGTAGCTGCTGTGGCCATTGAGGACATACACAGAGCAGCTAAGTAAATAAACACTGTTGAGGATCCAGACGGGCACCTTCCCAGATGAGGCTGGGAAGAACCTCACGCCTTCTGCCTAGTGAAGCTTCTCGGATGTCTTGGGTTTTGTTGATAGTCTTGGTGTTTCGTGCAGAAGCACTGACTCCAAATCCTAAGTAAGGGGACTGTAACATGACTAGAGAAGGAAACAATTGTCAAGGTTTCAGGGAAGGGAGTGGGGTGGGGAGATAAATAAGAACAAAGATCGATGGTGTATATAGGAAGACACCATCATGAAGCCATTATTGTGCAGGCTAACTTAGATTTTAAGGTCTTGTTTTAAATTCCGCGTATATCCTTGAGTGCAGTGTCCATGAGGACCAGAAGCGGGCATCAGATTCCCTGGAGCTGGAGTTACAGGAAGTTGTGAGCTGACCTGTATGGTGCTGGGAACCGAACTCAGGTCCTCTGGAAAAGCAGTATGTTCTCTTAACCAGTGAAACATCTTTCTAGCCTCAAGAAAAGCAAAAAGGAAGGAAGGGAGGAAGAAAAATAGAAAATGCTTATGGTAGATAAGCTTCTTTGGATATGAGTTACAGTCTGTTCAGCACTAATTCAGTGTGAATAATCAACAGTGTGAATGACATAAGGTGTCTTTACCAAACGCACACACTGTGTGCTGCCTGGCAGGTGTATCTCAAGCCGACTCACAGGACTCATACCCTGTGTCCTCCTCGAGCAAACGGTTCTACGTTTAACTGTTTCTCGAGTCAAGAGCAACAATTATCTGTGTGTGCATCACGGCAGAGTGCCCAAAGAGGGCACCTAGAACTTCAGCCACTCAAACAGGGCCTTCTGCACCCCACCTCTAATGCCTATTGTTCCTTCAACCAGAGTACACAGTGTGTATTCAAAGAAAAAGAGGAAAGAAAAGCCTATTGCTTAGTGCTCGACCCAAAGTTAAGATGCAGATAGAGCATACTATCTAACGTATAACACTTTAGGATCAAGCAGAGGACAGGACATCAAATGCCTCAGGGAAACGCAGTCATCTGAGTCACTGCTCGTTCATGAAAGTAGACAAAGCACACAGTGAGTTTCAAACATCTAAAACGGCAAACACCTAACCCTCGTCCAAATAACCAGAAATGCCTGCTTTAGCACCCAGCATCCTCCAAGTAGGAGACGCTGTCTGCAGCGGCTGTCTTCCCCACTGCGTCCTGAGCTCCGGAAGGTGGGGCCGTCGCGCACTGTGCATCGCCAGCATCTCTAATTTACTCTGACGTTTTTCAACACGGGTGAGTGTCCCCTCTTCAAAATGCTTGTGCGGTAGTTTAAAAGATCTATGGCTCCCCTGGGCTCATGACTGAAAGCTTGGTCTCCAGTTGCTAGAACTGTTTGGGAAAGATTAGGAGCGGTGGCCTTGTTGGAGGTGTGTCATTGGGGGTCGACTTTGAGGTTCCAAATACCTTGCACGGTTACAGCTGGGCCAGTCCTCTCCCCACCCCCTCCCCTGCCTTGCTCAACACATAAGCTCTCAGCTATTGTGACTGCACCGTGCCAGGCTGTTCCCCACCGTGACGGTCAAGGACTCTAGCCTTCTGGAACAATGAATCCCCAAATTAAATGTGTTCTTTTGCAAGTTCCCTTATCTCTTCACATCAATAGGAAAATAACGACAACACCTTGGAACCAGAGTGGTTGACATTTCAGATTTTTAAAAAACATTTCAGAGTACGTGTCTAATGAGCTACCTTGAGATGAGACCCAAGTCTAGACATGGCATCCATGTACGCGCCATGCGTGCCTCAGCCATCTAGGCCAAACGTAACTGTAAACAGTAGTTTGAGTGCACCTGCATTTTCACTGCAATTCACCACACACAGTCAAGTGTAGGACTTCCCACTCTTGGCATCATATTGGTTCTCGAACACTGTCACTTCTCGGATTACTTCAGATTAGATTTTCAGGCCAGGATGCTCTCTGTGGTAGCTTGAATGAAAATGGCTCCCATAGGCTCATATGGAGTGGCACTATCAGGAGGTGTGGCCTTAATGGAGGAAGTGTGTCACTGGGGGTGGGCTTTGAGGTTTCAGAAGCTCAAGCCGGGCTGTGTCGCTCTCTTCCTTTGGCCTGCTTATCTGTCAAATTCTCAGCTACTTCTCCAGCAGCATGTCTGCCTGCATGCTGCCATGCTGGCTGCCATGACGACAATGGACTGAACCTCTTAACTGTAAGCAATTAACCGTTTTCCTTTGTAAGAGTTGCCGTGGCCGTGGTGTCTCTTCTCAGCAATAGAGACCCTAAGACACTCTCAGCACAGAGATGTGCTGGCGGTGAGGCTGTAACATGGGTCTGGCTGTCTACGGGATAATGCACTGTTGTGGAATGATGGTTCAGAGCAGATTTCACCTCCTTGCTCCGGGCTCAAACTCCAGCACAAGACAGGCCCATTCACTTGTCCTTCTAAGTCACCGACCCCCAAACTGCTGTCTATCGTCTGCGAAGCTCTTACAATCCCAAGGCCTCGGCTGCAACACACACCAGTTAAACCAGGGCCTGCAATGGGAGGTGGGCCTCAGCACTGGTCGCAGACTGCCAAGGGTCCCATTGGGCAGGGAAGAGTAGGAGGCCTGACCTAAGCCTCTGATGCAGAGTCTATTCTGAGCCTTGCTAGGGAAGCCCTCCCTCAGCCCCACTGCAGACCGAGGAATCACAATCCTCGTGGCCGATTTGATACAACCAGGTTAACATTTCACCAGGCTACAGCAGTGCTGTGGGGCACTGTTCTCCAAGCATAAGGACTGTTGCCATCTTAGAACAGCGTGACCGACGCCTGGATTGGACCTGCTGATGTTCCCTCATGAGGGCGGGTAATTAGACCCTCAGAGGAGATCTTGCCTCTGCTTCCTGCATTTCCCAACCACGTGTAGTCCCAGAAGTTCTAGAATATATGTAGGTAAAAGGTTAGCTGGAGAGGAGATCCATCTGTACAGCTATGGGAGGTTGTCACCCATGATGGAGTCAGACTTTTCAGTGGCACACCTGTTTGGGGGTAACCCACCTTCCTGTAAGGAACCCCTCGCCATGCACCATTTACCAGTGAGTAAACCCAATAAACTCACTGGCTCACTCACTGGGCTCCAGTGGACTCTTTCCTTTGGTCTGTTGTTGGTACCCTGTGTTTGGGAACAATTGTTCACATCCCTCCAGGAAAAGATCACACAATAAGAGTTTAAAGTTTGAGAAATTCTGCATTCCATATTGGAATTCCCTGGGTAATACTTTTCAAAGATTTAATGTCCACATCTTGCCCCAAGACTGACTTCGCTGCTCTCAGAAGGACCAGTGCCCGCTCAGACCTTCCTCAGCCACTCTGAGAAGGCATCCTAACTCAGCCTCTGACCCTTGGCTCTGAGAGTCACCCAGGACGAAGCCATATTACATTTATGAAGAACTTGACAAGGGGCTTGGCACATGGAAAGAATCAAGGATTTCATATGAGAATGCTTAAGAGTGGTTAGTGTTAAAAGTTTACTCTACCTATAATGTAGTGGATAACAGCTGAATCCACTTTAACACAAAATCCTTCACAGCACAGGGAAGACCTTGAACCATTCTGAACAGCAGTGCCTAACACCTCTGTGCAAAGTGAGACTTAGTAACCTTGAGATGGGTTTAGGTACCTGACCCTGAGTTCTTCTCGTCATTTCCTTAAGCTGACTTAGATCTTAATGGTCAAGATCCCCATACAAGAAGGCAGACACTTGGGTCAGGGCAAGGCAGCAGGGTGCACCTCTACAGGATGCATCGATGAGCGAGGAGCCAGGAGAGATGGACTCACACCAGGTCACTGTTCCACAGCCCCCCTCGTGAACAAGGTAATCACGGAACCCGTGGAAACTGACAGGGATCTGTCTGTATGCAGGTATAAGTTCTCCCAGCTAACTGCTGCCAAGCCTGAGTTCAATACTTGTCCCATGACAGCCAAATCAGGACACCCTACTTAGCCTAACAATGTGGGCAAGACTAGAAAATAAAGGAAAAAAAAGTCTAAAATATTCACATTCAAGCAACAGGGCCCAAGATCCTCTCTACATGAACCCTGGCTGTCTTGTTTTTTCCCTCCCCATCTCTCTATATGAACTCCCGGATACGTCATTTTCCCCTCCCCCCACCCCCCCTCAGGTCCCACTACACTAGCTTCACTACAAGCCAAAAGCCACCTCATATCTCAAGATGGTTCCACTTCCTAGAATGTTCCTCCCAGATGGAGAGCATCTGGTTCTGTCCGGTCTTTCCTCAAAGTCCTACCTCAGAGAGGCCATTTCTGCACCCTCTGACCTAATCTCATTCCTAGAGAGTTTTTTTTCCAAAGTGTTCTTATTACCTACTTACAGGCCTGGTGGAGATGATATTCTGGGGAGACCCTTGTCTCTCAGTCTGACAGTCTCAGTGTTGAAACAGTGGACCCAGAGAAATGGGGATTTCCCTGGAATCCAAGCTGGTTAGGGGAAAGGCACCAGGCAGAAGGGAGCTTGTCTTCTGTAAAGAGGTTTTACACAGTTCTCGCACTTGTCCGACCACCTTACAGGACTGACTGAAGCCAGACAAGGATGGGTCCATGGTGGGTGGAACCACACCTTGATCAGGACTGCTTAGGTATGCACAGCCCTGGGCTGCTATTTAAACTTTGATCTCACTTCAGGACTCAGAGACGGACTTGCGGGGGAGGTGTTCTTGAATTTCTTATTTCTCTTCCCAATGTGGCCACACTGAATGGGGGGCTGGTTGTGACCCACAGGCTCCATGGCAACCTGAGCTCATGTGAGCACGGGCCCAAGCAAGGAGCCTCTGCTGTTCTCATCTCCATGCCCAGGGCAAGGCCTGCTTGTAACTGACAGTCAACACATATTTCTTACCTGAACCACTAACAAATGAACAACTGAATGAGCTAAGCAGGAATTTGACATAGAGGTAAATGATAACATTAAGATGGAAAATGCTATTAGATTATTTTTCATTGTTGTGATCAAGGGCCACACAAGTAATAAGAATAAATGATTCTTATGGATTTTTCAGAACTCCTTTGGTCCAGAGCACTTCCATTATTTATACGAATAAAATAAGCTATGTCGATCTGTTCACGAGAGAGGCACAATGCTCTGCATGCCTTTTCTTCATTAACGCTCTTAGTCTACAAAGAAATATATTAATATTGTACTTTTTATTCCCGATCTACTGGGAAAAGTACTCAAAGGAATGTCTGTTCATCCTAATTTTTTTTTTTTTACTTACTTATTTTCACTTTATATTTCCCTTTACCTTGGAACCAGGCAGTCAGCTCTCTGAAGCGTTGTGGCGTCAAGTTCAAAAAGAGATGCGATGTCATTTCCGTGTGGAACTGAGACCAGAGTGTACATGATCTTCTCCCCTGCCTGGCGTTTTTTCTTTGAGGTTGGAAGCTCTCCGTCTCTCTGTGGAAGAGGCTCAAAGTTATTCAGCATCTTCAGATTTAGTATTAACAGCTCCAGTTAAACAGGAGGTAAGGTGTAAGTTTGCTCACCATTCCTCCATTGGGTTATAGGCATGTCTATTCCAAATCACCCGGATGATCAGTCATAGGCCCATGTTCCCGGGGAGGGGTGGCCTAATCTGAGCATGTTCTTAGGGCACAACAGTCATGGCTCTTTCTCTGGCAGCTTTATAGCTATTTACAAGTGGGGATTTTGACCCTCCATATTTAAGCCAAACACAGAGAAGAAACAGTGACCTGGACCATCTAAATTCCATGGACTCAAGAAGACATACAAATGACCAGTGAGTATATGAAAAGATGCTCAAGCTCACTAGTCAGGGGAAAATGTAAATAAAACCACAACAGACAGCACTTCTCACCTGCTAGGAATGGTGTGACCAAAGTCAGGAGATAAATGGCCAAAGGTGCAAAGAAAACAGACCCCTTGTGCCTTGCACTTTGTGGATGGGGATGTAAATTGGTGTCTTTATCATGAAAACCTGTGGACCAGGAATTTTTCCTGTGGGTTTTATGATGTGGGAATCATTAGAGTCATGTTCAAGTACACAGATGCCCCGGTCTGGCTGCAGTACTAGTCAAAAGCCTTTCATGTAAACAGCCAAAGACAGACAGGCAGACAGACAGACAATGGAAAAGAAGGAAGGAAAGAAAGGAGGGAGGGAGGGAGGATGGGAGTTACAGGATTCAGTTTCGTTGGCCCATGAGGAGAACATTCAGGGCTCTCTAAGCTGTGAGTGGCGGAGCAGCAGTTTTCTCTGGAGGCTCCAAAATGTGAAACCACAGGACAGAAACAAGGCAGGATGGCTGAGCAGGGGCCAAGTGGCCCTCGTACAGACCAATGGAATACCGTGTGTAACTACAAGCATTTCTTCCCTTTCTCCTTCCTTCCCTCTTTTTAGGCAGAGTCTCCCTAAGCAGCCCAGGCTGGCCTCAGACTCACAGCAGTTCTCCTGCCTCAGCCTGCCAAATGCTGGGGTTAAGAACATGAGCAGCGGCTCCCAGCTGGAGTTCCTTCTCAAAGACAAAAGCTGTCATGAGCGCTGATGTTAAAGATGGCACTGATAAGGTGAAGGGGGGGAGGGGGGAGAAGAGGGCAGAGGCTGTGAGAAGAGGGAGAGATGAATCTGGAAGAAAGAATAAGGTTGTTTCAGTCATGTCTTCAGGGACAGGAAAACTTTGGGAGAATCAGCCTGGATGCTTGCTGTGGCAAGGCTCTGAGGATGCCACAATGCTACTGCGGCCATGCGAATCACAGATGTGGTGAGCGCCGTCCCTCCCTGTTAGAAGACAGTGACCAAGAATGTAAGAGCACAGAACTGAAGAGCCAGCTGCTAAATGACTCAAAGGACCTCCGTGAACATGCAGGCAGTGAGATCCACACACATCTCAGCCCCCCTGCTGCTGCTGTAACCTTCTAAGGTCTTGATTCTGGAAGTATGGAGGTGGCGGCTGTGGAGGGCCTTGGCGCTGCCTCATGACATGGAGAAGAGTATCTCACACACACGAGCCGGAGCAACTGAGCCCTGGTGGGATTCATTCTGCAACAAGCCACACTAGACCAGTACTCCAGAAATCCCTGAGCGAGGCCTCTCTGTCGCGGAGTCCTGATGTCCACTTCCTCCCAAGGAACTCCACACCCCACTGCAACACCGAGGATCAAGTCTCCAACACATGGAACATGACAACACGTTCAAACTACAGCAGGCCGTAAGTGGCTTACATAGCTAGGAGAGATTGTAACTAAAATACAGCTGAGCTCAACGAAGTGAGGTCTTATCAGTTACGCTGAACATGATTTTATTGACAGACGACCGGTTCATAAACTTAACAGATGGAGAATCAATGAACAGGACTCTGACAGTGTCTAGCGTACGAGACAAAAGAAGTTGCCAGTAGTCTTGGAAAAACATTGGATCCCTAAAGAAATACATCATTGAATTTCCTCACTGAGCCCCCTCTACTAATTGCATTATAGCTTAGCTTTTGTTTGATACACACAGCCTTTGGGTGAAAATGTGCTAACTGATTTGGTTATTTAGACCCAACTGAAAGTCGATGTATTGGCAGTGTGGACCGCGCATCTGTCTTCCGTGACTACATGTCCAACCCTCTGTCCACCCCACTTCTGAAATACTCATCGGGTGATTTTCTAGACTTATAAGAAGATAACAGATCTAGATTCCTGGAGATGGCTTCCTACACTGCTCCTCAGTAATGTCTGCCTGCAGGGCCCCACCCGAGTGGTAAGAAGCCTCCCCATATTTTGACACTTAAACTGCAGTGACACTTTGCAAGATATGTATTTTAAAAATTCACTAATTAGGGTTGGTTAAAACAAGCCACTGCAAATTATTCAAAGTATTCAAGACCTGTGGCTTTATTGTAACCACATAGAACATCTGGAACGCGCTAATCTACTTCTCCATCCTGCCCATTGGTCCTGGGAAAATAGTTTTAATGCATGGAAAGTTCCTGTGCATAAATAATTTCACAACTGTCCGACATGCTGACGTGTCTTTTACAAAAGCTTCACTGTCAGAAGCTTCCTGCTCTGACCCTCCCACGCGCTGGCAAATTTATTTAACAAACGACTTCATAAACAGTTTGAAAATAAACATTAAGCCTGCCCCTTGGAATTTTAAGTAATTAAATATGAATAATGAGTTATGAGCGGACCAGCTACCGGGAAGCTGTTTTTCTAAGCAGACTCCACACGAGCCCACAGGCTGGCTAAAGGCAGGATGGGTGTCGGCCTCCCTCACTTTTGGCTCAGAAGCCTGCTGGACCCTGCACGTAGGCACTAGACACTCAAAAGACTGTGGCTTCCTAACCTATCTCAGTGCCCTTGGAGAGTAAAGGCACAGAGACATCATTGTCTGGAAGCTGCAGTCATCCTGGATTCCAAGAAGAGAAATCCTCAAAGGATACACAGCCCCCAGTGAGGGCATGGCTGCACCCTGAGCAGAAGCCATCACCTGCAGAAGCCACTGACCCAGTCAAGCGCCGTGGTCGAACTTCTTCAGACCGCTGTGGAACCTGATCTGAGAGTGGTAGACAGGACTGCAGAGTTATGGCCCAGTCTCCTTCTATTTAGACCTGAAGCTCATGTCAGGGTCCTGAAAGCAGACGCCCCTGGCATCTGCTTCTCTTCCCACTGTGGCCACGTTGAAAACATCCCCTCTGGCTGCTCTCCACTTCCAGTCCTCTAACTGGCATCATCAGGACCACGCCTGCCTCTTGAGACCTCCAGAGTTGCCTGAAAACTCGAGGTTACATATACAACAATGAATGTAGCTTTAATAAACAAGACAAGCCATCCTGTATCTTTACGTGAAGACAACTCTGCTCAAACTCATGGGCTTTATGGATTCTGTTTACTAACCTACATTGATTTTTTAAGGAAAAAAAAAAAAAGAGACAAAGGAACTGCAGCTCCCTGTGAGGAATCTTGGAAATGTCATAGTTTGCCTTTCGTCATAAAAAATGTACTAAGAGCCAAGGGAGCTTACAGAGACCTGGTTCAACCCCAGCAAGCTCTCTCTGACACACACTCAGCTTCAGAACCTGGGTCTCAGAACAACACCCTGTCTGCTGGTTGCTTAGCAGACAGGCATGTTTCGAATAAGTGTGTGCATGTGTGGGTATGCATGTGCACTGTTCGTGGGTGCATGTGTGGTGGGTGCGTGTCAGTGGTCAATCTTGAACATCATCTTTTGAGGCAAGGTCTCTCCCTGGAACCTGGATCTTGACAAGAAGGCCCAGCTGGCCAGCAGTCCCCAAGAACCTATCCGTCTCCCTCCCCCATACTGGGGTTGCAGGAAGGCACTGCTATGGCCAGCTATTTTCACATGGGTATTGGGCTTGAACTCGGGTCCTCATGCTTCCAAAGCAAGCACTTGGCTGACTCCCTGTGTTCCCAGTCCCGGGTGCTGGGAAGAACCCAGTGACTGGGTTACTGGGAAGTAACTTTTTGTAACTGGGAAGAAAAGGCTGAGATCTCCAGGGCTATACAGGGAGGCACCTGCCCTTATGTAAAGCTGATCGGAAGCTGATGGCTCTGCTCCTGCTCCAGCCCCCACGTCTGTGGGCCTGTGCTTCGGGGCACTCAAGAATTACGTTGACTCAAGGTGAGTCAAACGTCACATTGCCTGTACTGCGGAGCCTGAGACACACTGGGAGATGCTGCCTCTATCCTCTGGAGCTGAGGCACAGGCTGCAGGAGGCTGCTGTGTCACCCACCCCTACCCCCCACTTCCCTGCTCTGCCTTAGGGAAGCCACACGCCCTAGGCTGCCTGTGGAAGCTGCAAGCACTTCCTCTGTAAGCCTTCTCCCAGAGCTTCCTGGTGGAGCCTCTCTGCTTTCTCTGCCAGTGAGCCAAGGCACTGTGAAGGTCTGCCAGAATCCGGACCCCCTTTCCAAATTCTACTGAATAGAATTGGAAAGCATATTTTCAACAATCTCCTGTTCCTAGAACATTCCCATGTATATAAATGCACTCAAGTCTGTGGTTGGTCACAAAGGAGGGTTTTGACACTCAGAGGACATCTGGCAATGTCTAGACACATGTTTGATTGTCACAACTGAGACACACAACCGGGTAGGAGTGGAGTTGCTGCTGGCACCTAGTAAGATGAGATCAGTAAGCTGTCCATCACCCTACCATCCAGAGGATGCCCTACTACTGTACAGGGAACACCCACGGCAACCTATGCAGAGGATACCCCAATACCATGCAGAGGACACCCCACCACCATACAGAGGACACTCCCCACCACAAAGAAGTATCTGGTCCACTGTGTCAATATTGCAGAGGCCGTAAAACCCTAACTTCAGTAACAAATTTCTTTTAAATAACCAGATCCCATGCCACATAAATATGACACTGTTCACTAACATGAGCATCACATAAATATGGAATGCTCGCTAACATGAGTGGCATCACGGAGAATTTGTTTTAATCCCCTCTGCAGAGCTGTCTGCAAAGATACGGACCTTCAAGAAGAAATAATGACCATCAGGCTCCCAGCTGGGCTTGACACCGTGCCAGTGTTTACCGGTGCCCAGGGAAGCTGTGCATTGGTAAGACTGGAAACACTGGACCCCTTTGTAAAACGAACACAGCAATTTGGTCTTAATGGGAGCCCTGACACGCACCGCCTCACTTCTACGACACTGTGCACTAACTTCTGAAACTTCAAAAACGGAAGGCAATGTTTTGCTAAAGATTTCTGAATTACAGGAAAAAATATTAGCAGGTCATTAAGTCATCACCAGGGAAAATTAAGGGGAGGAAACAGCAGCATCACGGTCAGTGCTGTGTTGCTGGAACCCAGCGAGAGAGGCCGGCACTCTGTGTTGGGAAATTGATCTCTTATGTCACAGGCTGCAGGTCGGCTCTAACAGCCCCTCCCCCTTCCTCTTCAGACAGAAGCATAATTACTGTGATGTGCAAACAGACACCCCCCACCAGCCACGTCGTGCACACTCCACCGCCACGGTCTTGGATTTGAGCCCCACACTCGGGCTTGGGGCTCTGGAGAGGGGCTCATTAAATCAAACCTCTGCTGCTGTCTCTCAGAGATGCTGGCGCAGTCCAGCCCCACCCGTCTGCAGTGAGTGCCGACCCCTGCCCATGTGTGACTAAAGCCAGGCGGGGAAGAGCTCCCAGATGCCGGGTATTCTCGCCTTTGGTGGAGACGAGGGGTGAGGTGGAAAGCACTTCAGCCAGAAGAGGCTTGCTCAGCACGCGACCTTCACTGTGGTCTACCGCACAGTACAGATTCCTATTTCCGACCCACTCTGTAAAGCTCCATCGTCCATGCTTGTCCTCTCTGCTCGGCCCTCAACCAGCAGCATGGCCCCTTCATACGCAGGATGCTGAGCACAGCTGTAATCAGCCATACAGTGGGGAAGGTCTGTCCTAGGAGAAACCTTTCCCCGGTACCTCCAACCATCTTCTTAACTTTTTGTTTCATTTATTTAGTTATCGTGTGTGTGTGTGTGTGTGTGTGTGTGTGTGTGTGCACACGCGTGCACAGATGTGTAGGAGGGCAGGTGCCACAACACACATGTGGAGGTCAGAGAACAACTTTTGTGAGTTGGTTTCCTCCTTCTACCGGGTGGGGCCTGGGGTCAGAGTCAGATCCTGGGGCTGAGCAGTAAGTACCCACAGGAAGAACCATTCACTCTCCCCTCCCCTCTTTAAGCTAGGGTTTCCCTAAGTTGCCAAGGCTGGCCATGAACTCATGGCCTCAGCCCCTGGAGTAGCTTGGATAATGGGCCTGCATCACCAAACCCAGCTATTTTTTTTTTTTAACCTACTAACTCCTTTTTTTCAGCATTTCTGTGATTCTGGTCTGGTTTTATCTCACAAAGTGAGGTAGGTAGGCAGACACGCTGGCCCCTTAGCCTCTCCGGAGTATCCAGAAGGCCTGCTGATGAAGCTGCCCACACTGTGACAACAGCTGTACAGCCAGCCTCAGAGAGTGGTGACCACCGACCACCTACCACCAAACACTTCCTAATATTCGCCTCAAAGTCGCCTCTCAGAAGTCCCAGATCTGCAATGTTCTTTCTAGCACATTCCTGTTGCAATGCCCACAAAGGGTGTGTCTTGCCACAATCAGAAATAAACCCATCTTATTCAACTCTAAGTCTGTTCCTGGTAGACGTCAGCTGCAGGGGAGACAGGTTTGTAGTAATGCAAAGAAACCTCGGTTCACATTCAGCCCACAGGCTGGTTGCCAACCACATTTTCCTGAATTATGCCAGAGACTCCTGCCATCTTGTGCCAGCTGTTTGAAACCCAAGAGAAGTGCACACCCAGGACAAAACTAAAATATAAATAGGGCTGACCAAACAAGGAAGCCTACCTCTGTGCCTAGAGATGTTTTGACACAAATTGAACTTTCCCTTAGCTCCAGTCCTACTTTAACCCTGATAATAAGATAGAAAGAGGGGTCCAATAGGATTGGGTCGAGGCGAGAAGCTCTCTCTGAATCTACTAAGCCACATAAAAACAAACCACTACACTGGGAAGCCACCATTCAAATCAGACATGTGGGGCTGGGGATGCGGATACAGCTCAGGTGGCAGAGCTTGCTTAGCACATACTAGGCCCTGGGTCCCACACCCAACATCACATATAACCAGGCATGGCAGTGCATGCCTGTAACACACTCAGCTGTGATGGACACAAGCAGATTCCACATCTCAGCTGCTGTGGGAAACGCTGCGGCAAACGCCAGCGTGCAAGCCGAGTATCAGCGTGCCAGCTGTGTCTGGGCAGATCGTTACCCAAGAGTATGCTGCTGGATTGGACTGTAGTTCTGTACTAATTCTTTTGAGGGATTACCACACTGATTTCATAATGACTATCCACCCCACCGACCATGTGCGAGGCCTGTCTCCACAGCCTGACCAGCATGTGCTGTCTTTTTGACAGTGATCATCCTAGCTGGGGTGAGATGTTGCAATGTGGTTTTGATTTTCAGTTTCCTGATGGTAAGAAAATGCAACATGATACTGTCCGTGTGAGGATATTTTAGACAGCCCGGGGACAAAAAACACAGACACACTCGATTATGTCACACCATAGAGCAAAGGGAAAGAAGAGCAGAAGACGTGGGTGCCCCAGAGGAGGAAGCGTGTGGCCAGCTGCGCACCTGATGAGGAGCGGGCATCCAAAAATGATTCTTTTTATTTCAAATCAACAGCAAAAGAATAAACAACCCAATTAAAGAATGAGCTAGCATTCTAAATAGACACTTCTCAAAAGGAGACAGACAGATATGGGGGGTGGGTGGAACTGTTTGTTCTTACTCTTTGCTTTTGTGCTGGTTTTTGTTGATTCGACTAATCACAATCACACATCATGGCAGATGCAGATGGGTCTTCACTGTCCAGTGTGGATCGACCAAACCAGGCTCGCTAATGGGTCCCTGTCAGAGCCAGCATGCCCTCCTCCTGCCTGACCACAGCCTTGCACCAAAAGGACAGAGTTTTAAAAGATGCAATAACATCTACAAAGGTCAAGGGGGACACTGCTTCCTTCCTGAGATATCCAGTCTGCCTTAAGACACATCATTCAGGTGCGTCGTTAGCCCAGATTTGTCTCTATCGACTTTCCCTGAATTTCTGAACTTCCGTTCCCTGTGGCCACCACGGCCCCTGCTCTGAACAATGAGGGACGAGCAGAGTAAGCAACACAGGACACTTTTGTGACGATCGATGCTAATTTCTCCCCTCAAATACAACCCAGATCATTTTAAACGCGAGAAGGCGAATCTTCCCGTCCAACTTTAACATCCCGCCACAATCCCACTTCTGTGTTCTGGAACTGAGTCTACACCCACCACAGCCTATCCTCCAGAGGATCAATGCCTCTCAATAACCAGTCTTCAAAAGGCGGCGATGACCCTCGGCGCCCCCTGCTGGGGAGGATGTCATCTGCGCCCTCGTTTGTCTCAGCCAGCCCTTCCATTGAGAGAATCTTTGATTTATTCCTCTGAGATAGAGTATGAAACATTTGGGACACACTGAGAGAAATGCCCACTCACCACAGGTTTTCCTTCATTTTGAGCATCTCGATAGTCAGGATTAAGCTGAAAAACAAAACAAAAGTAGTTTTCAATAAAAAGTGCCAATGAGACCGTGCTGAACCTGGGCCAGAAAGATGGCTCAGTGGATAAAAGTATTTGCCGAAGACCTTATGACCTGAGTTCAGTCCCTGCATGCACCTGCACGTGCACTCACACACACACACACACACGAACATGCGTAAGTACCACACATACAAAGACGATTCCTGCAGTTGCCCACTACTGACCTGTAACTCAGAGACTCAGAGAATTTGCCAAACAAAAGCGACAGGAAGTGTGTGTGGGCCAAGCAGAGATCTGCTCCATGCTGGCAGGCATGGTCAGAGATGATGTGATGCTCAGAATGTGGCAGTGTCCAAGGCAGATGGTGGCAAGGGGCTTCCTGAGGCAAATGGGAGAGGAGAGGAGCCGCGGCTGGTGTGCCCACTGGGTCACTGTGTCTGAGAATGCAGAGGCAGCACCCCTGCTGGGAAGAGTCAACGGGACCTCGTGGGGAAGGCACCCAGCTGCCCTGCAGCTGAGAATTTAGAAAGATGACTGAACTGTTGTACTAAAGAAGGAAAAAAAATATGGACAAGGGGAGACGAGAGAGGGAGGAAGACGAGGGAGGGAGGGAGGGGCTTTCATCTGCGGTATCACCTGTATTTTTGTGGATGCTTTTTGTGGTCTTATACTTGTGTTTGGTTTTTGTTGAAACGCCCTTAACTCTTTATGTTAAGATTATGAATATTCATCATTCCATTTACATATAGAGGGAGTGCCATGGTGGTCAACACGGGTCAACTTGGTTAGCCATGCCCCGAGGGATTATCTTAATTATGTTAATTCAGGTGAGGAGAGCCCTTGAAAATAAGAGACACACTACCTGCACTGCCTAAAACGGAGGAAGCAAGCTGAGCACAGCACCCAACTCTCTGTGCTCTGCCCATGGGTGCCTGGCCACCCACCGCAAGCTCCAGCCACTGTGACATCCTTACCATGACGGGATGGAGCCTGGAAAGGTGAGTCAAAATATAACATTGCCTTAAGTTGCTTTTGTCAGAGAGTCTTATCTAGTAACAGAAAAGCAACCAATACAAATGTCAGTCAGACTCCATCTAAAGCTGTATCTATCGGCCACACTTTCATTATGACTTATGATACTTAGCTCCAGGTTAAAAAGAAATAAACCTATTCTCAAAACTCTATGATGCGTCTGTCAACGGGATCTGCATAGAAACAGAAATTGATACAACTAAGTCAAACACAAAACAATGTGTGCCCTTTGAAATGAGGGCCATATTCTACCACAGGCCATGCCACACTCGAAAGTTCAGGTTCCAAACTTCACCCTTTCAGGATCACCCAGTTCAAGTCAAATTCCAGATTGTTCTGTAAGGCCTTTTAAAGCCTTGGACCCTGGGAAAGGTCATCCAGTCCTGTAGAACTGGGAGTCCTTATCTGTAAGATGAGGGAAAAAACTCTATGACTGAGCCCCAAGTCTGCGAAAACCTATGATTGAGCCCCAAATCTGTGATAACCTATGACTTGAGCCTCAAATCTACCTAAAACTATGACTGGCCCCTGAGTCTACTTGGGCGAGTTTCACATGCCCTGTCTTGGGCTGCTGACCAAAGGTGGCAATCAGCAGCAGCTCTCGGCTGTCCTGTGTTTTAAATATTACACATGGAGCAGTTACTTCAGTCAATCAGCAAAGTACAAATCAACAATACTACAAAGGAGGAAAAGGGGTGATGGGGTCTTCCCTGTCAGCCTGACTGGGTTTAGAATCACCTGGGAGACACACCTCTGGGCACATCTGTGAGGCATTTCCAGAAAGGGTAGACATGAATGGGAGCAACCACATCGCATGGACTGAAGGGTTCCAGACTGAGCAAAAGGAGGAAGCGACCAAGGCGCCAGCATCATCTGGCTCTGTTCCTCAAGGCCGCCTCCCACCACCCCACCTTCCGTGCCTTCACACGTGAAGACTCCCACCACCGTGCCTTCACACCAGGACAGCCCCTGCCCTGCACCTGTGAGCAAAATAAGCCATTCTTCTCTTAGGCTGCTTTTGTTAGTATTTTGTCACAACAATGAGAAGAGTTACTACTAAAGAGAAGGAGAAACATTAAAATAAACTTACAGTCACATGTGTTCACCAACAACTGTCAGAGTAAAATACACATGCCCCAAGTTCTACCACTCTGCCCCTTCTCCAAATGTAGGAACAGCGTAGTTATCAAAATAACTAGTGAAGGAAGCATAGAAAAAGAATATTGCTAAAGAAGGAAGAAAAAGATATCTTAGGGCAGTTCCTGGACATTTTAGGACTTTAAAGGAAAATATTTCATTATGTTAAAAACTGAATTAAAGCCGGGTCATGGTGGCGCACAGCTTTGATCCCAGCTCTCAGGAGGCAGAGGCAGGCAGATCTCCATGACTTCAAGGCCAGCCTGGTCTATAGAGTGAGTTCCAGGACAGCCAGAGTTACAACAGAGAAACCCTGTCTCAAAAAAACAAAACAAAACGACCTGAATCATAAATCTGGTGCAGAGGAGAGAGAACTCGTGTCATTAGCACTGACAGAGCATCCCTAAGGTGCAAAGCCATGGCATGTGGTGTTTTAGCCGTGTTCGAGGTTACCCTTGAAGGTTGGGTTGAATTTTAACTGGCAGATAAAGGTGAGAAAGCTGGGACTTGTTTGCAGAGTCTACTGTGTGAAACTTATAAAAAAAAAAAGTGCTTCTGAGTATTCATTTAACTTCATGACTCTGCTTCTGAGAAAGAGTCTTATTCCCACCTCACAGCTAAGCACCGGGCCTACTGAGTGAGGAACTTCACACACGGTCACATGGCGTGTGGGGTCGGGGCAGCATAAGTCTGAGGGTGGATGCTGCACCCTGAGTAAGGACTGCATCCTGCTCTCTCGCCTCCAGGAACAGTGTAGTATGAGACAAAACACAAGGATTCCACACCAGATGTGCTTTTATGTTGAAAGGAAGATCACCCTAGACCAAAGAGGCTTTTAAGCTAAAAGGAATTTTATTCCAGACAAATCAGGCTTTTAAATGAATGGTTTAAAATCAATCTTCTACGTTTATATTCAGCAGTATCTAAGTATAAAAACTGCCACAGAAGGATATGCTTATCTCAATTCTCAAGTTCTAACCCTTGTACTAGGTGGGGGGAAATCACTGCTTTGTGGGGACATAACCCGAGCTTTAAGAATATGGTCCACAGAGCCATGGGAGAGGGCGAAAGGAGAAGCACATGGAGGTGACTGGAGATATTGAGATGGTCTCACCAGCTGCCCAAGGCAAACAGTTGAACATGACACAGAGTTAGAGAAATGGAAGTCAGAGCATTCCTTGGTGATGGTAGTCACCGGAGTTAGAGTCAGATGCAGAGTTCCCTCAGCCTTCCATCCAACAACACTTAAAAAAAAAAAGAAGAGAGAGAGAGAAAGAGAGAGAGAGAGAGACCACAGAAGCCCATGACATATGCTTGCATTCTTGCTTTCATTTTTTTTAGTTGGGGGAAGGGGGGTGTGTGCAAACTCATGGGTTTGTGCATGTGAGTGCAGTACTCATAGAGACCAGAAGAGAGCGCTAGATCCTCCGGAGACAAAGGTGCCCAACCAAACTGCAAGAGCAATGGGCTCCTGGGGTCCCAGTTTGGAAGCAAGGGCCTTAATCTGCTGAGCCATCATCTCCCCACAGACCCACTTTCCTGGTTATTTTTCTTTTTCTTCTCCTTGTTTTGGTTTGGGTTTTTTGTTTTGGTTGGTATTAGTTTGTTAGTTTGAGAATGTGCCTCCTGCAGTTCATGCTGGCCTCAGACTCACTATTCAGCTGCTGCTGGAATGATCCTGACCTCCTGATCCTCCTGCCTCCCATCCTAGAGTGCTGGGACACAGGAGTGAGACGCCAAGTCTGTCCTCTTTTGAGCTCTTAAGTGGTAAGTTTTTAATTAACTGTACCTAAGAGTATTGAAGTTAGGAAGTAAGTGCCTAGTGCCATCTGGTGGAAGCTTGACCTGTCTACAAACAAACTAATCTGTTTTCTTCACTTAGCGTGTATATGCCTCTGTGTGTGTGTGTGTGTGTGTGCACATGTGTATGTGCATGCATGCATGTGTGTGCACGCATGTATGTGTGTGCACATGTGTGTATGTACATGCGTATATGTGTGTATGCACACGTGTGTATGTGTGTTCACATGTGTATATGTGTACATGTGTATGTGTTTATGTGTGTGCACATGTGTATGTACATTGTGCGTGCATGTGTATGTGTGTGTGTACATGCGTATGCAGGTGTGCATGTGTATGTGTGTGTGTATGCATGTCCACACATGGTTCTTCAGGCACCATTCACCTTTTCTATTTAATTGAGACCTTCACTGACCTAGAGCTCTCCTCATGGGCTAGACTGGCTGGCCAGAGAGCCCCAGGGATCCACCTGTCTCCACCTGCCCACTGCTGGGACTACAAGCCTGGGTCTTCTTAGGTAGGTTCCAGAGGTCAAACTCAGCCTCATGCTTTCATGGCAAGCAGCTTACCCACTGACCTCTCTCCCCAACCCAAGGAAACTCCTCTCTAAAGGGTAATATGAAAGCCAGGCATGCAGGGGGAGGCAGAAGAATCAGGAGTTTGAAGCCAGCCTCTGAAACATAGTGAGTTCAAGTCCAGACAAAATGAGACCTTGTCTTGCAAAACCAAAGACAATATGAAGTACTTCACAAAGAAAATTATTTTGCATTCTTTGATCTACCTGCTTGGGAAAGAAGTATCAAGTTACTGCTTTAGTGTTTAACCTCTGTAGGAAGTGGCAGGTTGGAAGCCATGGTGCTGGAGAGTAGCCCTTCCCACAGTGACAGGAAATGGATCTACAGCCCATGTCAGCCTGCTCCTAAGATGAAATTACTTTCTCCCCCACAGGCGCAGTCATGAACTTAGGTGAACAACTGTCATAACAGGAATAAAATATCGAAGTCACAATATCGGTGAGCCCACAGCTGTGCTATCCACATCTGTCGCCTTCGACTTGGCCGTCTAACTCACGTACGGAAGTGACATTACAGAGAGAGCCTAGTGACACATCTGTGTGATCTCACAATGTCTTAATTATCTGATTTGTGATTAAATACATAGTTCTACATTTCAGCCATGATTTTCTTGCCCTGCATATTTCTTGAAAAATTAGTCTGCATCGCCTAACACTACAGGGCGGGGGCCTCTGAACCTTTGCTTCCTTTATGCTCTTGCAGAATAAAGTCCATGTTACGTCCTCTAGTGCCTCCTAAGCCATCGGTGTTTTCTACATTCACCATCTTTGTTACAGATCCTGTTCTTCGGGAGCTTGCCCCTGTGCCTGCTGACTGCGTAATGAGCTGTAGAACCTCCAGCCTAAGAAGCGCTCTGACGCCTCGGACTGTGGCCCTTCAGTTCTGCACGAACCATAAGATCAGCATATTTTCTAACACACTTGCCTAGCTCAGCGCTGGTTAAAAGGGTTGGTGTCTAGGTATTATGTTCATAAATCATAAATAACATCGCAGGGATTCTTTCTTTTCTGTCCTTAGTCCGTCCGACATTGCCATCTTTTAGCTCCCTGGTTTTGGCATGTAAACATACAGATGTTGATAATTCAAGCATTTTCTAGAACCAGAGATCTCAGATGTGTATAACGGAAGCGATCAACAGTAAGGTCGTAGCTCGGTGTGGGTTGCATAGTTCCCCTACAGACTGCAGACACCCGGAGGACAGCTGCCGCATGTTAACATCTGTGCCTCCATCGCCAGGTCAGCCCAGCACTTCCCCCAAGGAGGCATTTAGTAAATGACTGCACAACTTTAGATTAATGTAGATCAAGGTTTCTTGGCCTCCGGACACTTCACGTGTTGGACCAGATAATTCTCTGTCAGGAGGAGAGACTGGCCGCCTGTATTAACCACTCTTCATGTCGAACCACGGATGCCAGCCCCTTTCCTAAGCACGTCAATCAATCATCTCCGGATAGTGTCAAAACCACTGACAAACTGCATCAATAGAGCAGTGCAGTTCCAGCATCCAGCCCTAGCACCGTTATTATTTTAAGTTTGTTTTTTTTAACTTTGAGAAAACATAACCTCTCTGCGTCTGGATTTCCTTCTAAACTACTGTATTTGCAGCAGTCATCATCCCTGTCCATTAAGTCACCCAGTATCTAGTGAATGCAAATGCAGTGTGAGACACTGTCCACACCGTGGAGAGCTGGGCAGGAGCCTGCCTATGAAGAACAAGACAGTCATTGACAGACATATACACAACGCAAGGATGAACACACACACACACACACACACACACACACACAACTACACACTGTGATAGAGCCAATAGCTGGTGTAAGCTAAGATAGACTAAAGTTCTAAGACACGGTCGTCTGCCCAGCTCCTCTTAGATAAGGGCTTATCATCCTTGACCCACCTGACTCGGGGGTACATTCCTCGGGGGTACATGAGCATTTGGCTCATTCCCCGGAGGGCCAGCTGGCCTGCACAGGATCTGATTGGAAAGATTTGTGGTGTCTCCTGGAGACAGCTCTTCCTATGTTGAAGCACAGAAGGCTTTTCATTCTGAATTAGGCGGGTGTACTAACTGCCCAGATCCACTTTCTCCCACTGAATCATCCTGAAAACAAGCGCTGTGCCTGCTAGTGCAGGCCTGCAACCCCAGCTACTTGGGAGACTGAGGAAGGATGGTCACAAGTTCAGGGTTAGCCTGGGGTACCTAGTGAGTCAAAGCCAGTCTACGAAGTTTAGTGAAACTCCATCTCAAAAAGTAAAAAATAGACACATAGGTATAGCTCACTGGTACAGTGCCTGGCTGGCACAGCCAGGGCTGTGGGTTTGAGCCCCAATAACACACATACATACACACAGACATAGACACACACACAGAAATTTGACAAAGAAACACCAGGTGTTGGTTACAGTGTCAGACACGGTCTATACTGTGGAGAGCTGGGTAGGGGCTTATGAAGAACTAGAAGCTTATGAAGAACAAAACAGTCATTGACAGACAAATACACTATGCACAGATGGACAAACACATGAGCAGCCACACACCAACAGAGCCTTGTAACAGCTGGTTACCAGGACACGGATGCTGGTGGGACAGGTTGCTCTCCACAGGAGGGAAGGGACCTCACGTTTCCCACACGTTTCATGCACACAGTGTCATACATTCCTGTCTCCCTAATTCCAGCACAACCTCTGATAACAGAGATGATGGCCTTGATCAGACACAAGGAAACTCAGGTCCAGAGACAGGTTAAATGTCTGCTAAAGCTGAGTATACATGGCAATTCTTTTCTTTGTACTAGTCTAGGCTCTCTTTGCCCAACTGGCAACTGTAAATAACTATAAAGTCAAAAGCAGCTCAAGAGTTATGTAATCCAGTTTGACCAGGAATATCTAAAACACATTCATGTTTCAAATCATAAATATGTCTCCCAAGGACAGAATTGAGAGTAAGACCCCAGCATGCCAAGGTCTTACAGGGTGGTTCCTTGCCCTGCAAAGAAGGACAATCCCCGGTCTGGCTTTTAAATACATTTTATGCAAAGCACCAACCGAACTTTCTGTTTCCCTCTCACCCCTTGTGCTTCTCCTCTGTGGGGGCATGCTGCGAGAACTCAGCCCACACTTCCTGCAGCTGGGCTCCCCTGAACTCCGCACAAAGCCCCCATGCTGCAACCTGACCTATGCACAGGGTCTCCCAACAGCGTGAAACACCGCCCTGACTTCCTGGCATTTGTGACTGGGCCCATTCAGTTTTCCAGTCACACCTCACATCTCCTCTCCCCTAGGACTTTCTACTGAGCTTTTCAAATTCCTCTGTAGACAAGATTCTCACTGTGGAGAACATTTTCCTTCCAGAGAGAGAGCAAAAGCATTTACAGAATCAACAACACAAATTTCAAAGACAGATTTCCTTTGGTCAGACAGTAAGTAAGGTGCAGGTGCTGCTAAGGACAAATCCCTGGTGCTCACAAGGCTGGCCACGCTGACCTCGGGCCCCAGGCGCTCATGTCCCGTGTTACACTGTGCTGTACTTCGTTCAAGTCTCTCTTCAATTAGGAGAGTTAACTAAGTATCTGACTGTGCTCATATTGCCAAGCAGGAAAGTGGAGCACAGAGAGACCACTGCCCCAGACAGGCTCCCAGTGATGTCATCTCAGGGTAAGCCAAACAGTTCATTCATTCATTCATTCATTCATTCAAATCATAGCCCTCAACACTCTAGGGGAAAGATGCTGCTCTCTGGCTGAGGAGACTAGATTTTGGGGGGAGGGAGGACGGGGATGCTGCCTTCTGAAAGCGGAGTCTTCAGGTGGGTCAGTCACTGACACTAAGCTACAAGAACTACAGTGACTCAGGCGGTGGGTGCTATGAAAATGGTGCCTGATTAGCAAGAAGGTGGGGGTACCCCAGGGTCACACATTGACCCCCTCCAAGCTCCCATCTGCTCCCCGTCCTCTCCTCCATCAGCCTTCCAAGCCCTCCTTTACCCTGCCTCACATCTAAAGCCAGAAGCCAGAGAACAGGAAAGAGTCCAGCTTCGTCCTGATGTGCACACCCCAGAGAAACTCAAAATTAAAAAAAAATAGAACAGAGGAGAGCAGAGTGAATGGGTGTGTTTATACATCTGAAAAATAGTTTGTGTTACTTGTAAATTTAATTCATTTCTAAGACTTCTTGATGCTATTTATTTCTTAAGAAAAACATTATTTCTATTGTTTGTAAGTGTGTGTGTATATGTGTGTGCACGCGTGCACGTATGAGCACAGACACCTTCAGCGACCAGAGTTGTTAGACAGCCTAGATCTGGAGTTACAGGCAGTTGTGAGTCAGCTGACATGGGTGCTGGGAACAGCACTGGGGTCTTCTGGGAAAACAGCAGGTATTCGTCACCACTGAGCCATCTCTGCAGCCCCTTGAGGTTGTTCCTAAGCGTCCTTTATATCTTATTGTCCATTTGTCTTCAGTAGAGAAAAGGGCCATGTTAGGGTGTGAATACAAATTGCCTCCCGGGGTGATAGATTTGAATACTTGGTCTCCAGCAGGTGCTGCTGAAAGATGTTGTGACATCTCGAAGAAGCCAAGCATGGCTGAAGAAAGTATGTCATTGGAGGAGGGCTTTGACATTTTAAAGCCTTGCTACACTTCCTGCTCACTCTGAGATTCCTGGAGGAACACGGTGTGACCAGCCAGTTTCCTGTTCCTGTAGTCCTCCCTCCCGTGCCCATGTCCTCCCCATTGTGATAGACTATCTTTCTGGAATTGTAAACCAAACCCTTTCTCCTCAGCTATTCCTGTAAGGTACTTTATCCTGTAACAGAAGAGAACCCAATCCAGGTCTTGGAAAGCTTTCCCATTAGTATTGGTGGTTTCAGGGCAGCTCAGCACATGAGGTAAGCCCGCCCTCTCCATAGCACGAGCCATCACAGCTGGCAGCGCATGAAGCAATAGATAAAGCATGTGAGCCTGAGTTCACCTGAGCCACACAACACCGAGAGGGAACAACCAGGTCCATAACACAGATTCGGAATGAACGACACCACGTAGGGCATTCTAAACCAAGACACGTGCATAAACCCGCTGCCCCACTCCTGTGAACCTCTGCCTGCTGGGGACGGAGCCAGGGCTGGTGGCTTGTAAACGAGGTCTCTGCCACTGAGCTACATTCTTAGCCTCTGTGGTGGAGGTCTGGATTTTTACGTCATTATCTAATGCTTGCATCTTAAAGTTAGTTCCTGTAGCCAGGGCTGGAGAGAAAGCTCTGTCAGTAAAACGCTCACCTGCCAAATACCAGGGCCTGAGTTTGATCCTCAGAACCCACAAAGGGGAAAAAATTGTTAAGCAGCTACACGTTTAGAGTCCCAGGTCTAGGAAGGTAAAGACAGGGAATCCCTAGCTAACCACCTGAGCCTAACTAGCTAACTCCAGTAAAGGTGAGAGATGGTCTCCATACACAAGCACCCACATACACCTTCATCCTACACACACACACACACACACACACACACACACACACACTACATATGCAAATAAAAAATTGTAATTCATAGTCTATGATGGTTAAGCCCGATGGCCGACGTGATGAGCACTGGAGTCAGCTGAGAGAAGGTCTCCGGGCATACCAGTGGGGGATTCTTTTGAGAAGGCCGAGGTAGAAAGACCTGACTACTGTGGGTGGCATCATTCCCTAGGCTAGGATCTTAAACTGTATAAAAAAAGAGAAAGTGAGCTGAGCAGCAGTATTCATTAGTCTCTGCCTCCTACCATAGAGGCATGACCAGCTGCTTCAAGTTCCTGCTGCCCTGACTTCGTCATGATGGGATATACCTCTGAGCCATGAGCCAAAAAAATTCCTTTCTTGCCTGAGTTGGTTTTGTCCAGGATATTTAATCAGAGCAACAGGAAAAACAGCAAAGACACCAACCCAGAACAGTATAGGCAAAAATCAGATTTATAATGGATTTTGTAGAAAGGGGTCGCCTGGCTTGTCCTTTCAGAGATAGACACCTAACGACACTGTGCCCAACAGTCTCACCTCTGCAGCTAAGTAGTTCCCAGTAGCAAGATGTTTAAATCTGAACAGACTGTTCCATTGTCCAGCACCGCCACGGCATGGATCATGGTGAACCACCTAGAGAGAAGTAGAGTCATAGTAACAAAATGGTATTCACATGCCAGCCAGCACTTGCCGACAACCACAGAGTACCCTGATGTGCATGCCAACCCATCACCTCTAACATGTTTCCGGAGAGCACAATGTGGGAGAAAAACATCAGTAAGCCAGAGGCACCTCACCTGTGGTACCCGTGCTCACACCTGTAAACACTGTCTTACTGCAAAAGCAATGTTTCCTGTCAGGGGATGGGGGCTCACAAATAAAATCCAGTACTCGGGATGATGAGGCAGAAGGACTGCCAAAAGGTTCAAGGTCACTTTGTGCTGCACAGTGAGCTCCAGGCCAGCCTGGACTACAAAGTGAGACTGTCTAATATATGTCATTATTAGACCACAGAATTGGAAAGGTCTGAGCAAAACACGAGCACCAAAGCCAGGCGCCCACAGGCCACCTGAAACCCTTCCCAGGTGTTGCATAAGGACCACGTTTCCTCCTGTCTGTGCCGTGTCTGATTTTCCTCATCACACTCTACTTTAGTAACAGTGATTTTCTTGTATTTTTCTCAAGTGCAAATTAGTTTGCTCTGCTACTGCCTCTCCTCCTACTCCTTATGATTCCAGGTCCCATGACCACCTTGGCACTCTCCTTTGCTTGGACTTGAGCAGCACATTCTCTGATCACCCTCTAACACTCCTCTCTAATCCAGAATGTGAATGGATTTGCTAAAAATGGATATTGTGCTGCCTAGCTTTTACTGTCAACTTGATACAGCCTGGAGTCACCAGGGAATAGGGAACCTCAATTAAAGAATTGCCCAGATCAGATTGGCCCATGGGATGTCTGTGGGGGATTGTGGGGTTAATTGATTTAGGAGGGCCAGTCCCCTGCGGACAGCACCATTTCCTACCCAGGCCCCTGTGGGCAGCACCATTCCCTAGGCAGGTGTACTGGGCTGAATAAGAAAGGAGGTTGAATATGGGCTCCAGTGAGCCAGAAAGGAGCATTCCTCCATAGCTTCTGCTTCAAGTTTCTGCTAGAGTTCCCGTCCTGACTTCCTCAGTGATGGACTATGACCTGGAAGTGTAAGTCAAACAAACCCCCAAGTTGCTTTTGATCCTGGTGTTTATCACAGCAACAGAAAGACTAAAACAAATATAAACATTATTCATTAAATATGGAATGTGATGACATTTATTTTAGTTCTTCTGCTAGAGCTTAAGTATTTCATTCATTTTAACGCTAAGAATCTGTAAATTTTGTTTTGGGAGACCATGGAAACTACTGCAAAACATATGCATTCAAAGCAAGGTGTGAAAGCCAAGTGTGATTTACATCTACACGAGGCTGAGGCTTGAGACTACCCCAAGTTCAGGCCTGGGTAGGTACAGAATGAGAGCTGTTGAAAGAGAGAGACAAGGACAGAGGGACTGAGGGAAGGAGGAGGTGGTGTGTTTGAAACAGTGACCACTGCTGCTATAGGCCAGGGAGTTCATTAAATTTCAGACTGGCTTGTTCGTGGAGACTGTGTATGTCTTACTCGCTCCATTATTTAGAATGTTCCCTTAAATAAAAAGCCATTATCTTACCTGTTCTTAATTACCATGATGTCATGTTTAATTAATGAATGCCTTCAGAAACACAGTATTCTCTTTCTCTGTCCCAGAGTCTTGACACACATACCTGGCTAACCTGGAACTCCCTATGGAGACCTGGCTGGTTTCAAATGTGTGGCTCTCCTGCCTTAGCCTGGTGAATAACATTCTCAGCTAGGAGTCTCTTGATTTCAGTGGCATTCCAAGAAGAATATGCACTGTCCTCTGTGGCTATGAGGTCTGTCTCTGCCTCTGCCTACTGTGGCGTGGGCAGAGTCACAGAGGCACGTGGCTTCCAATCTGATCAGTACTGATGAATCCACAATGGAATTTTTCTCTTTTCAGCCCCTTAATTTATTTGTTCTGCTTCATAACGAGTTCCCTGGTGACATATTCCTTCCCAATTGGTCACAACCACAAAGAGATACAAGGTAATTCACAAAAACCACTCCATGTTATGAACATGCCACCAATGTTGCCCATAACAGCAAAACAAACTCCCTAGTGTATCTTTATCTTTTAATCTAAATATTTAGTAAAAGCATTCCCCACTACCACCTCAAAAAAAAGTACACACCTCTATTTCCCAGAGTGCTTTGGAACTAGTAGCCGAGGTTGCTGATTGACGCAAGGTCGTCCGAAGGAAAATGTGCTGTTTTTTCTCATAGTCATCACAGGTCAGAAATTTCTCTTGTTCGGCATGAAACAGCCTCACGACATCACCCTGGAGAGACAGGTGAAGAAGCATTGACCTTCCCACAACCACAGAGTCGGTAGACAGGACACCCAGCAGTCCCTCTCTGGTGTGGGTACTCTGGGCTATAGGGGCAGCTACATTTCAGAACACTAGGGGCTGATGATGCTCCCCAGAACACGTGATAATGAAGATCTGTGTTCACATAGTGACTTACAAACACCCGCTTTGCATCTGGAACTTCGCTAGGCCTACCTCTGTCCCCTCCCATGGAGGGCTTACTCACCCCTTTTAACACATCCTCTCGGTAGGAACTGAATTTCATGAACAAAGTGATTTTCCAGCTGGTGTTACAGTTAACAGCATTCACCTATTAGCGTGGGAAATGTTAAAAGACATGAGGCTGTGGACTGTTCTGTACCGGAAACGACCATTTCAAACAGGAAAAGAGAATGACGGCTGTGGACGATGATGTGGGCCTCAGTAAAAACATCTTCAAAGGACCACTCAAAAACGGCCAGACACAACCACCAGTAGGATGTGCTTAAGAGAATCTAGAAATGACATGATCTCCCTCCCTCTTCTCTCCCTTTCCCTTTTCCTCTTAGCTCCCTCCCCACCAACCTCTCCCCCAACACTATGTTCTTCCTTCTCCCCTTTGTTTCTCCCACCTTCCCGCCCTCCTTCCCTCCCTCCCTCTCTTCCTTCTCCTGAGAAAACCAATGTCCACCTTTCCTGACTGGGCTCACCTCTTTGCAGCCTGGGTTGTCCAGGAGCTCCACGTTGCTGGCATGCAGGGGCTGCCCAGCATTCACAGGCATCAGAACAACTTTGTCTCCTACGACGATCTGGGAATCAGAAACAAACTGCAGTGCAGACCCCGAAACACACCTGATACCCTCTCTGTGAGGCTAACAACTGCCCAGCAACCCTCACTAACAACCTGCCTCCTGGTCCTGCCATCCCCTGCACAAACTGTAGCTTGACTCTTCGCCCTGGGAAGCCTGGGATCGCACGTGATCGTGCGACCACGTCTCCTGCCAATCCTGATTCATGAAGATGGTCCAGACCCTTTCCTCAGTCCCCATGTCAGCTGGAGCTCCCACAAGACCTTGTAGCAGACACAAAAAGGCAGTTGCTAGGACTCTCTTCTACCTAGGCATCAGAACCTCAGCAGGGCAGCAGAGAACTCACCCCTCTGTTTCCCTCCACACTGAAAGGAAGTCTGGTTAACCCATCATCCCATAATCTCAGAATTATGAAGCATCCTAACACCTTCTGGATTCAGGAAATACAGGAAATACCTTGTAAAAATCTATGTTTTGTCTGATGTGTGGCATCTGGTTCTCTCTTACCTGAAATGCCCGAAACCAGAACTGTAGGAGCCTGTGTTTCTTTTAAAATAAGAATTGTCAGGGCTCCAGGAAAAAGTACTGAAAATCTAAGTCTATGCTGATATTCATCTGTGCATTCATGGCAAGGCCTACTTTCGCTGAAAATACCCTTCCATACACCTCAGACTGAGGGAATTACAGTTACCTTTTCTTAACAACAGCAACTGTGCTTTTGGTGATTAAGAGCCTCGTGCTACTAAATTTTGTTAAAAGAGGTTGAAATGGCGTCTACGTTCCCAACCGTGGGACTTTCCCACTCTGAAGCTAAATCAAAAACCTTCCCTCTGCGTGTTTCACACCAACTACGTAGTAAAACAATTAAAGATCAGTTTGATAATTAACTGAAAACAAATGGGACTGAG
Organism: Cricetomys ansorgei; assembly: GCA_026225945.1. Classification (NCBI taxonomy): domain Eukaryota; kingdom Metazoa; phylum Chordata; class Mammalia; order Rodentia; family Nesomyidae; genus Cricetomys; species Cricetomys ansorgei. The sequence continues at coordinate 2,083,120 of JAMJFZ010002307.1, read as the reverse complement.
AACATTTCCATGTACCTTAAACCAAAATCTTACGGAGCACGCATTCACATTTTTTAGTGCCCTGTGACCCTAGGTGGATAATGCAGCGAAGTCTCGTTGCCACAGACTGTATCTGGAGACCCGAGTGTCAGACAAGCCTCAAGTTCGCTGGGTTTGTGCGCTGAGCACCTGTTGTTTACAGGACTGGTCTTGAGTCCTTGTCTGACCTTCCAAACATGAATGCAGGCAAACACTCATATAGAGTGTATAAAATATAAAATATACATATTTTTACATAATATAAATATTATAAATAATATATAAATATAAAATAGATAATATGATAAAAAATAAATATATAATACAAAATAAAGTACATTTTTTTTTTTTTTTTTAGAGAGAGCGAATAATTAAAAGGGACTACGAAGAAAACAAATATGTATAAGAAATAGTCCATAACCTCAAGGAATTCACATTACTAGAAACGCTGGAATTATTCTCAGACAAGGGAGGCTCGAGGCCTGAACTGATGCAGCTGGTGGTGTCTGAGAAACCGTCTATTTGGTTATAACTAGAGTGTGGGATCGTTTTATTTTACAGCTTACAGTCAGCCACCTGACCACGCTAGCAGTTCATGTTTTAAGAAATAAACTGAACTTCCCGAAGCACTTCTGCCGGGTCTTAAATGTCCATGTTGTACCAAGCTGGAATTTCACTGCGGAGAACGCCACCTGCAGCTGGCTGTCCCTGCTGTGAAGTGGTTCCTGGGATGGCGAGAAGAACCTCACAAGGGGAATCAAAACACCGGTGCTGTAGATCCACCTCTGATAGAAATGTCAGGCACATCATTTTGTAAACTAGCAAAATCTGCTTGCTAGATACAGTCCCTCCCTAAGCACTAGTTATTCCTAGTAACTTAAAAAAAACAATCCTACCTTTTCACACCTTTAAATCTTTTTTCCTTAGGTCAAGGTTGAAAATGAAAAATTAGCTACTCAAACATAAAGAGGGTAAGTGGAAATGGAACATGGGTGTTTTCCTCTCGTGGGCATCCCCGGTGATTTTCCTAGTAACTCACACCAGCCAAAGACGGTCTGTCTCGCTGAGAGTGAAGGGAGCTGTGGACCCGTTCCCCTGGAACCGTGTGCTCTCCAGGCTGACACCTGCCATCATTCGCCACTTGAGCTCAAAGGACGTCTTGGTGAACACACACGCAGCCTAACACTACTTCAGTCTTGCTAAACGGCAAACTGTAATTTGAAAATTCCTCTACACATGGCAATTTCCTCTTCATTTAATACACTTCTGCAGAAACTCAATCATGATTAAACCACTTGAAGAGACAGTATTTGCAACTGCCTTTCGCAAACTACAGCAGGTTGATGCTTCAAAATGCTGCCCACTCCTAGAAGGAAATGAGAGTTGCCATACCACTACGCGTGCGGCCGAGACACGGCTGTGTGCATGCAGCCTCCCTCGGCAACCATCATCACACACAGAGCTACACAGAGGTGAGCAAACACAGTGCCCGTTTCAGCAAGAAGCAACGTGGAAGACTGTTCTAGCTGGGCTACGTGGAGCGCATCCAGATAAGAACAACTCAAATGCATTGTGGGTGCCCACAAAGACAGAGGCTTGAATGAAAGCCTTCGCTTTGTTCCAGTTTTCTACAGAAAAGAATTGTCTAAAGTAGTTGGTTCCATTCAACTCTCTACTGATACTATTAAGTGGCTCGCAAACAAGGAGAGGAGGGAGGAATATAGGGGGTGGGGGGATCATATGCATGGCTGACGGAAAGGCTGGGCCTTATTCCACCATGCCAGCGTGTTCTCTCATAGCTGGAGCTTGGGATTTGTTTGACTTGATGTTTAGTTTTCATGGACCACCTATAGGTGGCAGTGTGGGCACTTGGGGGGTTGGGGACAGCTTTACAAGGGAAAGTAGCCTAGATGTGGGTAGTTCACAAACCGAATTTTAACCCTTGAATAACTGAGAGTTGATTGTAATCAACTACACACCCAGAATAAAGGCGCACCATGCTCACAGCACACATCACGTAACGTCAAAACTCAATGGGGGAGGGGAGGGCTGCTTGTCCAAGGAATCCAGTACATTCCTGCATGCCATGCATCTCAAGCCTTACCTAAGGAAGACATCACCAGAAAACTTACTGACCCAATTAAATCAGGGCGTTCATGTCCTGTGGAATTGAATTTGCACTTTAAAATATAAAAAGAAGACATTGCTAACACAAGAAATACCTCCAACCACACTAAAGATACAAGGGAAGTGTTGTGAAAACTGACAGAATTACACTTTCACTACAGCAGGAACTCATGTCAACTTTTTCACATGGCAAGTGCTGATCACCTGTATTTGTAAGGAGTTCTACTTACGAACCAGCCTTTATTGAGCATCTTCCAAGTGCTAAAGACTATCGCAAAAATATCAAAGTGTCTACCGGGTGTGGCAGTGCACACCTGTAATCCCAGGAGTCGGCGGGTTAGTGCTGAGGCAGGAGGCTCAACACAAGTTTGAAGCCAGCCGGAGCTACGTAACAAGCCCCAGGCCAGGCAAGGATATAGTAAGACCCCGTCTCGATAAATAAATGAGCCTATTGTTCCTGTGGAATTATCTCACTATTTTTCCTCTTCTGCAAAATAGCAGAAAAGATCTAAACAGCCGTAACATGGCAGTACAACAACCCTCCTTATAGCCATCAACGAGGAGCCGGTGCCACGGCTCCTCAAATGTGCTCGTCCGTGACAACACTACAGGAAGCTGGCTGTGAAGACACTGAATGGAACACCGTCACCACTCTCAGTGTTCCCCCTGTTCATTCAAAAGGCCAGGTGCCGTGGGGGCCCTCTCCCTCGCAAGCAAGCTCGATCCTGACTAAGCAGGGAAGTAGCCTGCCTCTTTGAAAAGGCTTCACACACTCTGGCTGGAGACGACTGTAAATGGAGCCGAACTCTGTCCTGTGATCTCTGAGCACCGCGGATATTGTAAACAAATGCATTTAGCCTAGTTTAAAGAAAAAATAGTAAGCTAACAAAATGTGTTGAAAGGTACGACGGCACAGATGTACAAAACCGCCATAACGCAGCCCATTATTGCATATGCCAGCTTGGCTTAGGATTGACTGCTTCCCCTCTCCGCACTTTGAGTTCTCTAAGAACGCTGTGTGCCGCCGGTCTCCCTCTCGACTTCGCACGCACGTACATTATCACCTTCGCTTCTCAGCTTCCAGAAGGGATGGATATAGAACCAGGACCCCTCGTTCCCGGCAGCATCCAGTGACACGCGCATGGCGTTCTTCTCCAGCAAAGCAGGCAGCCTCTTGTTGACAGTCAGGTACTTGTTGCTTTTTATATGCAGTAGCTGCGGGGGAGAGATGGGTGTTAGCGCCTGGACCCGCGGTCTCCTGGGTGTATCTGTAAACCCACACGCCACGGCTCGTAGTTCTCGTGGTGAGAACTAAGCACGGGCCCTATCTTAAGGCTCAGCAGCCACTGACTTTCCAAGCTGCCTCTCTGTCATTCTGCTTCATGCCTGATGGTGACTGCGAGGAAGATAGGTACCAGGGGACACTAAAGGCATCTTCACCTGCTGAGAAATAACAGACTAAAACCAGGCTTTCCAAAAAAGACCTGGAGGGTCCCTGAAACCCCACACATTACCAACACAGCCATAAAAGCAGAATCTGCAGAAGAAAACTGAAGCCTGAGGGGGTGTAAACCTACTTTGTGCGCCTGAGCACCTCTGCCCACAGACAGCACTAACTCTCACTCTGTAGCTTCAGTGGTCGGCAAGGAGACGCTGACCCCCACTTATCAGATACATACAGAAGGACCAGTCCTTGCTTCTCCCTGCTCCACGGATGCCGTGGACAGAGTCTTCCCAAAATATATATAACCTTACTGAACAGCATACACACAAGGACAAAATAAACTTCCCATCTATTTTCAAAACCACTCAAAAGAGAATGGTCCTTTTAGTACCAACAAGATGAGGGGGAGGTTATTTCAAAGTGAAAGGCAAATCTTCAATTGAAAAAAATGTATCTTTTTGTAAAACTCAAGGTCCTACCCTCGGTTCTTATTGTGCCAACAGAGGCATGGAAACCACAGGTCCAGAGACAGCTCTGCAGATCAAATGCCGCCTAACAAACGCGGGGCCCTGCGCTCAATCCCCCAAGTTAGAAAGTTAAAACAGAAAGCAGGACAAGGGGGCACACACTGCAATCCCAGCACTAGGGAGGCAGATTCCTGGGCTTCCTGGAAGCCAGCCTTACTGAATCCACAAGTTCCAGGCCTGTGAGAGACCTTGTCTCCGAAAGCAAGGTGGGACAGCTCCTAAGGAACGCCTGAGAGGAGACAAGGCTGGCTTCAGGCTTCCACACACAGACATGTGCGCACACACACACCCAAGCCTGAGTGGGTACCTCAGTCCCACGTCAGAGCACAAGGCTCCGCCCCTAGCTGAGAAGACAAACATATATACTCGAAGGAGCTTCATGAGTCATCAAAACTCGACGGAGAGACCTCTCTGGAAGGCCACTTGGGGGCGTGCAGTTCAATCATGCCAAAAGTCACTCATGAATCACTAGATGAAGTCACACATGGAGAAGCTGCAGACCCACCCCGCCCTGTAGGAGAAGAGCTTTGCCCCGCCTACTGGCATGCTGCCATTGGCCCATGACAAGCATCAGGAGACATGATTCTTTAAGGCAGCCTCATAAAGTACCTCATTGTGGTGCTTACTGTAAGGAACTTGTGAGGGCCATTGTTTACCATTTTATACAGTGTCCTCTTTATGAGAAACACTTTCCTGGTCTCACTTCTGGGAATGGCTGTGCTTCTAGGCTCCAAAGGGTGCTAGGCTGGAGACCACCCTGCAGGGGCTGCCACAGGATCCTTCCTGTGGCCAAACAGCAGCAGACACACTGTGGGGTGGGGGTTACCAAACTTTCCAAACAGGGTTCCTAAAGGAGCTTCAGCCTTGACTTCGCCTCATCCAGCCACCCCTGTTCTGGACCTGACTGCCTCCCGAGACTGGGGCTTTATCTCCCCTCTCATTGTGTTTCTTGGAAAAGGTCTCACATTCTTTTTGGAACAAGGTGGAGCACTTACTAGCAAACAAAAAGAAGCCAAAAAGATCCAAATGAAGCAGAGGAAAGGAATGCGGCTGAGATAAATCAGGGTTTGCCCGCTGACACTATTAAAGGTACAGTTTAAAAATTTCCCCTCTATTCGGGGGGAAAAGATGCATCTCCAGCATCCGGCACCAGCCCATCCATCTAAGAACGGTTTCTATGGGCCTTAGGAATCCTTTCTCTCAGACTTCCCTTTGGTGTTGTAACTCAGGCACCCGCCCAGAGATCATGGGTCTGTGTGCCTGACTGGATGTTCATGTTCTAGGCTCACAGACCTGTACCATCAGGCATGGTGCGAGATGTATTCAATACATCTATAGGGTGATGGTGTTCACTGAAAACTTCACACTGTCACCCCTACCAAAAAGGAAATGCAGAACCTCAACTATTTCATACAGCTTGGCACACTGCCATGTGGGTGATTTGACAAGTAGCCCATAAAATACTTTCCTCTTTGATGACAAAATGGAGACTTACCTGTATAACATTGCTGTACTTCACGATTTCTCCCAAAAGCTTCCTGTTCTCTGATTCATTCTGTTTTTGCTCCAGTTCAGCAGCATGCTGCAAGCGGGCCACCGGGTATTCGGACGGAAACACAGAAAGCAGAGAAGATGACTTACAAAATGTCCTTAGTAACAAGCACGAATCAGACTGGCTGCCCTGCTGCAGAGGTAGCGGGGTGAGGGAAAAGAGCTAAATGATTATAATACAGGGTGGCAGTTTTGCAGTTGGGGGAGGGGGCGTATAATTTCAAGACAGGGTTTCTCTGTGTAGCCCTGGCTGTCCTAGAACTCATTCTGTAGACCAGGCTGGCCTCAAGTCAGAGATCCACCCACCTCTGCCTCCCAAGTGCTGGAATTTTAAATGCATGCACCATCACGCCCAGTAAGGAAGATTTCTGTCATTGAGGGCACATTAACACTAGGCACCCAGATCCCACCCCCCTGTCTCCACCCCTGCCCCAAGCACAGGCACTTTACAATCTCTGCTGAATAAAGCCAAATCTGTCTTGGGCCATTTGTTTCTATGCTGCAGATTTCAGTTAAGTAGAAGGCTATGTGGAATTAGGACTTTTTCTACTATGTAACATGAAACTATTGGAAAAGTGAGTAAATTAAAATCTTAAGCCTTGCCGGGCAGTGGTGGCACATGCCTTTAATCCCAGCACTTGGGAGGCAGGGGCAGGCATATCTCTGTAAGTTCGAGGCCAACCTAGTCTAACAGAGTGAGTTCCAGTTCCAGGACAGCCAGAGTTACAACAGAAAAACCCTGTCTCAAACAAACAAACAAACAAAACATCGTAAAGCTTTAAATTCTGAGGGTACCTAGAATTTAAATGGTATAAAACTTAGTACTGTAAAATCCATGCTCAGCTAAACAAAAAAGAATCATCTTCTATTTTCTCCAAAGTCAGGAAAAAAAATAAGTACTATATGGAAAAAATGTAATTAGATTTAATAGTTGGGAATTTTAAATTCATTTTCAGCTTGGTGAGAAGTTTAGAATTAGCCTGGCACACCTTAAAAAATAACAGTGGGGATGTGTTGCCCACATGCCAGGCAATAAGCAGGCACGCCCTAAACTCAAAACTACCAACCTCTGCACTGTGCCTCTGGATCTACCTGAAGTCTCTGTGCACCGGGTGAATTCAGCAAGCCGGGCGGCTCCAGGGCCTGCTTGTTATTGTTGCTCTCAGGCCAGCCTCAGAAGGGAGGTGGCAACTGCTTACCTGGAGCTTCTTCAGCAGGGCAGCCTCAGTGTGGTTTCCTTGCTTCGCTTGCTTGGCTTTCCAATACTGCTTCTGGGCAGAGTATCGATTCATAGGGCACACCTTGAAAAGGCAATCTGAGGAAACAACAAACAGAACAGTGTAACTAAGGCCCCCGGCACTTTCTAGACACCCTCTGTCAGACCAGTTTTAGAATCTCGGTATCTCTTAGCATTTGAGAGGCCATTCAAAGGTCACGTCAGTCATTCTCTGAACAATTCTTAATTCACTCTGTAACATCCTTTCAAATACCTATGTAGGTTTCATTAGAATAGACCCTTCTTCTTCAGTAAGGCTTTTATGGAACATTCTAGCTAGTGTAATTCATGAGGAAATCAATGCAGTGGCAATACAAGGCAGTTCTTATTTCAGTTGACTTTGGATTTTTGAGACAAGATCTCATGTAGTCTAGGCTGACCTCCATCTTACTTTGTAGACAAGGGTGGCCTTGATTTCCTGAGCCTCCCGCCTTTACCTTGACAGCACTAGGATTGCAGGCGTAAGTCACCACACCTGGCTTGAAGAGGCTTTTCTTTTCTATTTGGTTTTGTTATTGCTGCTGTTGTTGCTGTTTTTTGAGACAGGGTCTCTCTGCTGTAACCCTGGCTGTCTTGGAACTCACTCTGTAGAGCAGGCTGGCCTCAAACTCACAGAGATCCGCCTGCCTCTGCCTCCTGAGTGCTGGGACTAAAGGCGTGCGCCACCACCGCCTAGCTGATGAGGCATTTCCTGATTGTCATGAAGTATTTGATCTTAGAAAGTGAACAGAGTGAAGCTGGGTGTGGTCATTCACACCCAGGGGCCCATCTGCCGGGTGATTCTAGACCCTGTCAGGGTGTCGATTAACACTGACATCACACATGGCAAGGCAAAAATGTAACCAGAACCCAAACATTGTCTCCATTTTTCTTACATGTGCGCGTGCACACACACATACACACACGTGCATGCGTACACACACATACACACAAGCTCAATACTTTAAAACGTGGCTGGAGAGAAGCCTCATAGCTTGTTGCTCTTGCAGAAGGTTCAATTTCCAGCAACCACAGGGTGGGTCATGACCAACTATAACTCCAATGCTGGGGACCTAACACCCTCTTCCGACCTTTTAGGGTACCAGGCATGCACACACATATATGTAGGCCAAACATCATATAAAACACTCTACTGGGCATGGTGGTGCACACCTTTAATTCCAGCACCAGGAAGACAGAGGCAGGTGGATCGCTGTGAGTTCTAGGCCAGCCTAGTCTACAGAGTAAGTGCCAGGGCTATGTTAAGAGACCCTGTCTCAAAATAAATAAACAAACAAATAAATAAATAAGATAGAAATTTCCTTTTAAAAAAACTTACTTTGTTTTAGTAAATATGTTACTATTTAGAATCCACCTTACTTTTCAACTGTGTATCACAAAAAAACAAAATTCAGGAGATTTCTAATGGCATAAAATGATTGAGGACTGTGGTGATTTGAATAGCAATGGTCCCCAGAGGCTCATACATTTGAATGCTTGCTCATTAGGAACCGTGCTACTTAACAGGGAATAGGAGGTGTGGCCTTGTTCGAGGAGGTGTGGCCTTGTTGAAGGAAGTGTGTCACTGGGGGGTGGGCTTGGGGTTTCAAATGCTCAAGATTGTCTCTGTCTTCCTGCTGCTGTGGATCTGTGTAGAACTCTCAGCTACCATGCCTGCCTGCATGCTGTACGGCCCCTGCCGTGACAACAATGGGCTGACCCTCTGAAACTGTCAGCCAGCCCCAGTTAAAAGCTTTCTTCTTTAAGAGTTGCCTTGGCTATGGTGTCACACTGACTAAGACAAGGAGTATGAATAAAGTTTTGGAGAATTTTTTTTAAAAAGGAGACATAATGACCTTATAATTATATACAAATTCTATTTTGTTTGTTTGTTTGTTGGGACACAAGAATAATTGGTAGGAGTTGGTTCTCTCACCTTGAAAGTTCCAGGAATCCAACTCCTGTCATCAGGTTCACAGAGACCCCTTTACCCACTAAGTTACCTTGCCTGCCCCACAAATTCTATCAGTTTCCTCGTTTTCATATACGGAGAATTAACTCATGACCTCTAACTTTTAAAATACTAATATGAAGCTGCAGAGATGGCTCAGTGGTTAAAAACCCCTCCTGCTCTTCCAGAGGACCAGAGTTTGGTTCCCAGCACCTACAACCAACCACTTGTAGCTCCAGTTCCAAGTGATCTGATGCCCCCTTCTGACTTCCACAGGTACTGCACTCGTGTGTGTGTGTGTGTGTGTGTGTGTGTGTGTGTGTATGTACACAAATACATATAAATGAAAATGCTTTTAAAAATACTAATATGGGTAAGTAAGTTTATCTGGTGGTGCTGAATATTGAATCCAGGGCCTTGCACATGCTAGGCAAACACTAAGCTATAGCTCCACTAAGATATAACCCCAGCCCAAGAATGAATAGTTTAAAAGGAGCAGAAAATAGACACCTTCAAGCTGCTAAGCCAGGCTGGAAGAAGACCACTGCAGCTGTGAGGTGACTCAGAATTCCCTGGCACACGCTTGTGAAGACCAAAGGCTACAGTTGAGACACGTTGTCTTTGGCAGTGTACCCTACAAGGATCAGAACTTATTTCTTACATATTAGCAACTACAAAGATGGTTATCCAAAGTCTTTGAAGCAGAAACACTAAAGTTGTCCCCAAACAAGCCTGAAAGGATGTCTGTGCATCAATGCTGTAGATTCTATTGACAAGCACAAGGCCCGCGACAAAACTATATTGTCTCGGTGCAGCAAAAACGTGAGTTGGTGCTCACACAGCACAGAGCCCTGTGATCCATAGCCCATCCTTATCAACTCGTTCTCTTGTGGAAAGAGAAGAGAAATAACAGGCCCTTCAGGTAGCTGCAGATTCTGATCATAGTTCATCAGGAAGGGGCCTTTTGCACAGAAAATACTTTTTTGTAGATTTCAGAGCACCCCAATGCCACTCCTTTGAAATGGCCTCTTTGAGTAGCTAGGAAAACATCTGTGCAGACAGCATTGAGACCTGAGTATGGGGCTGAAGCGGTTAAGAAACATCAAACACCCAACCTTGTTTACTGTAATCCCCACCGGAGTCCTGCCTGTGCCTCTGGGTGTTGTGACTCAGGCCTCACCCTAGGAAAGTTCACTGTGGACTTCGAATTTCCCAGGGGGGGCTCTGGAGAAGGTTAAAGCACGTGTGGCAGACGTCAGAAAAGACTTCCCAATGAGGAGACGTGGGAAGAGGGAGCAAGAGCACTGAGCGGGGCCAACAGCTGTAGAGGGAAGCACTCCAGCATAAGAAAGCCAGTGCCTTGGCCTGGACATGCAAACAGAGGGTAAGGCTGAGGTCCAGATCTGCAGAGAGAGGATCCAGGATTGGGTGCACCAACACAGCCCATGGAAAATGCTGAGTTTTAAGCTTTGGCACTACTCAAAGATGACAGGAGCGAGAGGCTAGAAGATCAGCACAAAGGCCCCGGCCACTGCAATGAGACTCAGTAGGGTTCTGAGCCAGAATAGACCCAACTCTTTGTGGCTGTGGGGCTGGAGACTGGTGAAGGGGAGGAGTAAACTGGCTTCCACCCATCCTGTCTGACCAAAGCCTCTTACTGCAAAAGCCCTTTCACTGCAGGGCCTTGTTTATTGTCCCTTGGAAATCTCGCACAGGTTACATCTAGTCTTGTAAGACAGTAAATATGCGTAAGAATTAGGACTGCAAGACAGTTTGAACTGACAGAACATAGGTCCAACTCCTTGGGCAGAAAAGCTGCTACTGGGGGAGGGAAGCTTATATGTGATTAGCTTCCCTCTCTGCCTCCTTTAGAGAGTGTTGGGAAAAACATACTAACCTTGCATTGGTCAAGTGTTTTTTCCAATTCTGAATTTACTGCCTAATTAAAGTGTTAATAATGCCCGCCACACCCAATTCATGGGGCTGCTGAGATGGACAAAAAGATAATCTGTGTGAAATCTCTTTATGAACCTTAAAGCCTGTCATAAATATGAGGCAGTGTGATTAATGTACCCTCCTTTCCTCAGTCAGAGCCCTACAAAGATGAAGAGGTGACTAAGCCCCCAGCAAGTGGCAAAAAGCAGTGATCTTAGGTTCAACCTGAACACACCCCAAGAGTGTGCGATTAACAATGTGTCCACCCTTTCGGTGGAAGACACCCCAGTGTTTCTGTGTAAAATTCCTTAGTCTCTGGAACAGAGCAGCACTGAACAGAGGTAACACACTCCACAGCCTTGTCAAACACACAGATTCTCTCCCAAGACCAGCATGGGTGGCACCTCAGACAGGCTCGCTTTTTCCTGCTTGCAGAATTCAGTTAGTTCAGACTCACCCAGACCTTTCCAAGCCTGCTGTTAAAGTTAGCTCTCTAGAAAGCTGGCGGCGATGCACACCTATAATTCAGGAGGCTGAGGTAGAAGGATTGCTGTGACTTTGAGCCTAGCCGAGGCTACAGTGTGAGACTCCGTCTCAAAAACCAAAACTGAACTAAAGTTACCTTTCCGCATTCCTGGATGTGTTCATTATCCCAACTTGCAAAGGACTCTCCAGTCAGAAACTAGCTCAGAGGCACTTTTTAACTAGGTGACGGCCTAGCATTTCAAGGCTCGATGATTTTTTTTTTTTTTAATGTACAAGTAACAGGAAATTACAATTCTTTTACCAGTTTAACTTTCACCTCAAAGGCCAACAATTTGCAGAAGCACAGCATCTTAGGACAAGTCAGTCATTCGACAAGACATGAGGGGTTCACCAGGCTGTGCCAGAGGACCTCTTTTCTAACTGCCTTGGGAGAAAAGAAGCCACCAGAGGCACCTGCTTCAGCCTCATTTCAAATGTGTGTGGAGGGAAGGCCTCAGAGCCCCTTCATGGTGTGCAGCAGAAATTCCACACTGGATGACACCAAGTCCCAGAGCTGACCTCCCCATCTGAAGCCCCGTAAATCCAACAGGAAACCAACCGATGCCTCCACGTCTCAAGTTTGAGGTGTTTTGCCCCTGAGGCCATTTCTGTCTCCAGAAACCACCTTCTGCACCCCAGCATGTGTATCTCGTCTCAGTGAAGGGAGAAGAGAAGGCAGGCTTCCTCACGCCTCCTCCCCCTCCTTTAAGATGTCTGAAGGCATGAGTGGAGCAGGTGTTAGACCATCAGCAAGCCTGTCTTTCAGCATTTGCCCAACGCGTTCCACGCTGCCTTGAAGAATGACTTCATGCTGACTAGGAGGGAGGCGTGAAGGGAATGGTTTCTCCTCTTCAGAAGGGCACACAGCTGAGTCCAGTGGTCTTTTCCAGTGACAAATGAAGTTGTTAGAATGCACCCTCAGGTAGGAGACAGGATGGTAAGAGACTGGTACACAGCAGCAATTAATCTCAGACTTGATCGTGGGGATGGTATGCAACAGAGCTGTAACTCTGCTTTTACTTTTCAGTCTAAGAAACTCATTTTGAAATGCACTGTCTGCATCAAACTGTCAGTGTTGAGAAGTTATCAGAGAGAGTATGTTTGAGCATGGAAATATCTAACCAAACCTCTACCTTGGCCTTGCCTAGAGAGGCCACAAAGGCCAGGAGAAGTGTATGGCCTGTGTTAACAAACACTGAAGTTCATCACGACACATGATGGGCCAGCACCAGAGAAAACAGTAATTTCCTTCCTCTAGCCGAGAGGCAGCTACATCACACTGAAGGGAAGAGAAACGGTCTTTCACAGCTCTGGGCTTGTGAAACACTAGTATTAAACCTCAAAGGGGATTCAGATAAAATCCAACCTTCTGTTCTCTGAGATAAAGGAGCAAAAACTCAGGGCATGAGTTGTCAAATCTGATAAGACTCTCTAGATTAGAACACATTACACATACAAAAGAGAGCAGCCACGTACAGGACATCTGCGTGCCCTGGCAAATGACTGCTTCCATTACTGTGATAAAACACCTGAGATGATCAAGTTAATAAGAAGGGAAGTCCTTTTGCCGTGGATCTGTGATGCCACAGAAGTCATAGGGATGTGCGATGGGGAGAACTACTTACCCCATCCCAGAAAGCAAAGAGAAGGGAGAAAGGTCTGGAGCATCAACTACCCTTCAATGGTGGACCCCACCCCAAGTAACTAACTTCCTTCTACTGGGCCCACAGTCAGGCTTCCCTACTTCACAACAGAGCCACAGACTGGGGACCAAGCCTTTTATACAGAGCTCTGGGGAGCCATTCAAGATCCAAACTACATTGACCTTGATGTTAAAACATCACACTGGTTCTCTCAATACAGCCGACTATCAGCAAACACTGTGTAAACAGTGAAGAGTTTTACATACTGGCAGCCGAAGTCATTTCCTCTCCACCCTTGAGAGTCAGTCAGAGTTACAGAGAAGAAAACATTTTTACACCCACAAAGTGGCTAAGGAGTTGATCTGGAATCTGAACCAGGAGCCTCGAGCCCAATTTAATATGCAGCTGTGAGTCAAAGCGTTCACTCACATGCTTTTTCATGTTGAAGCAAACTGTCTCCTGTTGAATGTTGTTCTTGATTCTACCTGTGCATCTTGAGGTCATTCAGAACCAGTTGAAACCAGCTTCCACCACAAACACTGTGTCCCCAAACAGAATCCTTCCGAGTTCTGCACTTAGACTTCATTTCATCATCACAGCAAGATCCCGGTCTATTGTCACCACAACAGACGTGATTGTTCAGTTAAACAGCAAATCCTTCATGTGGCCAGCAAGTCCAGACAGTGGAAAAATACTGGCCAGACAGTAAGAAATGGCTCATGTCTTGTCCATCCTGCTAAGGCCACGAGCACAAGCAACGTCCAGATAGTTATATGGGAGATAGATAGTTAGATAGACAGACAGACGGACGGACGGACGGACCATATGCGATAGTTACAAAAGAACTATGGATGGTTCAAAAGAACCTGACCAAAAGAAATGGATGGTTTTTCAGGAGAATTTTCTTAACATATATGAAATAAAGTAAGTGCAAGTACATCAATGAGATGTTACAAAATCTGATTCTTCCTGATTCAAATGTCAATGTGTGAATTCTCAGAAACAGAACTTCATCTGGATCAAGAAGAGAAACAGAATTTAAGCACATTGTGGATGATTTTACATTCTCGTTAACGTTTGGATCCCAGTGTTCCACAGACCATTTCACGGGGTACGCGGCATTTGCTATCAGAAAAAAAATCACAATGAATAATTTTCTCAGTTTTCCCACTCTAGTCATGTTCACACTGACAATTTTTTAAAAAGTGTAATGGGTAAACTGATTTCAGAAATCAAGTGCATGTTTCTAAATTTCATTAAACAAATATAAGAGCCAAAGAGAAGACGGGAGCTGAATTTATATTCGTATCTCCATACATATAAAAACAAGATACTCACATAAATACATTTTTTTCCTATGGCAAAAATCAAACAGAAGTACTTGTTTCTATGATACCAACCTACACACACACACACACACACACACACACACACACACACACCGGGGGATATGTACATGTATATGTATGTATGTACATGTGTATGTATGCATTCATGGATATTAGCTTACTTCAGAGGGTTTACTATTGCTTTCTGGCTGTGTGAAGATTGAATCCCAGGTCTTGCCCATGACAGGTAAATACCTGGCTGCCAAGCTCCAGCCCCACGGTACCCTAGTTTTATAAGGGCAGAAACAGAAATCAAAACATTTTAGAGATTAATCCTAAACTCTCACAACTAGTTTTTATGTTTAACCCATGGTCATCTATTTCCAAAGCCATTTTTATAATTTTACAGAGAATCCTTGGATTTAATCCTGTTAAAACTTCAAAATTCAGATCTTAGTATAGTAACTGAAGTTAGAACACAGAAGATGGTCTAACTTTTCCTGGTTTCAATTATAAAGATGAGGAAATTTCCCACAAGGATCGCACCCCAAAACACATGCTGGAAAATGGCTACCAAGTATTCATAAGCGGTAGCCTGAAGCTCTCTGCTCATGAAGGGATGGTTGTTAGGTAAACGGTTCAACAATTGATATACATAAATCAACATCATAGAGGCAGGCTCCCTTCCTGTGCCAATTCTGAGCATGGTAATGATAGCTCCTGGTCTACATCTTTAATTTAAAAATCCCACCACAGAATATTTCATGCCAAGTAATACCTATGTCACAGAGATTCAGAGATTTCAGAGCCGTGTAGCTTTCGTCACCCAGTGCTAAATTCATTGCTCTCTCCTATAGGAGTTCCTCCCCAAAATTAATGTGCTGTGCTGGTCCCGTTCCAAAACCCTTGTGCTGTGCAGATTCCCTCAGGGAGCAAGAATGAGATGATCCTGGGATCCCACTCATGGCTACCACTGCAGGTTTTGGGCCTTCCTCTGGTTAATACCATCATGGATTGTCCGTACGTAAGCCAGGACCATGACAATCACCTCACAGCAGCATCAGAAACCATACAAACCAGGTCTAAAGGAATTCACTGGATCCTAACCAGTCCCCTTTGAACAGGTAGAAAAGATCTGGCTAAATGGAACTGGAGCAGGAAAAGTAGGAAATAGAGGAAGAAAGGTAGCACTTACTCTTGAGAAATGCATATACATCCTACTCTAACATGTACACACATGCATGTGTTGCATCCATGCTCTCTAATGTGTACACACATGCATGTGCTGCATTCACACATTCTAACATGTACACACATGCGTGTGCTGCCTTTTTTGTACTCTAACATGCACACACATGTGTGTGCTTTCACATACGCTAACATGCATGTGCTTGGTTACAATATGAAATATATTTACTTCTGAAACATACAATAAAGTGCTCAGACGGCTCAGCAGTAATCAGCGCTTGCTGCCCTTATAGAGGACCTGGGTTCAGCTCCCAACACCCAGACAACAGCTCACAGCTGTCCATAGCTGCGTGTCTGCATGTGAATGAATTCACCTACTGTCTGCCACATGAAGACGGCTGGAACCTTTTTGCAAAAGGAACGCCTCGCAGCTTCCCAAGAAACAATGGTTTAGATGCTCACCCCGCCCTTCTGAGACACTTTACAGCCTGACGATGGAACCAGTTGAGAGTCTCTGCTCTCATTCTACCTCCAAAGCCTGACACCTCCGCGAGGTTAGGAGGGTTGGGACTGAGGATCTGAGGAAGGGACCCTTTAGACCACCCATGACAAACGAAATACCCAAGATAGTTGCTGACCAAGTTTCCCGACACAGACCAGGGAAAAGCAGCAAGCATGACACACAAGAATCTAGACTTTCAAGTGCTCTCCCAACAAAACCTTTACACACAAAGAAAAGCCACAGTCAGGGAAAAAAATCCAACCACTCAGGTACATCACAGCAGGCCCTAGAGGGCGGGGATAAATTACTAGTTTTTAAAGTGCAGACCTAACGCCATTAGAGAGACTCTGGTTGGAAGTGGCTTTTCTAGGATCTCGAACTCTCTGGGGAGCTTGCCCAGCCTCACAGGTGGTGAGTCCTTCAAGGCATAGAGTTTAGTGGGAGGCAATTAGGGTACTGGGGGTGCCTGCCTAACAGGAAAGTTGTCCTTATGGAACCTTGTTCAGTTCTCAGGGCATGCTTATTTGAAAAGAATAAGATGCACCGCTCTGCTCTCTGACTTCTATTTTCTCTCATCACCGTGACATAATGCGGCAAAAGGAGGCCATCACAGGCAAGCGTATGCTGGTCCCACGTTCTTAGACCTCGAAGAGTGGAAGCTAAATAAGCCTCTTCTCTTTATGAGTTTGCAGCCTGGGGTGCTTTGTCATAACTACAGAAGAGTAATGGAGCACGCGCATATCCCTGTATACCCAAGACCTTATGGTCTTAAGCTTAGGACAGTCCCAGTTTATTCCAGTTGCCCAAGCCTGAGGGTAAGCCTGTTCATTCCCAGATGGCCTAGTTTGAAGTATATGTACACAATAATCCCAAATATAATTCATGGGCGCAGCACAGTAGTTACTGAAAAGTGAGGTCAGCATGTGGGGCTGGTTGACAAACAAATGGGACCTCACAGAAGGGAGAGGAAGACCAGGTGGCTGGCCTCTGCGGCGGGAGCTGTATTTTAAGTGGCTTCCTAACAAAGGAGCTTGTACTTGAGGCGTCAGAACACAAGTGCAGCAGCCATGGTGTCTGAAGAACTTCAGAAAAACCAGAAAATGGTGCATCAGAGAGAACGGAGAGTCGTATAAACGGGCTTCACAAACTTGAACAGCTTCTGATTTAAAGCAGACAGAGAAACAGAGAGAGAGGGCAGAGACAGAAAGACAGAGAGACAGAGGCGGACAGGATTTATTCCCCCATATTGGTCCAGGATCAATAAAACTTAGTAAAACTTAGTTCAGTGTCAGGGAAACTTGCCAACAATTGGAGAAAAGTGAAAACTCTGATTTATTCATAGGCGAGTAATCTTTTACTCATGCCGAGACAAGGACAGGCAAGGACTGGGCAGAAGGGATCTCGTGTCAGGAAGAGGTCTCATTACTTCCTTCTGATTTTCAGAGGGTTTGGCACAAAAAGGACAGAGCTCATCCAGCATCTACAGAAAGCCCGCCACTCACCTGCCTCCATCCTATTTACTAAACCACAGTTTGTTGTGACTTGTCAGGGCTCCAGAACCAGGAAGTGCCAGTCTGGACCCTCTTGAGCTTTCTGCCACCGAGTATGTGTTGGTATGAGGTCAAAATGCTCACAGTTCAATGTCAATACTCATTATTATTAGTCCCAACTTTGCCTTGCAGATGAGCAAATACAGTTGTGTTTGTGTCTTGGGGTTGCTTGTGAGACTGCACCATTTAAATGTTGCACCTTGGTAAGAGCTTCCAGACCGGAAGAGGAGCAGAGAGCCCAAGATGGAAGGCATGGCCAAGACTGCCCCGCCCCGCAGCTTCTAGGATAGTTCATGACTAAGCTCTATGTGCTAAGCCCAAAAGAGCTTTGCATAGATTCTCTAATCCATGGAAATTTTTGAGCAGATATCACTGCTGCTGTCGTTTTACACATCATGAAACTAGATTTTTTTAACGATAAGACACAGAGCATGACACAGAGCAAGGAAATGGCACGATTAAGACTCAAACCCAAACGAGTAACTTCACCAACTGCATCTTTGTGGGCTAAAGATGAAAAGAATGCAAGCGAGCAGCTGAGCGGAGGAGAGAGCAGCTGAGGGGGGGGAGCAGCTGAGGGGAGGGGAGCAGCTGAGGGGAGGGGAGCAGCTGAGGGGAGGGGAGAGCAGCTGAGGGGAAGAGAGCAGCTGAGGGGAGGGGAGCAGCTGAGGGGAGGAGAGCAGCTGAGGGGAGGGGAGCAGCTGAGGGGAAGAGAGCAGCTGAGGGGAGGAGAGCAGCTGAGGGGAGGGGAGCAGCTGAGGGGAGGAGAGCAGCTGAGGGGAGGGGAGCAGCTGAGGGGAGGGGAGCAGCACACACAGTGGACAGTGGACAGGAAAGCAAGAGAGCCATAAGAACTTCACCTCCTTCTCACACTGTAGGGTGTCCCCCACCCCAACTCTACATTTGCTCTTCCTTCGCCTCCATTTCCCTGCTCTCCCCTGTCCATAGTTCCATTTTCATCTAGCGGTCTGATTTCTAACCGCGTTCTCCTCCTGTACCCTAGGACCCTCAGTCCCCTGCGGTTTTCCCTTCTTTGTTCTCTGAATTTTCGTCTTTCCTTTCCCGTTCATGATCATGCACTTTTCTGAAACATGCATTATCATGCTATTTAGACAAGGGTATGTTTGTTCTTCATATTAAATTAAAAATTTAAAGGAGTTGGATGTTTTCTTGACAAAACTCAGCGTAAAACCAAAGCACATACCTCATAGGCATGTGGTACTCAGAATTTATACAGCACTACAAGTCAATAAAAACAATATCCATTAATAATTAAACAGTCATTTTGCACACGCCACACACACAAAATACAGAAAGCCAAAAAGCATTTTAAAAGATACTCAGAAGAGATAGAAAAGCATTTGCTGGTCCTCCAGAGGACCCAAGTTCCATTCCCAGCACCCACATCGGGGCAACCCCCTGTAACTCCAGCTCCATGGGATCCAACACCTCTGGCCTCCAAGGGCACCTGCTCTCATATGCACCTCCCCACATGCAGACATACACACAAAAAATAATTTAAAATAATAAAAACAAATATCAAAATACGAAGCCACTCAGGGCTGGCGATATGCTCGTTGAGTAAAGACACTTGGCTCTAAGCTTGACAACCTGGGTTAGACCTCTCAGCCCACTTGGTAGATGGGGAGAGCCAAGTCCCACAAGTTGTCTTCTGATCTCCACACACATGCTGTGGCATATATATACCCTTTCACACACACACACACACACACACACACACACACACACACACACGCGCGCGCATGCACAAAAATAAATAAATGTAATACGAAATTCTGAGATAGTCAACACCCCTGGTCATTAGAGAACTGTGACTGAAACCACAACAGAACGGCTAAAATTAAAATGAACGACGAAGCCACGTGCTGGTAAACACGTAAACTGTGGACCTGGTACAGGGAGGCATAGATAACAAAGAGCTAACCTGTGCTCCTTGGAAATCATCTTGGTAGTTCCTCTAAAAAGCTAACGTACACGTACACAACACAGTAATCCCACTCAAAGTATCCACCCAAAAGAAGCACATCCACAGTGACTACATAACCGAATATGATAAGCGAACCATACAACCAGCTTAGTCATGATAGCAGAAAAAAGAAAGGAATGGCCCAAACTTTAAATCCCAAATGTAGTGGTGTACCCATACAATGGAATAGTACTCAGCCAACATACAAACAGATTACAACACACTCGGGGCCTGGAGGAACCCCCAGAGATGTCAGCCACAAAAGCAGCACATGGGAAAGGAGCAGGACTGGCTGGAGCAGGGTGGGCGCGGGATGCACTACACAAATCCCTAGAGGCTCTCTGCATGCTGGCAGAGAGACTGTGGTGCTGGCTGCCCCACCGCCCAGCTACCAGAGTAAACACTTAACATGAGTGAATGGAAAATAAATTACTTTTTAATTAAAAAATTCTTTTTTAATGGCTGCATTTGTACCTGGCCCTTAGGTGCCTGCTCTCTATGGATCAGTGGTGTCTCAAAAAAGTTCTTAAGATAGAAGACATGCTTTAAAGGTACAAGGCTTTCCTCTGGCTGTTTTGTTTGTGGTTGCCTGGTAAGTGGGCAGGGAACACTGGTAGATTTAGAGACTTCCCTATCCAGGGTAGCTTTCCAAAGTATTTGATGATTGGCTGATAAGACACTCCCTGGGTGCAGCAAGTAAATCTGGCTAAGCCTCCTGAGATAAATTTTCCTAAACACAGCATGAAATCAACTTGAAGCTGGATCCACCATTTAACTTTAATTTGGAGGGAAGAACAGTCTGGAACACCTGTGTTTTTGGTTCCTTCTCCTGCTCTGACAAACACCATGACCAAAAGCAACTCAGGGAAGGAAAGGGTTTATCTCAGCTGACAGTTAAAGTCCATTAGGGATGTCAGGTAAGGAATTCAGGCAGGGCTTTGAAGCAGAAACCATGAAGGAATGATGCTTAGCTGGTTTCCTTATACAGCCCAGGACCACCTGCCCAGGGAATGATGCCACTCACAGTGGACTGGGTCCACTGATCAATTAACAATCAGGACAATCTCATACAGACATGCCCACAGGCCAATCTGATCTGGGCAATCCTTCAAAGCTGAGATTCCTTCCCAGGTGACTCTAGGCTGTATTGAGTTGACAGTAAGTTGACTCTGTTTTTTATAATAATAATAATGACAATAGTAGTAGTAATAGTATATTGTTAATTAAATAGTTTATTCATTCATTTTTGTTAGGGCAGGGGCACAAGTTGCCTCCAATGGTACACACGGTGGAGGTCAGAGGACAACTTTGTGGAGTCAGCTCTCTCCTTCCACCTTTACGTGGATTCCAGGTATTCAGCTCAAGTCAGCAGGATTTTACAGCAAATCCCTTTACCCACTGAACCATCCTGCCAGCCTCAAATTATTTTAAATATCATATTAAACAAAATTAGCCAAGTTCAGAAGGACAAATACCACATGCTTTCTCTTATTTGTGGGTCCTGGATTTTACATAGAAACATAAATCACGTATGTAGACAGACATAAAAGGGAAGGCGGGTAGGGGAAGGAGAGGGAGGGGGGGAGCAGTGAAGAAGTTACAGGAGTGGGGGGAGCAGTGAAGAAGTTACAGATGAAATATGATCAAGGAACACAATGAAATATAAAGAAATTATCATTGTGAAACTCAACACTATGTACAGTGAATATACACCAGTAAAAATATATATCACATTTAGAAAGGTTTTCATTAATTTTTGCTGTTCATTCCATACATGTTCCTTTCCCAGAAACTTTGCAGTTGAGCCCCATGCAGTATTCATTCAATAAGAAGTGTAAGCCTCCAGGTAGCAGGGTGCACGGTCAGCCCAATACCTTAGAAGCTAGGCCCAGAATCTCCAAGAGTTCAAGGCTAGACTGAACTATAGAGAGAGACACTGTTTCAAGACCTAAAACTACAGAGTTAATTCAGGGCCAACATGAGCAGCTTAGCATGGCTGTCTCAAAATTTAAAGTGAAAGGGCTGGAGTGAGACACGCACTGTTCACTCCGGGGTTCACGTTCGAGTCAAGAGAAGCTGGTCACTGCACGGGAACATTTCAAGTATGTTCTTCACGTCAGTGGCAGAGATGAACGCCCAGCAACTGACAGGAGGACGAAGTGTGCTCTGTCCACACACTGGGATACTATCTGTTTTAAGAGGATGAGGGACTGGTCCATGCTACAGTGTGAATGACCCTTGAGAACAGAATTTAAGTGAAAAGATACTGCCACAAAGGCCACACGTATGATCCCATGTGTCTCTGACAGGGATCCACAGATATGGGAGGCAGAGGAACCCCTGAAGGCCGGACACATCCTCCACCGCAGGAGAGAGGCACTGTTGATATACACAAAAACACTTCACACATCAACTTCTCAGGATACACGTGACATATTGTAAGTTTAGAGGTAAGATTTGGTTTTTGTTGGCAGTAATTCATGTGTGCATGCTTGCCTGTGGATGGGCACATGCATGAGTGTAGATGTGTATGTACGTGTTCATGTGGAGACCTGAAGTTGACATTAGTGTCTTTCCCAATGTCTCTCTATTTTATTTATTGAGGCAGAGTCTCTGCTGAATCCTGAGTTTGCCCCTGCCAGCTAGTCTAGCTAGCTATCATCCCCGGGGACTTCCCACCTCCGCCTCCCCAGCGCTGGAATTACAGGCAGCTGTCACACATGCCTGACTCTTTATCTGGGCTCTGGGGAGCTGGAAGTCTCCACCTTTGGGCTGAATGCAACTTGTCCACTGAGTCATCTCTCTGGCCCTCATTGAATTTTCAGAGAAAAAAGTTTTGTTTTGTTTTTTAATTTACAACATTATCATTCCATTCCATTCTATTCTATTCTCTCTCTTTCTCTCTCTGTGTATGTGTGTATGTAAAAGAGAGAGACAGACAGACAGACAAAGTCTTACTCTCTAGAAACCGTTAGCATAGAACTTGCTATGTAGATCAGGCTGGCCTCAAACTCATGGGAATCCTGTCCCTACCTCCTCCATGCTGGGATTACAAGTATACGCCACCAAACCAAGCCTGAATTATAGCACTGTGTTTTATTGTTTCCATTTTTCTTTTTAAGCAACACATGAATAGAATCCAGTCGCAGTACCAGATACTATGAGCATATTCTCTACTACCTGTTGATGATTTTTAAAAAAAGATCCACTTTATGGCAAAGCCTTTACACTGAAGACTGTGAGATTTCACTCTATATTTATGAGTGAGTAACCTGTAATCATTTCTTGCATTCAGTTGTTCATGGACTCTCAAGCCAGCCATGATGGCACACACCTAGCAGAGGCAGGATCTCTGAGTTTGAGGCCAGGCTGATCTACAGAGCAAGTTCCAGAACAGCCAGAGATGAAAGAAAGAGAGAAAGAAAGAGAGAGAGAGAGAAAGAAAGAAAGAAAGAAAGAAAGAAAGAAAGAAAGAAAGAAAGAAAGAAAGAAAGAAAGAAGAGAGAGAAAGGAAGGAAGGAAGGAAAGACAGAAAGAAAGAAAGGAAGAGAAGGAAGGAAGGAAGGAAGGAAGGAAAGAGGGAGAAAGAGAGAGAGAAAGAAAGAAAGGAAGGAGAAAGGGAGAGAAAGAAAGAAAGAAAGAAAGAAAGAAAGAAAGAAAGAAAGAAAGAAAGAAAGAAAGAAAGAAAGAAAAAGAACTCAAAGCATCCGTTGAGCCCCTGCAGTGCTGGGTATTTGTCACATGTCAGGATGGGTGCTGCCCAGGAAGATAAAGCAGGGTATCCAAGGTCCTAGCAGGGCAGGGATGCTGGGAAAGGATGGGGCCCAAGGGAGGAGGCAGAACTACTCTGCTGACATCTTGGAGCACAAGAGAGATGAACAGACCACAAGGACTCTAAATGGGAGTCTTCCAGATGAATGCCAGTAACGGGCAGGCTGGCATGGCTGGATGGAGCCGGCACATGATCAGACCATGGTGGGGAGGCAGCAAAGCAGAGGCCCAGCCAGCTTGGGCAGGGTCCCGGGGGCCCATGGGGACTCTGCATGGCACTCGTAGTGAGATGGGGACACTGCAGAGTTGCAAGCAGAGGTTGAGTGGCCCCAACTTCTGTCCTAACAAGCTTGTTCCACCTACTGTGCAGAGAAAGGACAGTCAAGAGAGGACATATGTCAGGAGGCTTTTGTTTAGCTAAGAGAGGCATCAACCACAGATTCACATCAGACTTCAGAATCACCAGAAAGTACTATGTACATGTTAAAGGGAAAACCTTCAGGGGTTTTGTCAATGTTGAATGAGGTGTGAGAGACGGATGCCAGAGATGAACCACAATTAAAACTCAGGCAGGTGCTGGATGGCAGAGCCTCACTGGAACGCAGTGCGAACTGGACACTGTCTATGGGACAATGACAGTGCCTGGTCTCCAAGAGAAACACACTCGGTTTTTGGTTGACTGACTTGGCATTTAAACGGCTTTTTAAAGTGAGTATTATGAGCTTTTCAAAGAAAAATATGGCTGGGTTTGGTATTACACACCTACAATCCTGGCATGGTGGGAAGCAAAGGCAGAAGGCTCAGGAGTTCAAGGCCAGCCTCAGCTATACAGTGAGCTTAAAGCCAACCTGGGCTACATGAGAACTTGTCTCAAAAAAATAAATAAATAAAAATACAACAGACATAAATGGGAAATACAGAGGAAAATGACTCTACGGACAACTACTCATTTGTAGATCATCACAAGTGTTTCGCTAAAAGTTAGGCCAACCAGGCCAGTGAGGTAGCTCAGTGGGTAGTGAGACTTGTCACCATGCCTGACAGCCTGAGTGTGATCTCCCCAGATCTACATGGTGGAAGGAGAGATCTCCTGAAAATTGTTCTCTAGCTTTCACATGGGTGCTGTGGCATGCACATCACACACACACACACACACTAAGTTTAAGTCAGGCCAATGGCAGGAGGTATAACTTTTTGCACTGAAGTAGCTTTGCAATAAAGAGATGTCCCAGGCAGCAGCAGCGTACACGTTCTCCAGGGTCACTGAGATCTGCCCTGCACAGAGGTTAGCAACAGCTTTGCCTGTACCAGCCTTCATGTCATCGAGAATGAAAAACTGCAGGCTTCTGTGCTCGGCTGCTGGCTGAAAACACACAGGCGCGCTGGAACATCTCTCCTTCATCCCTGAACACAGACAGAAAGCAGGTGTGACCTGGAGCAGGAGCCGCTCAGCTGATACTCGGTCCTCCGAATTGTTAGGCATCATGTTCCCCTTCTGTGTGACTAAGCCCAGACAGAAGACAAAAGCCACCCCACCTCAGACAGGAAAGTTTATCTGAGGCATAAATTAGAGACTGATAGACAGGTAGAAGCTACAGGATTCATTTTCTAAAATCTAAACTGCAAATTCAGGAGGCAACTAGTTAGAAGAATTGCTAGCAAGGAAGCTGGATTCCACTGTTTGAAGGGTTCTTCAACGCCATCTCAGAAGCACCATTTCCTCAATTACAGAAGTCTATACGGGAATCACACTGGGACAAAGTAAAGTAAAATTTAAGAATACTTCATTTGGGGATCTGGAAAGATGGCTCAGTGAGTGAGAGCACTGACTGTACAAGCAGGAAGACCTGAGCTCAAGCCCCAGGCCCACATGGAAAGCCAGCCATGGCTGCACAAGCCTGTAACCACAATGGGGCGAGGGGAGGCAAGCAAGCCGGGTGCGGAGAGCTACCTAGGCAGCTAGCCGTGGTGAGTGTCCAGCCAGAGAGAAATCTTGTCTCAAGGAAATAATGAGGAGCTAGAGGAAGGCACCCAATACCTAGCTGTGGCCTCTGCATGTGCACACACAGACACGCGCACCTGTGCACTCAAGCGCACGCACCGCACACATACGCACAAAAATACGTCATTTTATAAAGAGAAAGAAAGGGCAGGGCAGGACAAAAGACTGTTTCCCAGGAACACAGTTAACAGGAAGTGTCCACAGCTCTGCAGAGTTCTTCACTTGTAACCCAAATTCAAATCCAGTTACTAGACACAAGACAGCAAATGTTTGATAGCTGCCATTGTCATTAAAATCTAGCTCGAGCTTGTCACGATGGCACGCACCTGTGATCCCAGCACTTGGAAAGCTGAGGCAAGAGGATCGTCATGAGTTTGAGTCCGGCCTGCACTACATAGTGAGTTCAAAGTCAGCCTGAGATGTAAAATGAAATGCTGTCTCAAAAAAGTTGGGAGAGGGAGAGAGAGAGAGAGAGAGGGAATAAGAATGAATTTAATTTCCAAACCTAATTTCTACTCTTCCAAGAGGCTTCCCTGTCTACACGAGCACACAGGAATTCCCTGCTCAGTCCCCAGCTGTATACACTATTCATTTACAAATATAAATGATTCTGTTGGTCTTTATTTTCTACATTGATTCTTAACTCCTCAACTAGATCATATGCATCTCAATTCATAAACTGTACATTAAACTTGAGTAACCCCACAAAACTGAAGCCAGGGGCACCCAGCGGGCAAAAAGCCCAAAATGAAATGTTCTCACAATGTATATACACACACACTACATGCATACACATGTATGCATACACACTACACACACACTGTGAACGCACACATGCAAACATACTGTGCTCAAACACTGAACACACACACACACACAATGTGCACACAAACACATGTGCACACACAAACACATGTGCACAAACACACAAATACTTGTATACATACGCACAGTGTGCGCACATAGATACACATTATGTACACACATACTTGTTCACTGTGCACCATGCATAAGATGCCCTGGCATGGCTAAGAGAACTGTTCCTATGAAGACTGCCTGCACTGCGCATGCAAATGTGGCAGTCTGGAGAATGGGTACATTCTCTCCCCGAGTCCCACTTTCAGAGAACAGCAGTATTCTCTGTGGGGTTCAGGCAGCCTCTGTGCCTGTGCACACGGAAGTGAGCAGGGACTACTCTGACAACATGCCTCCTGACAGCTACAAACTGCTTCCTGCATGCTCTGGGTCCTGGCATAGTGGACACCTCCATGGAAACAGTGCTGATGACTCCTGAGGGTCCTTGTCTGTGGAGGTTTCCCACAGACAATCGTGTCCCTAGCTTGCCCAGAGCATCACAGACTTGGTTTGGCAGACACTCACACTTTGTTACTAAGGACACGAGGGTCATTCACAACTAACTTAGGCTCTTTAACCAAACGCACATGAGTGAGGGAAAGGGGGTGTCCTGCCCGGCCCTTTCTTTCTCTTTATAAAATGACATATTATTGTGCGTATGTGCGTGGTGTCCAAGTGGTGACCCCCCCAAACTGGATGTTGCAAAATTATGCATTGCTACATAAATCCGCTTGCTCTCTAAAAAACTCAAACTTGTGTGCGTGCGTGTGAGAGTGTGTGTGCAGGTGTGCAGGGAGCATTATTTTGTTTAGCTTCCTAATATATTTGACTCTAATTCTCTAAGTGGTTACATGAAAATGATTATCATAGTGAGCAAAAGATGTGTCCAGAATCCCTTTCAAATTCACAGAAATATACCTTGCTAAATATCCAGGTGAATCAATGCGGCAGTTGGCAGTGAGGGTCAAACTGTCTGAGGAATGATTGCTCTTTGAAACAGGTAAGCACCATGCAAGGACACATTGCTTTATCTGAGGCTCTCAGATGAAACAAAACCAGGCATTTAAAATTACAAAGAAACTTGATATAGTCAACCCAACCATCTTTGTACCCTCTTCTTTACACTGTACTGAAAATGCTTAAATTCTAACCAAGTTCCGTGAGGTCTCTTGTTTTGTCTTTAGACTCCATTCTCCATGCTGTTACTGGAAGCTGGTGGCTCACAGGACAAAGTCTTGCTTAACTCACATCATCCCTTCCAGCCGAGCTCTAGGATCACAGACCCATTTCCTCCAACACTGATTTCAATGCTTCCTATTGCATCCAGTTCTAGTTCAGTCACTGAGAGCCTCGCGCTGGCTCACCTCCCTTGTGCTATTCCTTTGTTACCTTTTCTTTTTCATTATTCTTCAACAGGCTCTCGCCCAAACCACGGCTCACTCCTTCCCATGGGTCTTCAGCATGCCATTCCACCAGCAGCATAGTTACCAACTTTCTACCGATTCAGGTTCTTCCAAATTCAAAACTACAGGAACTGCTCCTCCCCGCAAATTCTTGATACTTAACCTTAATCTTCTAAAACAATTACAAAGGAATTATCCTCGCTTGTTGTTAACCATCGCTCCCACCTAAATTTCATGAAGGTGACTCTAAACTAGCTTTGCACAAAACCTCAGGACAATGATTCCCAGCTGTATGCAGAACCAGTCCACTGGCTGTTGCGTTTCCCACGTGAGACAGACTCTCCTATCACACTTAGGATTGCTGTGACCATTCTCCGTATCTGAATGAGTTGTTTTTTAAGCCATGAAATAACCACTGGATTCCAAACAGCTTCTTCCTGGAAGCCCACAGGTGACATACCGCTGGGGAGGCTGAGAAGCTCATTTGCTTTACAGTCCCTGGGAACCATGAGACACATGACAGGGCAAGCTGCAAGGCAAACCTCGGACTCCACCAGCCAAGAGACCATTGAAACCACAGAAATAAATGAAACTTAAACGCAGAAATGTACACTATGAAAAAGGAGGGCTTAATGCATACCTTTAATATATATATTAAATGACTAAAAGAAATGAAACTCATTATTAGAACCAAGCTTAAGACACTTACTAGAACCGATAGTTGAAGCCTTTATTCAACAGTATACAGGCTGACTTCTTATTAAGTTTGTGTGTGTACAGGTGTGTGGAGGTCAACCTCAGGTCAAAACTCAGACCTGTGCTCTGCAGTGTGGAAGTACAGTCCAAAAAGAGCTACAGGAAGGGAACTCATGATTCATTAGCATTGATTTTAACATGTTCAGGTGACAAAGTTCAAAGTGAACTGTACTCTAGAGCCACGGTCACTCAGACATATTACCCATGAGTCTCTGATGGAAAGCCACTGCCCATTCCACAATGTACGCTGCTGGGCACTGCTGAGAAACAAGGACGGGCAGTGTCTTTTCAGTTTTAACTGTTGAACTCCATGCATGACTCAGTTGCTGCTTTTTCTTCTGGGCAAGCCGGGAATACTGAGATATTACAGGGCACTTACCCCTGCTCCTCATTCTTTCCCCTCAGCGCTAGGGACTGAACCCAGGACCCTGTGTATGAGGAGCAAATGCTCTGCCACCGGGCCTCAGATCTGCACCTGCATCTCGAGGGGGGACAGAGACTCTTGCTTTCGCTGGGCTTCAGGTAGAGGCAGCATAGCCAAATACTACGTCCACTTTAGAAATCTAAGCCTTACTATCTTGAAAAATGCTAGGATTAACCTTTCTTATTAGCTTTTGTAGGTTTTTTTTTTTTTCAATGCTAACAATTCTGGCTAATGTCATGAAAGTTAGGTTAAAAACAAACACCTGCAGGGTGTGGTGTCACACGCCTATAATCCCAGCACTCAGGAGGTTGATGCAGGAGGATCCTCTTTTTGAGGTGAGTTGCTACACAGTGAGCCAGTCAGTAGATAGATAGATACATACATACATACACACATACATACATACGGGGAGACTGATACATACATACACTCATACATACATAGATACACATACACACATACAAACATACGGGGAGACTGATACATACATACACTCATACATACATAGATACACATACACATATACATACATACAGGGAGACTGAATAGAAGCAAAGAATGATATTCACCCATAAAAATTGTCATAATGAAACTCACCATGTTGTGTGCTAACTAAAATTTAATTTAAAAGAAAAAAAAAAAAAGGCCAGGGCCCATGAGATGGTGCAGTGGGTGACAGTGCTTGCAACACAGGTCTGCTAACTTGAGTTTGATCCCCAGGACCCACAAGGTGGAAGGAGAGAACCAGGTGGCTCACTCAGACACATACACATGCACTAACACACACGCACACACTCACACACAGTGGCATGCATTTGCCCCCACACACATCATGCACACACAATAATAAGTATTCTTCATGGAAAGAGCAAAAGCACTAGTACTCTATTTTCAATTTCAGCCTAAGTCCTCTATGACTTCATAAAGAAAATAGTAATTTAAATGATCTGCCCTGGGATGATGCCATGACGCATGAATCGCATGGAGTTTCCCCGGCACTGCCACAAGGATCTCACACCTGCTGTTCAGTCTTGACTTGGTGCACAATGGAGGGAAGTTGAGGAAACTCACAAGACAAGAACAACCGTGTTACGTATGCCATCAAGAGAACAAGATATGGCTCCCCACCCCCACCCCACACCCCGCATGCCTGGTATAGAACAAGATCTATTTCTCACTAGTCCTATTACTGCGAACATTGGTTTAACTTGGATATGGCGGGACTATCCAAATCAAGAAGAGAAGGCTTTCTCTACTCAGGAGAAAATTCATTATGATGTTGGGCCTCAAGTCAGAGACTTAGATTTCCAAGTTCAACTTTCAATATATTTTTTACTTTCACCCTTAATCCTAGGTAGACCGGTAACCTGGTTATAGGATCCAGATGCCCAGCTCTCATCTAAAGTGTGCTGCTGCTTAAGCTGGACATCTCCTGGACTTATACTCTCAAGCCCTACCTTCCCACCATTTCCTTAGAGTCAATGAGTCTAACACACACTACTCCATCATCTGCAGGGGGCCGGCTCTAGGGCATCAGTGCCGAGGAGGGAGCCACTCTCCCACATGGGCCCATGCTACCTGATGAGACCTATGAAGGACAACCAAGTCCTTTGATTCCAAAACTGGATCCTTGACAACATAGAAGAACCACACCAACTGCACCATGGCCCCGGTCAGAGTCAGGATTATTCCAGGGGGAAATGGGACAGACAGTTGCAACCAAATAACTTAAACAGTCTTCTGTTTCCACATGAGAGTTCAGAAGAAAGTCAGCAGAAACAGAGCAGTAAGCAATGTCCCAAGGCAGAAGAAAGGAAGGTAGACATCATTAATGAACAGAAGAGATGTAGCGGACAATAGAGAAAAATTCACAAATGAGAGGGGCAATAGCCAACAGTCCAGACATTGCACTAAGAACTGTAGATGTCTCATTGAATTTAATCTCTAAAGCAATTCTACAGAACTCACATAATTACCTTACTTTAAAAGTGAGTTAAGTGAGCTATCTGCCCACAATCGTTCATCCAGCTAACATCACCCAAGCAGCAAAAACAGCTGAGTCATAATGATAACAAAACATTATGACACCAGGCTCCCCCTATCAAAAAAAAGTGTGTACATTCTAGGGGACTGTGGAAGAAAATTCTAGAAAGCAAATGTATACCATTTTTACTTCTCTATTCTTTTTTTGTTTTGCTTTTGCTTTTGTTTTTGAGACAGGGTTTCTCTGTTGTAATTTTGCTGTCCTGGAACTCACTCTGTAGACTAGACTGGCCTCCAACTCACAGAGATCTGGCTGCCTCTGCCTCCTGAGTGCTGGGATTAAAGGCGTGTACCAACCACTGCTGGGTGTTACTTCTCTATTCTTAATTCTTTTATACATGTTGAAAATGCATACAGCTCAGCATTATGGGTACATGTGCAGAACATAAACGTGTACCTGCTGAGCTCCTGGCTGTGGCGTACCACCTCCCTCATGGAACGGGATGGAAAGGTTCACTGATTCCAGCCACTCCCTATGGCACCTCCACTGCCCATTGCTGCATGTAACGATGCCTCTGCTGCATGTGGCCTTCAGAGGAGCTGGAGGGTAGAAGGCTAACTACGGGGTGGACTGCATCTATCCAGATGTAGACATGGAGATGCCATCACCTGTGTTAGGGTGGGACTTTGCAGTGATGTAGCTGTTAGGGGATCACCCATGCTCCTTTAAGTAAGCCTATTGAACTCAGTGGTTAAGCATGCTGGGCTTGGGTGAGATTGTTTCTTTGAACTATCTTTGGTGCCCTGTTTCGGGTGAATAGATATCTGTACATGTCTCCCCCTTCCCCAGTAAAAAGTTAACACTCACTTTTTTAATGATAACTCAACTCAAAAAGGTCAAAAGATGACTGTGTCCCAAAGTTCAGAGCAGCAGATGGCTGCCTCTGCAGGAACAGTTTTAATACTTGCTGCGGTGTACACAGGACCAGTCTCAAGCTACTAAAACAGTACTGTAGCCATGGGCCCAGGTAGTGTGACCAAAACTGGCTCTATCTTCCTTCCCCTCTCAGTGTTTTCGAAATAAACTTGCATCAACTCAGGTTAACCAAGCTTGAAATGTCAAACACATAGCCTCATACTGGAAGTTTCCAATGTTCAAAATCCAGACATGAAACTATCAGAACCACATGTAGGATCCCTCGCAATTACAGAGCTGTGCGTCTAGACTCATGGGGAGTCTATGCACACGTAATACTAATAATTCACTCATATGGGTAAACAGTTCCTTTGTGAGGGAAGGCAAGCTAGGTTTTATTAAGAAGTAGAATAACAGCTTACTCCAACATGGAGGAATCCCCAGTGAGTTGTCCCAGACTCCTTTATGAAAAGCAATTAAGAGCCGTAGAGATGGCTTTTGTGGGTAAAGACATTTGCTACCAAGTCTGAGGACCTGAATTCAATTCATGGACTCCACATGGTGGATAAGAGTCAGCTCTCATAAACTGTCCTCTGACCGATACACGTGTGCCATGACATGTGCGACATGACATAACACATGAACAAAATTTATTTAGATTTAATATTTTAAAATTAATAGTAGGCATCTAAAAACCTATAGGCCAGGTGTGGTTGTGCACATTTTAATCGCAGCACTGGGGCGGCAGAGGCGGATAGATCTCTATGAGTTCAAATACAGCTTTGTCTACATGGCAAGCTCCAGGCCAGCCAGAATAACATAGGAGACTCTATAAGCAAAGCTTTAAAATTTACTGTAATTTAAGAACCCTCTCAGTTAATGAAACCCTCCCAAAGCTTGATAACCATGGTGTTATCTCAGTTGTGCCGTTTGGGTAACACTTAGCTGATCTCTTCATGTTAAGTCTTTGAATCCTTGAACATGTGTGCTTAACGCAACTGTTTTTCTTCCTCTGCCTATCTGATAAAATTCGTAGGAAGCACTTGGTGTTGTGATGACATTTTCGGCAGAGTCCTTATGAAAACAACCTCTGCAGAATGTGGAGGTGTGAAAGGGCTGGCTGGCTGGCTGCTCAGACTCTCCTGGCTAAGGTGTTCTAGAAAGTCAGCGCAGTTCTGAGCAGATCAGGAATAACTGCCTCCATTCGTTGTAATCCCAGGGGATAGTAATATTCACTAAAATATGACTTAAAAGAGAAGCACCCAAATTTACAACCCAGAGTGAGCTCCTCTCTCCAGTTCCCCCGTCCTGCAGGCTGGCCTCCTCCCCTGTACCCTTCCCTGCCATCCCTGTTGGTCTCTTCCAGACTGCTCTCCTCTGTCTCGAATCCCACCTCCCACTTCTAATCTTTTTCCTGCCTTCACCAGACACTGCGTAAGAATGCATTTTAAGTGTTTAATATGAATTGATGTCATAGGTAGTAAAAAACTTAGAACATGAAAATTCACGAATAACCACTTTCTATCACTAGTTAACCCATAACAGGTATTTGTGAATACGTTTCTTCTTCACATGGTTTGGTGTTTTGCCCTACAAGTGACCCCAACTTGATGAATTTTGTCAGTACCAATGGTTCTCAATGTGGAGGTTAAGGGCACCCAGCTTTAACACAAACATTTCTCCTTGTCTTTGCGGAAATAGTGGCTGAAGTTGTCTAACTTTGACATGTTTCTCTGCAAATCAATAGATTCCAATCTCCTCGTTAAGAGCACCTGTGAACTGCCCAGGTCATCAAGGGCAAACAGCTCTGAAAAGCCTCCAAGAATCTGAAAGTTGTCAATGCAAAGAGGCAGCGTGTGCTGCTGTGGCGGTAAGACGCCGAGTCGGCCGGTGTGCCCGAGCGGTGTGTCGGCGGCCCCAAAGAGAGCGCCGAGTTTTCAGTGTGTGTGCTTGAAAACGCAGAGAGTAATGCTCAACTTTAGGGCTTAGAGGTAGAATATACCCAGACAGACAGGGACCCAAGAGGCACCCCTAAACCTACAGAGTTCAGGGTCAAGTAAGCCCATACCATGTGGAGGTGAGCCTCATGGAAAAGGAACAAACTGTCCCTGCGCCAGGAGAGGAGGCAGCACAAAAGAGAGAGCCCAGAAGAAACCAAAGAAGCAAAACCTACGGCACAGGACTGACTGCAGCATAAAACAAGGCGGTTGCTCTTATTTCCTATCCGTTGTCAATAGAAATACAATTACAAACCTTACGTAGTCTTTCAGACAGCACTTTATGTTGCCCCTGCAAACCGACAGAGGTCTCATCTGCCCCAGGGCTGAGGTCAGAAGCCAAGTGTGGATTCTCCTGGCGACCCCGGAAATTTGTAACAGGAGGGTGGAGACCGTTATCCATCTGTCTCCAACTAACCCCAGTGCCCCAAAGCATGCCACAGGTAAAGCACTTAATAAATACTACAGAAAAAAAAAAAAACAAAAAAAAAAACACTTCTGCCCAGATGACCAGATGGAGGTGATTGGGCCACATCTGTTACATTAAGTAACTTGTAGTTAAAAAAAAAAAAAAAAAAAAAAAATGCCCTGCCTGAGAAATACCCAAGTTGAGCCTTCACACTTGTCTGGCAAGGATCTAATTCATGTGCCTGAAACCAAATTCAAATGAGTCCCCTGCTTCCCTTCCCATGTAAATCAGCCCGGGGAGGCAAGGCGGGCGTCTCCTCATGGAAAGTCTCCCTTTCACTGGAAGGCAAAGAGCCATTTGTAATTGTTGGCCTTCCCCCTCAGCTGCTATTTAAATTCTGAAGCAGGATTCTATTGTAAAACTGTATCTTACCTACGAAAATTAAAACTGGTTTCACTAACAGCAGGCAAATCTAGACAAATGAAACACAGAAAGGCTGATATTGTGATCCGGTGCCTACGAGCTTCTAACAGGCGGCAGGAGGGACTCTGGAAGGTGCTGCGAGGACACCGAGATAGTAGCTCTGGGCAGGCCAAAGTGCGTGACCTTCGTCATTGCTTTCAAGCCAATCTGAGGTAAAGAAAGCAAAACAATGTAGTAATCAAAGGAGTCTAACGCAATCACACAAGGAATAAAATTAAAGCAGCGTTCAGCATTTCAGGAAGTATGTCAGGGCCTAGGTGATGACACCCAACCGTGGTGCTGTGACACTCTGAGCTGGAGCAGCCATACCACGGTCTCTGACCTTACCCTTACCTTGGTCTCTCAGTCCTCCTTGAGCTGATCTCTCTTGTAGTGTAGACCTACTGTGGTGGCTCAACAAAGACGATACTGAGACACATTCATAGGTACAAACCCTGCCAGACCTCAGCAGAGGGAACCACCATCAGGCAAGCACCATGCTGGACGGGAAACCCTGAGTGTCTCATCTCAGAGGTTTTTATTGATACCTAAGATCCTAGGGTGTTCTACTGATACCATGTGCAGATCATGAGCAATCAAACATCTTTTACATAAAGCCAACACCTGCAAGACAATACCAAATACCAAGGCCTAGGCAGCCCTTGACCCAACAAGGCACAAAACAACTATGTTAAATATGACTAAAATTAAACCTCTGCAACACTCTCCTGTGTTCAGGTGAAGAGGGAGCCACCAGGGCACTGTAACTCAGAGTCACTTATCCTCCCCTAATCACCTACTCCCCTACCTTCCTCTCCTCTATGAAGAGGGCATTGATGTTTCAACTACCAGACGGAGAGATGCTATGCAGCCTCTGAAGACACTGTGTAAACAGGAAAGAATAAGAGCCGAGAAAGTCAGTAATGGCTTAGAATTATTACGAATATAGTTGGATCTTGCATACCCTCCTCTCAAAAGACTCAAAAGAGCCACAGGGGTGCCCAGACCAGGCTCTCCTGTCACCTAGTTCGTTGTGGACTGTAGCTTGACTACCGTATACTTCTCCGGCACAGTTCACAGGGCACATGCAGTAAATTCTCTTGCCTGCCAATGTTTTCTCCGCAGATGTGACCATGCTGACCATGGTCAGCATGTCTAGGCTACTTGGATCCTGGGCTGTTTGATAAACTTACTGAGAAGGACAAAGAAGAAACATGCAGGATACTGGGAGATTCCCTCTAGTACTGCTGCTCATCCTCCATGTTAGTGCAAAAACAAGTCACCACCTGGCTCATGTACCCATAAGCCAGTGAGTACAGATTTGTTAATTTTTATAAGTCTGGACAAACACATAGAAACAAAACTGTGATCAGGAATAGGAATTAGGGGTCGGTTGGGTGATGTAAAACTCTTGCTTTGCAAGCATAAGAACCTACGTTCTGAGTCTTGGCACCCACATTTTTTAAAAGGAATTGAAAGCTAGGCACAGGCACACACAACTCCAGGGCTGGGGAAGCAGAGAGAGGAGATTCCTGGGGCTTGCTGGACAGCCAGTTGAGGTGAATAGCAAGCTCCAGGTTCAATGAGAGACCCTGGCTCAAAAAATAAGGTGCAGGAGGCCAGCAAGCAGCTCTTCAGGTGCTTGCTACCCTAAGGCACAAGCCTGAAGACCCGAGTTAGAGCCCCAGAAGCCACATAAAGATGAAGGAGAAAAACGACTGACTTTCCACATGCACGCGCCACACACACACACACACACACACACACACACACACACACACACACACGGTGGAAAGGCTCAATGTTGGCCTCCAGCCATAACACCCATTATAACACACATCCATACAGTTGCACACACACAAACATACCTAGGAACACATACACATGTGCACACTGTACGCAATCACATACACAAAAATAGAATACCAATAAAAATTAAAGGCCTTCCTGTCACCATTTTACATTAAAACATCAGCCCTAGTCCGTTGCTGTTTCCACACTGGACAGACACGAGACTAGTTTTGCTAGTTCTTTAGTGTGACTTCTAAAGGACTGGATTTCCTCTGTCTATAACCACCTTTTGGAATCTAACCACACAACCAACTCTCATCAATGACTTCTTTTCCAAAATGTCCCCACATCCGGGCATTAATTATATAGATACAGTCAGAGTTGAAGTTGCTTAACCAGGAGGCTTCTTCTGAGCTGAAGTTTACCCACACTTCATGATGGACACCTACAGAAACCAGGCCAGCTGTCCACAGCCGTGTCACTAAATAGGGAAGACTCCTCCTTCCCAGACGAGATGCTACCCTCTGAA
The DNA here is from genome assembly GCA_026225945.1 of Cricetomys ansorgei. NCBI lineage: Eukaryota > Metazoa > Chordata > Mammalia > Rodentia > Nesomyidae > Cricetomys > Cricetomys ansorgei. The sequence continues at coordinate 2,046,291 of JAMJFZ010002307.1, read as the reverse complement.
GCCTTTTTCCGCCTGTCTGTCACTCAGGACAGGACACTGTTGTAGAAACATTTTTAGTTATGTATAAAATAATTGTTTTGTGCACTGTTGGCTGAGAGGCTGCCTAGGTCTTGGCGTTCTGTATTGGCTACAGATGTTGGATTTGTGTGGGGGATGTTTGATTGCTCATGATCTGCATGTGTTATCAGTAGAACACCTGAGGCGTTCTGAATCAATAAAAACACCTGAGCTGAGGCGCTCAGGAGAGGGTTCCGCTGTTCAGAATGGCGGCACTTGCCATGATAGTGGTTCCCTCCGCTGAGGTCTGGCAGGGCTTGCACCAATGAATATGCCTCCTTGTCCCCTTGCTGAGCTGCCACAGTAGGTGTACTACTGCAGGACATTCTCCCAGTCAGCTTTTCTTCCAGTGTTCACAGCTCTTAGGCCTATGGAAACAGATCTTTAACCACCTCTAGTGGTACGCAGCCAGCTGAAACTGGATCTCAGCAGCTGAGAGGAGCTTTGTGAGGTTATTGTGCACCTTATTCTTTGGAAGACAGCTTCCAAACCACTTCCAAGCATTTGTAAAACAAACATTACCACCCGCCAGCAGTGTTTGCTTTCTTCTGAAATTGCTGTATTTACCATGAAAACCACAGACTATAAACAAGACCTGATCACAGGAGACCTTGAAACCGCCAGGTCACTGAGTCACTACCTGGGGAGAAAGGCAGTTGACTTGGGTCTAGAACACACTAGAATATACAATGCTCAAATCAATCATCTAACACTCATCTTACTATGAAGAATGTTAAGGATTTGGTTATGCAGCTTCAAAGAGATGCATGGGACCTGTACACACAAAACAGGACTTTCAATCTTTTTAATATTTAGAAGGAGGAGGAAACCCAAGGTACACCCTCCTTATGTCACATGAGCACCAGGCTAGTCCAAGTGTATTTCTACTTAAATAGCAACTTTGTCAGGGATGGAGCACGCAAAAGACTCCTCAAACAATACAGGCTGATGCCATTGTCCCTGGTTTCCTCCCAGAATTTGAAGAGAAGACCCTGTTACTGAAAGACACCATACATTGCCAACACAGAACTTGGGGGAAGCAAACTGAACTGACACAGAAGCCGCCTCCTTGATAACTAGGTCTCATAGTACCAGAAGGTAATGTGGAAGCTGCCAAGGGAGAAAAACAATCAATCATCCTACCTCGCTGCAGAGCCTACAAACCACAACTATGCTGTCCTGGCAAGATCTCCCCAGGGGTACAACAGTGGCACTTTTATCTTGGGGGTAACCCACCACTGTCTGATTTCACTTCAGTCCTGTTCAATAAATGGGAACTCACGTCTGGAACACTAAACCTAGCCCACTACCAGTGCCAGGAGAGGCCACGGACCCTAGAGGAAACCCCATTACTGCCATTTTCTTAAACCAATGTGATTTCTAATTGTATTCTGAATAGTTATCCTTAAACTCGCAGTTACATGCAGCTCTCAGGCCTCACCAAAGAAGCTTCTTTTTGCAGCAGAGACCATTACAGAGATCCACAATTGTTCAAACTATAGAGAACACGTGACAAACCTAACCCCGCTGATACATCTAGAATGCAGTCACTACACCAAAGTCTGGAGAAAACAGTAAAAGAGGCAGAGAGATCGCAGGAGCCAGAGGACCAGGATCCCCGCTGCTAGATAGTGTCTCCACATAGGCTGCGAGCTGCAACCCCAAACTCGACAGTACGGTTGGCTAAACAAGACTGGCACAATGGCAACTCCAGCTGACATGTCCATGTGGATGAAGGACATCCACATTGTATTTAAAAGTATTAGAAAGATTAAAAGTCACACGGCCTCACTCCAAGAAAAAGAGCTACAAGCAATTCAAGGCTGTTGAGAATGGGAGAATCCTTTTCTCCAGGATGAGCCCCTGACAGGTTTTGCAATCCCAAGTGAGACTCAATAGGTAAAAATACGTCCAGGGAGGGACGTGCAGCAGTATTAAGAAAAAGAGGTCATGAATCTGTGAGGGGAACACAGGGAGAGGGAGGGTTGGAAAAAACGTAAATACAGAACTCATGTACGAGATGCTCAAAAACTACTTTCAAATTTAAAATAATAAATAGGTATGTAACACTCACCCTCCACTGGGCCTACTTTTATGTCTGCTATAAAGAATCTAAGAACCAGACATTTCATAATATGCCTCTGCATGGGGTTGGAAAGATGGCTCAGCTGTCCAAAGCACGGGCTGCTCTTGTGTTCTGCGGCAGGGTTCAGTTCCTGGCTCACAGCCACCGTGGCTCCAGCTCCAGAGGAGCCAATGCCCTTTTCTGGCCTCCACTGGCACTCTGCATGTACACACATGCACACAAAACACACAAATAAATTTTTAAATTTTTAAAATTATTTTGTTATTTTATATGAATGGGTGTGCTGCCCACATGTATGTCTGTGAACCGCGTGAGTGCCTGGCACCCTCAGAGGCTAGCAGAAGGTACTGAATACCCTGGAACTGGAGTAACAGATGGTTGTGAGCTGCCTGTGGGTGCTGGGAATCTAACCCAGGTTCTCTGGAAGAGCAACCAGTGTCCTTAAACACTGAGCAATCTCTCCAGGCCCCAAACAAATCTTTTGAAACATGCCTACTTTATGTTACGTTTACAGGGGCTTTGGAGGCCGCTTTGTTTCATTTAATTTGTTCCAGCTAGATCACCTAGCAACGATTAAGTCAAAGATAAATAAACCTTTGACCTATATAAGTCATCAGTGTTGTATAGCCTGTTCCTCTGAATTGCAACATTCTCTCCAAATTGAAACATTCGCCGCAGAAGCCTCAGGTAAACTAAAGCCCAGGTACCTACAAAAAAAAAATAAGAGCCTGGAAGATTCTTTAGGGTCCCTCCCAAAACTCTGAAAGGGACTGAACATTTTCTGAGGGTGGAGATTCTGAGCAGCCAAGCTGCAGTGAGAAGGATGCCCCAGGGATCACGCGTGCTTTCTGGAGATGCAGCTGCCTTTGAGTCACCCCATTCCTTGTAAGTGACCCCTCACCCACACTCCCGTTAGTAACCCCAATAAAAACTCACTGGTTCACTAAATTGGACTTTGAGTTGTGGGTTCCCTTTCTGGGGTGAGTAGACATATGTGTTGTGTCTCCCGTGGAAAAGTCTGTCACACAACAATTGAAACATTCTGGGGTTTGTTTTGAACGGATGGCTTTTGGATTTCTGTTACAGCAGCTACTAAAATGTTATTAAAATACGGTTCATTAGGATAGATAGGAGTAGATAGCTGAATGATATAAAGCAATTAGAAAATCAGTTGGCATCCAGTAAGGACTAGTTGATAGGTGTTTTATCACAGTCAATGGTTGATTCACTTACAATCACCTCCAGGCCAGCTCTGTGGGGGTGGCAACCTGGTGCCTTCATCTCTGGTACACGTAGGTGCAACAGAACAGCGAGGCTCGCGGAACCCATCACGGTTCAAGGAGGCGTCAGGATGCTGCCTGCACACCGGTCATTGCCTCTAGATAATTACGGTAGTGAGGGAGGACATGCTCCTGAAAGCCCTCCTCTGAGCTAGGGAGAGTGATGACGGTCTCAGAATCACGTTCACAAAGAAGCGCATCTGAGGCCAGAAACCCCAGGTATCCGTCCCTTCAGGTCCAATCCTCTCAAGACAATGCAACCTAAGACACATCCCTGCACTTAAGCAGGAGGTTAAAATCTCCATCCCACAACACCTCCTCCACAGCTTCTTCTTATATCCCTCATCTCTTGGGTGGTATAATTCTTTATATACACCTCTTATCTCCCTCACTAGATTGTAAACTCCTCGAGAACTACATTTACCTCCAACTCGTCTGGAGTGCAGCAAGGCGTTCACATGGTGCGTTGTGCAGACTGTACATCCCATAATCTCCGTTGACCGGCCCAAAGACAGTCTAACATGGAAGATCATAATCCCACCACTTAACATACTGACTGCCCAACCTTACGCATGGACTCTGCCATCCTGAATACGGCATGCACCTTGGCGAAATGGGATGATCCTAGATCACGTGGTCACAAAGAACATTTTAAGCATGCAAAACCAAGGATTGCCATAGTTTAATGCTTTTCTAAAAAGACTTGTTTTGGAGCTGGAGAGATGGCTTGGTGCCATCTCAGAGCACTGGCTTGTCCTGAAGAGGACCCAGAATCAGTTCCCAGCACCCACTTTGAGTGGCTTACAGCCATCTGTAACTCCAGTCCCAAGAGATCCAACACCTCCTCTGGCCTCTGCAGGTGCTACATACGCATGGCTCGCACACCTGCAGGCAAACACTCATAGTCAGAAAATAAAATTTAAGAAAGATTTATTTTCAGTTATTCACATTTGTGTGGTCCACGGAGGCCAGAAGAGTGCCAGAACCTCCTGAGCTGGAGTTACAAGTGATTGTGAGCTACCTAGTATAGGTGCTGGGAGCAAAACTCTTCTTCTACAACTATGCTGAACTGCTGAGCCAGCCCCCAAACTCTGTTGTTTCTAACTTGTAGAGTTAGCTATAAATACAGCTGTAAATAAATAATATTTATTCAGTACTTAGTAGGAATTTGGGCCAATAACTTTATATACATTTTGAAAGGGAAATTGTGACACATGAACTGAGAACACAAAGTTTATTTTATTTATTGCCAGGTATGGTGTGTGTGTGTGTGTGCATGATGTGGGTATGTGTGTGTATGTGTGCATGCCACAGCACACATGTGGTCAGAAGACAACTTTCAGGAGTTGGTTCTCGCCTTCAGCCATGCTGAGGCAGGATCTCTGTCTCGGCAATGGTATACGCCAAGCTAACTGGCCTTAAGCTTCCAGGTGAAGCCTTTCACTCCAAGTGGGAGTGGGGATTACAGAGGTGAGCTGCCACATCCAGAGTTTTACAGGTCCCAGCGGTCAGACTAGAGCTGTCAGCCTGCACAGCAAGGGCTGCCCAGTGAGCACTGCACACTTCCTTCCACTCACGGAGCTATCTTGTGAGCCTCTCACCTCTTGCTCATAAGGGGGTAATTTAACTCCACGATTAACTCTACAAACTAAAGTTCATACAGTATTCACTTTCCAGACACAATACATCATGGGCGTGGCTTCAACAATTCATGAGACTTCAAAAAAGCCCTTTCTTTGCTACTTGGAACCACAAGAGCCTCCTTCTAATGAACCCTAAGTGCTTCGGATTTATTTATTTTATTTTGTGTGTATGGGTGCTTTGCCTGCATGTGTGTCTGTGCACACCTATGTTCCTAGTGCCTGCGGAGGCCAGAAGAGGGCATTGGACCCCCTAGAACTGGAGTTACAGATGGCCTTGACGAACCCTGTGGGTACTGGGAGCAGCCAGTGCCCTTAACCACTGGACCATCTCTCCAGCACTTTAAAACTGTACGGGAGAATCAGACAGGCATTGGGATCCACTTCTCCTCACCTGCCAGCTCTTCTCTGAACTCTCACTGAAGAAAATAAACTCAGTAAGGAAAAAAAAAAAACAAAAAAACCAAAAAACCTCATTATTATCCGATTTCCACCACCCACTAGGAGTTTAGTAATAGGTGATTAACTACAGACAATGATTATCAGGATGACTTTCACAAGTGCCCAGTGTCTACAGCCACAGTAACAGCCCAGTGAAGAGTGTTAAATGCTCCTATTACAGACTCATGTCTGTGGGTTTGGAATCCATTACAACTTCCTGAAGTTCTTTGAGCAACAAATTATTACATCAGGAGTTTGGGTTCACTGAAAAAAATCAAAGGGAGAAGTTCCCTTGAGCTGCAAATTCGGTCTTCCTAACCAAGATGGCTTCTCCCCAGAATAAACCTAACTGTACTGTGCTTAGTCCTTGGTGCATGTTAAGTATCAAACTAGCCAACAGGGACCTCATCAGAAAACACACAAGACTGTATGGCAGCCAGAGAAATCCCCGAGGACTTTGTAGCTGGTGGCATATAAAAGGAGGAAAACAACAAGACCTTAGAAGAAAGGAGCTGCGGGGATATCACTCAAGGCAGATACCCCATGTGCCGAAGAGACTCGCCTTCTCTCACGTGGCTGTGAAGGCCAAGGGGAGAATTCCCAGGCAAGAAAATTCAAAGACCAGTGGGGTCATGAACCATGGCTCTGGCCTCCAGCTCTTCCTCAAAGGTCAGTGACCTCATGATGGCTGCATGACCTCGTGACCCTCAGATTTCTCAACTGCAAAATTTGCACAGCAGCTATCTGGTGAAATAAGAGCGCCTAGGAAGCCTGAAGCATGAGGCTGCACTGAAGTATCAAATACCCAATAAATTAGGCTAGTTGATTTTAAACTTGAAACAGTTTATCTTTGCATACAAAAAGAAGAAAGAGACAATACACACGGCTCGGCGTGCTGGACTCTGCCCATCCCTCACTCAGGTGAGGAGGTAGAAGGAACACAAGCCCATTCTCTGGTACAGGAGTGAGGGTCGCCTGGGAAACCTGAGACCCTGCCTCAAAATAAGAATAAAAACGATACCAGTAACAAAGCTGAAGGTATTCCACAAAGCAATGCTGAGCTGTTGGAGGTGGCGAGCGTGACTGGCTTTTCTAACACTGTTGAGAAAAGGCTGACACATTCGGTTACATAAAAAGCCAGCCACCCGCAGCCTGAGGACAGGGCTCTGTAGGTGAAGTGCCTGGCACACAAGCATGAAGACCGGAGTTTGGGTTCCCAGCTTCCATGTAAAAAACTGGGATGGCAGTGTACATCTTAACTGGGGACAGGTGGCCTCGTGGACAGAGGTCAACCAGGCTGGCTGAAAGGAGAGATCAGGGTTCAGTGAGAGACCCTGCACCCCCCAAAAAAATATTGTGGAGAGAGATATAGGAAAACACTTAAGGTTGACTCCTCTCTCTCTCTCTCTTTCTCTCACACACACCTACTCACACACACACACTCACACACACACACACACACACTCTAATAACTAACAAGAAGTCTTAATTTCTGTGCCTGAGTGTGTAACCTCCATGACTAGAAGCAAAGAATGAGGCTGTACCTTTGAAATGCCCCCAGTGATCACCAGAAAAGGAATTAGGTTAAAATTTTCTCATTGTTCACACCTAAGCCCCTGACTTTTCGACACCTGCTGTTTATATTGCTCAGAATAGAAATTCTTCCTTAAATTCCAGCAGCTGGAGCACCACGACTTGTGACCTCTAAACACCCATCCCTTGCCAGGAGTGGCCTGTGGTAACTTGGTAGGTTATGAAATAGGGTCAACAATTGCAGAATCTCAAGAGTGGGAACATTCTAGTCCCAAAAGCCCAACCTTGGGGAGAACCTGGTCAGCCAGGGACCATCTACTCTTCCCTGAGCCCTCCCTGGGGTCAGGCTCCTTGGTTTCACCACAATGTCTGTGTTTCCTCAACCCTAGGATCACAGAAGGACATGTAAACTACTCTTGCTTTCATGTACTCAGCTTCTCCTGACAGAAAAGGACCTTGCATTGGCACGCAGAGACTTTTGCACAACCCCATTCTCACAAGAGGATTTTTCAAAAGGAGGAGAAATATAACCGGTAACTAGGAAAGAATACAATGTAAAGCCAACACAAAAAGAATGAAAGTAACTCTCTTCATTTAACACAAGGAAGGTGAAATTGTACATCAAAAGACAAGACTACTAATAAATCATGTTGACATTATAACCCGTGTGATACAGAGACGTGCGCATGACCGCTGTGGTGTATGTCGCTAGACTTTAACCACCAGCTAAGAGAATTGTACAAAAAAAAAAAAAAAAAAAAACCACCAGAAAGAGCCAACTCAAAAGAAGGTCGACAAGATGTCTGGCTGTACTCTTTAAAAGTCCCCACGGCAAGTGTGATCAAGACTGAAGAAGAAGCATTGCAAAGCTGAGAAACGACAGAGACAAGGTGACTGAAGGCAGCAGGGGACCTTAGAAAGAACGGAAGAGTGGGAAAATGTACAATCCAAATGAGGTTGGGAACTTAGCAACTAGCACCACACACAGCTATCTCAGTGTAGACAAATGGCTAGGAGAGGGGCAAGCCACGGTGCTTTGCTGTCAGATCGACTGGGCTCTGAACCACCCAGGGGACACACATCTGGGCACGTCTGAGAGGGTGTTTCCAGAGGGGTTAACTGAGGAGGAAAGACCCATCCTGAATGAGACTCGCCCCAGAATGATAAAACTGAGAAAAAGAGACAGCCAACAGAGTGACCACAGTTCTCCTTGCTTTGCTCCTGATCTGCCCGGATCTAGGCAAGCACCCTCACACCCCAGCTGAGGTCCAAAGCTGGCCCTGCCATCATGCCATCCCTGACACAACAGAAGGAAGCCTCAAACCGTGAGCCACAGTCAACCCTGCCTCCCGGGGTCCTGTCTCAAGTATTTGGTCACAACAATGACAGAAGTAACTGACACGTGAGTATTTAAGGGAATGAAGGAGAGCAGAATTCTTTGTGGCGTCCTTACAACTCTCCTGTGCAGGCACATTTATCCCTGAGTTTCAAGATTATTTTTCAAAAACAGAGAAAGCCGAGCACAGTGGCACACACCTGCAATCCCAACACTTAAGAGTTGGGGACAGGAGTATCAAAGTTTAAGGCCATCCTCAGCTACATAACAGATTTGAGGTCGCCCTGCCCCGCACAAGACCCTATATCAAAAAAAAAAAATCAAGTAAGTAGAACAAATAAAGCAATGAGTCCTGTTAGTAAAGGACTTTAACTCACTTAAGACAAAGCCACTCTGCTTCCCTTCACCTAGGAGACCGTGATGGGGTCCCCTATACAGACATGGGGGAGATATCAGCCATTGCTTGAACATCACCCACACTCCTAGTAACTCTCACCCATGCTCTGCACATAAATAAACTCACTGGTTCCCCAGGGAGAACTCTAGTTTGCCACTGGAACTTTAGAAGGAAGGGGATAGACACTGCCTAAGTACAAGATAAAAATTACCATGACACTTCCACAGAAAACTTAGCAATTGTGCACAGTTAAGAAAATCATTACTTTAACCAACTGGGAACTTTGGTTCCAAAAAAGTTAATTCTTCAAGAAACTGGAGGAATTTAGCTAAAGTCACATTTCATTGTTGACCAAGGAAAACTATTCAAATTAACTTGAGAATAACATGTGCCCAGCAGAAGAAGAGTAATCAAGGTGATGATGGGCTATTGTTCCTTCACAGCGTCTAAGAAAGAAACAATAAGGAAGGTTCTGGAAACTTGGCAGAGGAATCTGGACATGCTGGGCTCGTGATTCTGGGAGTCAGCTCTAGAACGCCAATGGCTTTTACAGCAGTAGAGGAGGGAGGGGAAACAGATACAGGCAGAGCTGTAACAACACGCTGCCCAGGCTGAAGCCTTTGGGAGAGTTTGCTGGCTGTTGGGAAAACCGGGACAGAAGCCGGCCCAGCTCAGAGACTTCTGCTCTGGGCTCTGCCAGGATGAGAATGCATAAATCATAGAGGAGAATTGGGCTTTCAGACAAGGGGATCTCTTGTCCCTGACAGGAAAGAACTTCCTTCTCTAGAGATAAATGGAGGAACAGATAGTTTGATTTTAAAGTAGAAGTAGGAACTGAGAGCCAACCAGCAGGATGGAAAACTAAAAGCCAATTACAAGGAAGCCAGGCTCCAGCTCTGAGAGTCACACCTTGAATCCCTGCCAGCTGGATGACAAGGGATCAAGCATCAGAATCTACCCGCCTCTTAGGTACAGAGCTGCTAGCTCTAAGACACTTCATGTTCTCCAAAGTAACCTGCACTGCACTTTCACACAACCTGCTTTATGGGGAGAGCTAAGCCCCCAGACTGCTGAACAGACTGCCCCCAGACAGCATCAGACTGCTGAAACTCAGCACAAAGACCCAGGATGCCCCTGGGAACCAAGTTTGATCATATGATCCCAGAGAGAGAGATTGGATATCTCAGCCCACAGTATCCAATGGCCCTTTTCATGGGATGGGGAGAGATCTCCTATGGGTAAAATTCAATGACTGAGAAACAAAAATAAAATGACAGAAAATTCTGCCCCAGAAGAGGGTAGCTGTAAGGGGTAGAGCCAAACGTGCTTGAAGGAAACACACTAGGCCTTTTATTATAACTTAACTACATTTGTATAATGACACAAAGTACATCTGCATTGCTGTCTCCAGGAAGACCGAGAGGCTCACAAACCCTCACAGTGGGTATTGTTCATGGGTCAGTGACAGATATCCTTGGAGGCTCCTGACAGGTGACCTACTTTAGATGACACAAACCCTCAGACAATACAGTCAAATCCTGAAATTCATGCTTCTCCCTGTTACAAACACTGTGTTGTGCCAATTTGCCTTTTAGACTTTTCTCTTTTGAACTTTCTAAACAGAAGATTGTAGAATGAGGAGATTGTAAAAATAAAGAAATTGGGATTAAAAAAAGTTAAAATGTTTTCTCACAGCAAAGAAAATCATCAGCAGAATGAGCAGACAGAACGGAGGAGAATCTTTGCCAGCCATACCTCAGACAGGGAAGTTAAAATTGAGAATATATAAAGAACTGTGTGCTCATAGTTTTATGTCAACTTGACACAGTGTGGAGTCACTGGAGAAGAGGGAGCCTCAACTGAGGAAATGCCTGCAAATGACCAAGCTGCATGCTAACCTGTAGGGCACTTTCTTAATTAGTGACTGAGGGGGGAGGGCCCAGCCTATTGTAAGTGGTGCATCCCTGGTTGGGTTCTCTAAGAAAGCAGGCTGAGCAAGCCATGGAGAGCAAGTCAGTAAGCAGCACCCCTCCTTGGCCTCTGCATCAGCTCCTGCCTCCAGGTTCCTGGGCTGTCTGAATTCCTATCCTGACTTCCTTCAGTGATGAACAGGGCTGTTGAAATGTAGGCCAAATAAACTCTTTCCTTCCCAAGTTGTTTTTGGTCATGGTGTTTCATCATAGCAATAGTAACCCTGACTAAGACAAGCTGCAACAATCAAACACTGAATGACACTAAACTGCCAATCAATAAATAGGCAATTTTAAGAAATAGTTCCCAAAAGAAGAAACACAAGCTATCATTACACAAATAAGGATTTTATGTTCCCCATCCTTAGCCAATAAAGAAAATGCATTAAAACTACTTTAAAATATTATCTCATCCAAGTCAGGATGGCTATGATAAAAAAACAAACAAATAAACAAACACCAGCCAAACGACAACAAAGACAAGCAGGCTGGAGGGTGGCTCAGAGGTGAAGAGCATTTGCTGCCCCTGTAAAGGACACAGGTTCAGTTCCCTGCACTCAGTCCAAGTGGATCCAGTTCCAGAGGATCTAAGACCCTTTCTGGTCTCTGTGGACACGGTACACATGTGGCACATATTCATACACTCAGGCACACACATGTACATGCATGCACACAATAAAATAAGACTTATAAAAAAGATGTGGGGAAACAGGAGCCCTTGTTCTTCCCTGGAGGGAGTGTAAAGTGGGGTAGCCATTATGAAATCAATATGGAGATTTCTCAAAAAATTAAAAATAAAGCTACCATATGATGTCACTGTGCCACTACTCCTAGGCTTGTGTCTAGAGGACTCTTTAAGCCTCCAACAGAGATACCTGTACATCCATGTTTATTGCTGGTGTATTCACAATAGCCAGGAAATGGAACCAGCCCAGGTAGTCATCGACAGATGAATGGATAATGAGATTTGGCGTATATACAGAATGGAATTTTACTCGGTTGTAAACAAAAATGAAATTATGAAACTGGCAGGGAAATAGATGGATCTAGAGATTATTATATTGTCCTGGTTGGGTTCTTGTTGTGGTTTGTTTGTCAACTTGATAGGGTTATCTGGGAAGAGGGAACCACATTGAGAAAATATCTCCATCAGAATGGCCTGTAAGCAAGTTCCTGGAGCATTGTCTTGATTAATGGCTGACGTGGGAGGGTTGACCCCACGGTGGGTGCTGCCAACCCTGGGCGGGTGGGCCTGGGTTGTATAAGAAAGCAGACTGCAAGCCATGGGGAACTAGCCAGTAAGCAGCACTCCTCCGTGGCCTCTGCTTCAGCTCCTGCCTGCAGGTTCCCTGACTTCCTTCAGTGACGGAGTGTGACCCGAGAGTTGCGAAGATGAATTCCCCAGGTTGCTATTGGCCATGGTGTTTACCACAGCAATAGACACCTGACTAAGACATATACTAAATGAGGTGCCGCAGCTCAGAAAGATCAAAATCACATCACCTCTCTCGTAGCAGCTCCTAGTTTTTAATGTGTGTTGCTGTAACCTTGTTTTAACCACTGAGTTTTTGTTTCCTAGAATGTTCTACAGGTTGCATTAATCCATTTGCAGCAGCTAAGTTATAACCGTCCCGCTTCTGCAACTGGCTTCTCAGACGAGGAGACCATGGAGCAACTTCTAAGAGCTCACTTGGAACAAAGCTCTAAGACAGCAGTTACGTACCACACGTCATCTGGGTGTGACTCTAGAAGCCGTGTTCATGCCACATGGAACTTTCATAAAGATAACTAAGGAGCCGACGGTAAGACGCTATAACATTTGGAATATGAAATCTATAAACAAGCGGTATTTAGCTGTATTTACTGGCTTGAAAAGGACATCTTTCATGGTCTGATACCAGGGTTCCTTGTTTGTGTATAGATGTCACATTGCAAAACAAAAATCTGACAATTCTTCATCATAGATCCCTCCAAATTCAACAACAATAACGAAACCCTGTGGGAAAACTAGAAATGATTTTCAGTGACACGCTGAGTAAAATTTTAACATTATATACCTTAAGACACAAAATAATCTGCCCTCTTGGGTCACACAACCTTCTATTGTTTTCTTACCTCTGAACTTCTTGGGTGGGTTGGCAAGGTCCCCCGCCTCCGGGTGTACTACACACCGGTCATCCACCAACCTAGAGGAAAAGAATGTTTACATTGTTAACATCATCACACTCACAAGCCACACACCGCACAAGGACATCAGGTAAATGTTTACAGTGTGAATACTCAGAGACTTCTTGAGAGTCCTAGATTCATGAAAAGATTCTGATGTGGAGAGAATGGGAAGTATTAAGAGGTAGGAAACGTCTCAGATCCGTGACCTTGACAACCACCAAGCACAGCAGAGCTATCTAAAACCCTGTTAAGGGAAATGCCCTGACCTCTGGGGTGTTGTCAAAGCAAGCGCTAACCAACCAGTAAGGTTGTACATATACGTATTTAAAATAACATCAAGCCAGATCAAGCCAGCCAATACTCCTCCAGGTATGAAAAGGGGAAGGGCTCACAAGGCCCTACCCTCAACTAAAGAGCTTTTAGTAGGCGATCGCTGCTGGAAGATAGTCATTTTTCTTCAGAGGTGCAGCCATGCTGGGGTGAACAGCTCTATACTCTTGCACAGTTTGTGGGCAGCACTAATTGACTCAGTGGGTAATAGGACGATGAGGAGCAAGAATGACATTGGGCAGGAGATACAGAGATAGGAGGAGTTTGAGGTGAGGAGCTAGGGCTGGATATGATCTAAATACATTGCTTTTGTGTATAAAATTGCCAAATGACAAATAATTTAAAATTACATGTACCCATACACACTCCTCTACCATATGTAAACTCCTGCTCTAGTTATGGCTATTCTGATGCCCTCTTCTGGCACACTCAGGCTCCTGCACCCTTGTGCTGCACATACAGACACTCTGGCACACACATAGACACAGAAAATAAATAATTTTTAATGGAACACAGCGAATTATTGAGTGGTCAGGGGCCAGGTGTGGTGAAGCATGCCTTCAATCCCAGCACTGGGGAGGCAGAGACAGGCAGAGTTTGAGGCCAGTGTGGTCTACAAAGAGAGTGCCAGGACAGCCAAGGCTACATAGAGAGACCCTGTCTCAGAAAGAAAGAAAGAGAGGGGGGGGGGGGGGGAGGAAGGAAGGAAGGAAGGAAAGAAAAAAGAAAAAGAAAGAAAAAGAAAGAAGAAAGGAAGGAAGGAAGGAAGGGAGGGAGGAAAAAAGGAAGGAGGAAGGAAGGAAGGAAGGAGGAGGGAAGGGAGGGAGGGGAGGGAGGGAGGGAAGTGGTCAGGTTAGTCCCAGCTTTTACGATCTTCTAACTCCTGTTTTTAGGTGCTAACTGTGTGTGTATGCAGCACAATGACATGCTTACGTGCTCAAATAGATGAGCATGGAGTATGTGATTGTGAATACTCAGCTTTCCTCTTAACTCTGGTGACCCGCCATCCTGGAAGCCAAGGGTGAGCCTGTCTACCTGGTGGCTTTGTTAAGAGGGTTAAATGGCTTTAGATTATTTAAATGCCTCCCACCATTTCTGGCACATTCTTAGAGAAACTCGAGAACCTTGCTTTTTTACCCTCTACCATATGCTCTGCTTCTGAAAGAGAGGCTGGCACACAACAGGTGCTCAGCCAGTGCTAGCTAAGTTAATAACTCCCTTCATGAGTTACCAAAACTATATGCATGTTTCTAGGACAATTCCAAGAGGGGAAAGCTGCATACCCTCTTCTGCTCACAAAGGAGGGCTAACTCTGACTTGGGACCTGGACTCTAGAGGGCAGAGCAATAGGTCTGATTGACAGTACCGCCATCCTGCTGTGGACGTGTGAGTTAGATGCTCCTGTGATAATATTTCCAAAGGGAGGCGCATCTGTCTTCTTCATCTATTTTTATTCCGGGTATTAACTAGAACCTTCCAAATGCATTGGTTCCACTCACTTCGGATAAAAACCCAAGCTACATGCAACTTTGGTTCCTGTTTATTTAGTTACCAAAAGGATCCACTTCTTAAACCATCAGATTGTTTTTCTAAGAGATCAGATTTCCACACGGGAGGGTGTTAATTTGGTCAAGCAGTATCATGCATATGTAGAGACATAATCCAAGTATGTGGATTATATACACATACCTGTGCGCCTCATTCATGCTAGTTACTAAGCATGGTTGACAGGAGCTGCCAGACATGCAGTAAATGTGTCTACGGGTCTTTAGATAGTGTTTTCTTAGATACAGGAAGTTGAGTTGTGTCAGGAGAGAGCAAAGCCTAACCACTGCCCCCAATCCAACTTGAGTACTCAATTGGAAAGGCTTCAAGCAGCCTTGAGCATATCGCAGTGTCAGACTTAGATAAAATGCTGTGAAGGAAAGACATACTAAGACTTCAAAACATGATGATAAAAAACATCAATCCTATTTAGAGCACATAAAAATTATAGAAGAGACATGACACTCTGCTCATCTCTGTGCCTCCCTTTCTGAACAGAGTGTCACAGAGTTCCTCCCCCTAATCTCAGTGCTGAGCAGTCTTAGAAATGAGAAGGAAGGCAATTAATCAGACCACAGCGAGCTTCCGCAAACAGGGTCTAGTCTCCACTACCCAGAGCCCAGATAAAACCAGAATAACCTACAAGGCTGCCCTGTTCCCGATTCAACTTCTGTGGAAACTAACCATTTCGTTCTAAGCACTTAAAGAAACTGAACTGAGTTCAGAAAGAATGGAAGGAGGAGCGGTTTGCCCATTATAAGACATATCCAACCACTGATACTAAAAACCCAGTAGGCAGGGGCTGGAAAGATGGCTCTGTGGTTAAGACCACTGGCTGATCTTACAGAGGACCAAGGTTTGATTCCCAGAACTCAAGTGGCAGCTCACAACCATTTGTGACTCCCACCCCAGGGGATCCAAAGCCCTCTTTTGGCCTCCAAGGGCACCAGGAACATAGGAGGCACATAGACATATATGTACACAAACATTCTTACACATAAACAACTAAACAAATCTTTTAAAAATTAAAATTGAGCATGCTGTAGCCTGCCGTGAGCGTGTCTATCGCCATGTGTGCATTCACCCTAGTAGGGTGGGAAAGAGAAGGGATTGTGGATTGCAGGCTATGAGCTGGGACGGAGGAGGAACTATAGAAAGCCAGCTGGAGGTGAGGGGGGAAGGGAGAGCAGCAAGGGAGTGGGTGGAGATGCCACAGAACCCAGTACTGTGCTTGTTGTCTTAGTTAGGGCAACTATTCCTATGGCAAACACCATGACCAAAATCGAGTTGAGGAGAAAGCATATATATATATATATATAGATAGATAGATAGATAGATAGATAGATATAGATAGATAGATATAGATATAGATATAGATATAGATATAGATATAGATATAGATATATATAAAATTTGGCTTACACATGCACATCATAGTCTATCATTGAAGGGAGTCAGGGCAGGAACTCAAACAGGGCAGGAACCTGGAGGCAGGAGCTGATGCAGAGGCCATGGAGGAGTACTGCTTACTGGCTTCTTCGCCATGGCTTGCTCAGTCTGCCTTCATATAGAACCCAGGACCATCAGCCCAGGGATGGCTCCACCCACAATGGACTGTGCCCTCCCCTATCAATCACTAATTAAGAAAATGCCCTTGCCTACAGGCTTGCCTGCAGCCCTATCTCACAGAAGCATTTTCTCTGTTGAGGCTCCTCCTCTCCGATGACTCTAGCTTGTATCAAGATTACACAAAACCAGCCAGCACATATACTAACCTAAAAACGTAATTTTAAAAGAGTATGTGGGGGCTGGAAACCTCACTGCTGTCAGATTAGATGCGTAATACTGTTTGCTGAAATTATTTTATGCATTTCATTAAGCAGTTGAACACCAACTCATATATGTAACATGCATTTAAATTACCTAGCTTATAAAACATAGCAATTTATAAGTCCCTATAAAAATATAAACTTAACAGCTGAGATAATATTTTCCTTTTGAAAAATGCAAACTTAATACAGCAGAATACATGACTTCCACATTCTGATTCCACGGCTCAAGCACAGTATCACACATGTTTAGGGGTTTTTGTCTTGTTTTTGTCTTTTTAATTCTCTTGGCTTACATTGAACTTATGTTTAACAAAAACAAAAACAAAAACACACTAACCATCCTCAGAGGCCTAGGGTCCCCGTGAACCCACCACACCTGACACACTACTGTCCAGCTGTGGTGCACGTCAAGCTGTTACCATATTGTACCACCTCTCCCTGAATGTCTCCAACCAACAGTGAGGGCCTCAGGACAGCAGAAGTCTGAGATTAGGACCTGATAGTTCAGTGGATCACAAAGGCAAAGAAGACAAAATGCAGAAGATAAAATGGGGTTGATGATGCCACAGGGCAAGGGTCACAGAAAGAAAGGTGAAACAAGGGGTCAAAGATTCACACTGGTCCATGTGTCTGACATCATATATTCTAGAAAGGGATCACAAAAGGAGACCTCCAAGATTACCCAGCCACTAAGAACACTGAGACAGAACAGGGCAGAGGGGTTGAGTAGCCAGAAACACTCTGTTCTGTGAAATCTTAGGAGCACTGCGGTTGGTGACCAGGTCTGGAGCTAAGAACATGAGAAGCAGCTTTCACTTCCTGGCTGAGCAGACATAAAAGGGAGATATTCTTAGAGGAAGTAGTTGGCAAGAGAAGTTCCCTGGCCAGAAAAACCTCTGGCAGCTGCAGAGCGATTCCCACAGTCATTACAGCACAGAAGCTGGGCAGGAGGGAGGCTACCTTGTTAAAGCTAAAGCAAGTGACTCTGGTTCTGAGTCAACCGAAGGCCAGGGTGCTTCTAAGAACTGCCAGAGAGGCCAGGCTGATGCCCAAGATGCTTACCTTCCTCTTGTAACTCACGCAGACACCCAGCTTCCAGCATTTTCCAACAACTAATTGTAAATACATGTGATCAAAAGAAAAAGCTGTTTTCCCAAAGACGCACCTTGGATTGGCACGGAAAGAAACAAAAGGCATGAAACCATTCCTAAAGCCAAACTTGGTAAGACGCACCTATAATCAGTAGGAGATTATAATCCAGGCAGAAGATCGGGAGTTCCAAGCTAACCGTTCTAAGAGCCTAAGGACAGTCTGAACTTACGTGCTTACATTAGACACTGTCTCCAAAGATAAGAACATAAAGAGAAAGCAATGCTTGTGCTAGCCCAGACTTATCGCAAGTGTTGCCTACGAGCCCAGCCCCATCCAGGGCTCCGGGGCCACAGTCACGAGCATAAGCATACCTTGAGGTCAAGAGGGCTTGTTGCTGTTGTTTTGTTTTGGTTTTTAACACAAATTTAATCTTTTGATCTCAGTGAAGAGCAGGCACAGCCCAGGGACACTACCCGCCGTTATGATATATCATGGAGCTGGCTCCTTTTCCTGTGAAAGTAAAGCTAACAGCTGGGAAATGTAAGTGGGAAGTGTCTCAAATATTAGTGCTTCAGTAGATAGTACAGAGAAGATAAAGCAGAAACTCTCCCAAGCACACATGGGCTCCCATGTGTGACCAACAGACAATCTCTAACCGCTGTTCTTAACCTGCGGGTCCAGATCTGTTTGGGGGTCACCTAAGACCATCTGCATATCAGATCTCTACATTATGATTCATAACAGTAGCAACATTACCGTTATGAAGTAGCAACAAAAATAATTTTATGGCTGGGGGTCCCCACAACATGAGGTGATGTTAACTGTGTTAAAGGGCCACAGCATTGGGGAGGTGGAGAACCACAGAGGAACCACTATCTTCCTAAAAGATCTGTATGCATTCTGAAGGGTCATTGCTACCATCTGTAGATAGGTTGATGTATGTTTTTCTTCTCTCTTAATTTGAAAGTCTCCACACTCTACATAATATGTATGAACATATGTATTTCTTACTCCCATTTATGTGGAGAGGGAGTTGAGACAGGTCTTGAGTGGCTCAGGCTAGGTGGCCTTGTACTCCTGTCCCTACCTCCCAAGGGATCACAGGCGTGCACTGCCAAGCCCAGCTCCATGTCATAATTTAATACAACTAAAGAACCAAGTTGCAGCATGGAAGGAGTTAACAACTCTGGAAGGCCACAGGGCCAGGACCAGGGTAAAGGCCTCTTTGAAGCTGTAGACCTCATTCTTAGAATTCCACATCTGAGGAAGACAGTTTTAGGCAGACAAGGTGAAGGAGAGGGTGGGCGTCCCTCCCCCCTTGTCTGAGTGACAGTGACTCGGGGTGTCTCTGCTCCACCTTTGCTCCTTTCTTCTGTAAAACCCTTTTCTTCTAAGCTGATACTAAATAGCTCCTTGGGTTAAGAAAGAAAAACAGGAAACAGCACTTTCCCTTCTTTTAAAAACAGCCTTTTACAGACATGGAAACTGCTGCTCTGGGCCTCAGACAGCTTCCTGAGGCTCTTCCTACTTCTAAGCTGCTAAGGGCAAATTCACTTTCAGTGCCAAAGAATACTTCAACCTCCAGGAATCCAAGGTACATAATAACTGTTTGCAATCTTAGCAGGTAATTTACTGATCATACAGGCATCAGATCTCCACTCTTCTTTATAAGGAGTCTGTCTCTCTAGGAGCAACAGCGTTCGTGTTTGTTAGGCGTCTTAGGGTCGTCACTGCCGTGATGAAATGGGGGGAGGGGCTACACATGTACACATGCATGTACAGTTCACTCTGGCCTGTACCTGCCAACGTGGGAGCCAGTCAAGTGTCTTCCTCCAGTGGTTCTCCAATGTTTTTTGAGACAGTTTCTCACTCAACCTCAAGTTCTTTGATTGCATTAGACTAGCTGGCCTTCAAGCCCCAGGATCTGATAGACTCACCCACACCCAGGGCTAAGGTTACAGACACCTGCCGTATCCGGCTGTAACAAGGGTCCTCGTGTTTGCACAGTAGGCACTTCATCCGCTGAGCCCATCACATTCTCCTCTTTTCAGTGGATTTTTACATTTTAACTTAAATACAATTACAGCGGTCCTCTCTTCCCACTCCTCCTCCCAGCCCCTCCCAAGTCTCCTCCCTCCAATGCCTACTATCACCCCATTCTCAAAGTGAGAGGCTCCTCTTCGCCAGTTATTACGATTACCTACATATGCATGCAGATCTATGCACACATATATATAACACAGCCAGCCGGTACTGTGTCCGCTGTGTGTGTATGATTTCAGGGCTGACCTGTCTGTATGAACAGCCAATCAGGAAGCTCAGCCCTGGAGAAAGGCTGACCGTCAGTTATCAGCTGCCTATAGTTCAGCGGATTTTGAACTGATTACACCCATTATATATTTTAAGCTATCTTCTTTGAGCAACTGTTTTTAAGGTTCATTGGCCTTACCATTGTGAAGATTTCTCACCAAAATTCTAGATAAGAAAGGGACAGCCCTCCACAGTCACGGGCACTCCTCGTGGAAAACGCAGAGTTCACAATATAATCAACTCTCGGCTAAGCCAATACAGATTCCAACCTTTCTGATTTAAGTCGTTTTAGCTTTGGGCATTAAGTCATAACACCATCCATAATCATAAATTAGATGAGAAAATACACCCAGTAGGAGACAAACAAGCCTTCAACTGTGTGTCTGAATTGTACACCAAGGACTCTGTCACCGAAAGGCCACGACTGTGAAAGCTGATGACATCCTCCCGCCAGGAGGCATAGGGATTAGCATGAAGAATAAGAAGCCATCACAACCACTCCACTCTGCTTCTGTCTGAGGAAGGTCTGGGAGAGGTGCACAGTCCCAAAGCTTACTCCGGGTCAGACGGCGCTACCGACAGAAGCCCCCTGTCCTTTATTAGTCTCCTTCCTGATCGGTAAACAGTCATGAGAGACTTGCTTCTCACCCTGAGTCCCACCTTTCTGGCTAAGTCAGTGGCGCAGCACATCCCGTTACCTGCTTTATTTCAAGCATGAGCCACTGTACCTGGCCACCCAGTATTTTCTCTTTTTAATTTTTAAAATAAGTTTTTATGCAAATGTGTCTGTGTCTGTTTTGTATATGCACATGAGCCTGCAGTCGGGTGGAGGCCAGAGGGAGCATCACCCCCGTACCTCCCTGTAACTGGAGTTCAAGGCAGCTGTGAGCTGCCTGACATGAGTAGGAATCAAACTCAGGTCCTCTACAAAAGCAACAAGCACTCTTAACTGCTCTGCTGAACCATCTCTCCAGCCCTTAAGCCCCTGATGTCACATTGTGTTTATTGATGCGGGAACATACTCAGAAAGCACAAATAATTGGCTATCTACAAATTAAAATCTTACTTATTTTAATTTTAAGCATATGAGTACTTGCCTGCATACATTTAGCAAGTGTGTGCCAGGATGCCAGAAGAAGGTATCGGAGCCCCTGCAACTGGAGTTATAGGTAGTGAGCTGCCATGTCGGTGTCTGGGAACCAAATCCGGGTCCTCTGCAAGAGCTGCCTGAGCTCTCAACCTCTGAGCCATCTCTTTAGCCTCTTAGCTACAAAACTAAACAGCTTGTTTTAGTTGGCTATTTTCAAACTACAGTGCAAACCTGGCACCTGGAGCACCACTCCAGTCTCCTCTATTTCCTCTTTTAAAGCGAAAAATAAAGGAAATGAGTACAGCTTTAAACTTCACTGATTAGCAATAAGAAAACAAAATAAATAAATACTAAACCAAAACAGAAACTGGCCCAGATGTGTCTTCAAAGCCCAGGAGTCAGTGGAGACCAAAAGGGAAATCGCAGTGTGGCTATGTGTAAATCTAGACACCCAGATCCAGGGACCGCAACCCCAGTGAAGGGACGCGGAGCATTTCCTGTGGAAGCTTCTGGTTACTATCTCAAAGTTCCAAGACTAATTAAAAAGAAGAGGTCATGAATTTGAGAGGGGCGTGGGAGGGAGAGGGAAGTGTAGAAATTATATAAATGTAGCCCTCATATGAAATTCTCAAAAATAGAGATAACTTAAATATTTTAAGAGTTCCAAGTCTGTCAAAGAAAACTTATGCTACTTAGCAAAGTTTCCTGTTGACAGTCGGGTTTCTGCTGGGCCGCTGGCCATAGAACAATCCCACTGCCAAGCTCTTGGAATTTAGATTTTAGACAGCCAGGGAAGAGGTTTTGGTTGGTGTGTGAGAAGGAGACTGTCCTTGGGGTGCTATGCTGAGCTGAAGAGACAGGGAAGACATAGGCAAAGTGGACAGTCCCTACTTCATAGTGTGTGTGTGTGCGCACGCGTGCACACACACACACACACACACACACACACACACACGGAGAATTAAATGCTTAATCAACAATGTGCTCTTAGAAAAACTTTGTTTCACAAACTTTTTTTTCCACCTCATTTTAAAAGCGAGATGTTGAGGGGGCTGGAGAGATGGCTCAGCAATTAAGACTACTGGCTGTTCTTCCAGAGGACCCGGGTTCAATTCCCTGCACCCACATAGCAGCTTACAACCATCTGTAACTCCAGTTTCAGGGGGTCTGACACTCTCACACTAATGCACATAAAAAAATAAAAAGTAAAAAGCAGGTTAAAATAAATTATAAAAACAAAAACCTTTAAAAAGAAAACGTGAGGTGCCAACATCACGGACCTATAGCAAACCACTGAGTTCCCTCTGCACTCCTCACTTGCACTCCCACCACTGAGTCCCTAAAACCATTTCTTCACCAGCTGAAGACAAAGCAGAGACCAGACCCCTAAGGCTTCCCACGGACTGAGAAGCCCTGTCTCAGACCACTCCTCCTCCTGTCAGGAGATGGCCCTGAAGCAGGCCTAGGGCAGAGCCTGGGTATAATGGCCTGGAGGAGAGCACGCTAAGAACTGGGTAATTAGTGGCTGCACCGGTTTCAATCCTAAGGACCTGGAGAGTGCAGCCTTCTGAAGGCTAAAGGCTGAGGCTGATCCAGCTGGCCGCAGTGGCGTGTGGTGTTACCACTGCTGCTTGAGCACCAGATTCCCTTCTTCTGGTCACAGTCCCCTAACTGAAGGACGGAGAAGGTCTCTTCTCCCACTCTCCATGATGACATTCCCCTTCTAGCCCCAATAGATCATCCCCTGCCTCAGTGTTAGGCTAAGAGACAGTCTAGGCCACTGCAGCAGAGATGACTGTGTGGCTGAACATAATGTTTCTAGGCTTCAGGCACTCTCCTTACTACTAGTCTGGGAAGAAGAGGAAGAAGAAAGCAACCACAGAGCACCTGCCTGAGATGAAACCAACGCACACACACACTCGCTCAGACGCAGGCACACACACATGCACACACACACACACACACACACACACACACACACACGGTGCAGAGGTCAGGGGCTCTGAGAGAGTCTGGATGCACAGACTCTGTTACTTCTCACCATAAAATCCATTTGGTTGGAAATTATATGACTTGGATTTTCTCATTCTCGTGTTCCCCAAATCATAGCTGACTAATACACTTCTGTCTTCAGACATATTCATCCTTTGTCATGTGTGTGAGTATGGTAGTTTTCAAGTCCAATTATACCAGCATTTGGTCTGTGGCTCACCTATGAAGGGCTCTTCCCGCTTCAAAGCCCCAGAAGAATTGATGTAGGCCAATTTCTAGTAAGCCAGCAGAAAAAGCTGCTCACAGAGAAGTTTCAAACAAGACTACAAGCTGGCCTCAGACTCCCACATAGCCTTGGCTATGTGAGACCTGCTCAAAACATGGTGACCTTGGACTTCTGATCCTCCTGCCCACACCTCCTGAGTGCTGAGACAAGGGACAGTGTCTCACCTGGCTCACACTGTGCTGGGGATGGATCCCAGGCCTTTGCTACATCCTCCACCCATTTAAAGCACGTTCAATGCTTTATCTTTTTTTTAAACAGTTTTCTCCTTTGAGACAACTTGCTAAAACTTTGAGGCATTTCTAAAACAGGTAGCTCTAAGAGACAGGAATAAGACCCATCTATAACCTTCTCAAATCCCTGTGACTTTGTCTAACATTCACTAGTGTTCCCAAGAGAAGTATAATTTGGTTAGTCACTAGTAAAAGTAGACACACTTTCTCCTAAGCAAATGTATCTGCTTATACAATGGCTAATGGTTTTGCTCATCCCTAACAATCACAGAGTTTGATAAGAATTCTTGATTCTTGGCCTATCTGAAAATTCAGAGACATGGGGTGGGGGGATGATGAGGAAGCATGCAAAATTTTATCCTAACAGCTACAAACAAGTGCATGTTTTTCTCTCAATAAATAAAACAAAACAGGGGCGGCCAGGCAGCTCAGTGGTGGCGGCACTTCCTGTGAAAGTGGCAGCCGGAGAGTTCAAGCTGAAAACCCGCACAAAGGTAGACAGAGAGAAATGACCTAACAGAGTTGTCCTCTGACCTCTACACATGTGCGTGTCACACACAATAATTACAGAAGAAAGGATAAAGGACAAATTTAAAATGTTTCCTTTTGTTACTATATCCTAGTAGGAAAGACATTAGCAAGTAAAAAACATGCAACAAAACCTGAAAATTCTAATCACAGGAAATGCAGGGAGGGTGTGATCATGTGACAATGTGCACACAGCAAGAGACTCTGTAGTTATTGCTCTTATTCATGCATCCAGGTGTTTGCAATACACCAGAGGACAACACGCACCGAACTCTGGTTCTTGAAAGATAAACCCGAGCGCTTGCAATTTAGAAATGTATACTAGCAGCATAAGGAAGAAGAAAGATCAAAACCAAAACAAATAATTGATAAAGCAGCCTGACTTTGAACAGCCTGCTAAGTAAACACCAGCTTCTGATACGGCGGTACTTCCAGCAGCCTGGAGTGTGAGCTCAGTTCAGCTGCCACAAGGGGATTGGTGATGATTTGCTCAGATGTGATCTTACAAAGACTAAAAGATAGCGTGCACGTACCTCACGCCCAGGTGCCTGGTGGTATAGGCCTGATTCGTACAACCTGTTTTATATGTGTTGGCCACTGGCCTCATAGCAAGACTATATACTGGCCTCCTGGTCAGACTAGCATCCCATTTTACAGATGAAGACATCAAAGTGTTCAGGGGTAAATAATTTCTGAGGATCGCACTGTGAGAATGAGTGGACGCACAATTTGAATACAGATTTGTCTAAGGCAAAAGTCTCAACCGTATGTTACAACCTCAGGGCATTGATCGACGTATTTCTTGGATATGTACTATCCAGTGGATACGTGCAAGGCCCTGGCAGTACAGCTGCGAACAAGGCAAACAGCCTCTGCCCTTTTGTTTAAATCTAAAAGGGAAAATAAGAACAAGCCAATACTCACAGAAATACAGCCACGGGCTAGGGAGATGGCTCTACAGATCAAGTGCTTCTCAGGCAAGCCAAGACCTGAGTTTGGATCCTGGAACCCACCTAAAAGTCAGGCGGGGCCGCAAGGGCCTGCAGTCCTAGCACTGGGGACGTAGAGACAGGAGGAGGCCTAGAACTCACTGGACAGCTAGTCTAGCCAATCATCAAGCTCCAGCCTCAGGGAGAGACTCCATCTCAAAAACTGTTAGAGAGCCGTTGAGGAAATATACTTGACATTTACTTCTATCCTCCACACACATACTTGCACACACATCTTCATGCATGCACACACGCACGCACACACACAAAAACCTGTACACACTCAGACACATCCCTACCCCCCAAAAAAAAGAAAGGAAAAATAAGAAAAGAAAGAGAAAGAAAGGAAGGAAGGAAGGAAGGAGGAGGGAAGGATCAAAATTAAAACCACAACTGCAATACACTTAGAGACTACCATGCACTTCTGTAGCTCATAAAGAGTCCTCACACAGCCTGAAAGTCAAAAACAAGTCCCAGTTGACATCTGACTGAGGGAGAAATGACAGGCATGCAGGTAAGAAAGGAAACTGACAAGACAGTTGGGAGAGCATGGGAAATGTCCTGTGAAGCCCAGAGTATCTGTGTGACTAAAAAGAAAAGCAGGTGTTGTGCCTGAATGAGCAGGGCTTGGGAAGCCCAAGTCAAACAGAACTGAGGAAATTTAGATGTGAGCAAATGAAAATTTCATTCAAATCCATGTGCTTAGTTTTCAGAGCAGTAAAAAACCTCAGAAACAGTGGTGGGTGTTCCTAAGCTTTTTCTAGATCTCAAGTGAAGCACTGAGCAGAGGCAGTGTCCCCTCGGTGCCTCTGTAGCAAGCTGCTTCTGTCCCCACTGCAGCTGCTTGGTTCAGGCTGTCGCGTTATACACCTGACCGCTAACCTCTCCTAACAGCACAGCTGCCTCCTCTGCCGCCAGACAAAGCCCAACTATTCTAGAGCAGAATCCAACTGTTCTAAAGCAAACTGTTTCATCTCTTGCTTAAAAACCCATCTATAGCTGATAAAAACACTCACTCTGGCCTTTGACTACCCATCAAATGCCACCTTTTCTTAGGTGAGTTTGGTAAAGACAGAAGACAGGACTTAAAGTCATGGAGAACACTTCCTGGTGCCTTGTCAATATTTCTAGTATAGCAACCTCATCTATGTGGCCCAAGATACTTTCTTTCCACGTTCCAAAAACCTGTTTAGAAGGAAGCATTAAACCATCCTTAAGGTCTTCCTCTTTCTCCAAAGGGTAGTGTGTGGCTGGCTGGGGCAGGGTAGAGGTGACAGGGGAGGGGAACAGGGAAGGGGGCAAGAAGGATGTGGTCTTTATCCTGAACACCCACAAGTTCAAGTACTCTGTTGGTTAAAATGAAGGGAAAGGAGTTGTAGGAATAACCAGATGGGTCTGATGTTCACGTATATTTTGTTACATAGATTTCAAACTATCGGTATTCAAATGGTTGGTATTTCTTTAGAGTTTCTTAATAGGGCTAGAGAAAGAGCTCAGTGTACGAAGTTCTTGTCACACAAGCGTCTGGGACCTGAGTCCAAAGCAAGCCAATTAGCCTAAGACTAGTCAGCAAGCCCAGGTGCTAGAGACAAGGTCAACAGCACACTTGAGGTTGACCTCTGGTCTCCACATCGTGTGTGTGTGTGTGTGTGTGTGTGTGTGTGTGTGTGTGTGTGTGTGTGTGTGTGTGTGTACACACAGAGAAATATTCTAAATAACTAAAAATAAAGGAATCTGTGGAGGAATAGGCCTGTGTGAAAGCTAGGAAGGGTTTATATTCCAGTGGTCTTCATTCAGGGGACTGTGTGGTCTGAATGGAATGTAGATACACCTTAAATCCAAGTATTAGGAAAACAGTGACAGCAAATACTTTTAATCCCAATATCAAAAGGCAGTAGTGATCCACGCCTTTAATCCCTAAGACAGAAACAGTGTATGGAAGCAAACAAAGGAAGCAGATCTCAGGAGTCAGTATCACACAGGAAGTGACATCTGAGATGAGTCAGTGAAGGACAGGCAAAGTGACAAATCAGATAAAGAGTTAGCAAGGATGAGTCAGAGTAAGGACACACTCAACTCTCAAAAGAGAAAAGTGAGCTCTCTGCTCACAGTTACAGAGGCAGTATAAGAGTCAGTTACAGGAGCAGTCAGACTCAGGCAGTATGAGGCAAGCAGTCTGAAGCAGGAAGACAGGGACAAGACACAGAGAATGAAAAAGTCTGACTGAAGATAAGGCAGAGAAGAAGAGAGGCTGACTGAGGCAGTATGGAGCAGTGAGAGCTCAGGAAGAGACATAGAAACACAGAGGCAGTCTGGCATCAGACGAGTATCAGTATCAGGGAATCAATTTGAAGCTGAGCAGAGCAGTTCAGTCTGAGACAATCAGAGAGTCAGCTATAATCTGACAGAGTCAGAAGAGTTCCATCAGAAACAGTAAGCTGGCTTAGAAGGTCAGTTTGAACAAGTCAGCCTGGAGAAGAGTTTTCGCCTGAACCAGAAGAGTCAGAGTTCAGAAGGAGCTAGTCAGAGTGGCTCAGTCGATAGTGAGTCTCGAGAGGTTTAAATGTTTTAGATTGTAAGGAGGCCTAAATGCTCCAAGGCTCCAGGCTAGAACCAGTGATTGAATTAGACAAAGAATAAAAGCCTTTGCCCTGAATCAATATCTACAACTAGTGTGAATCTACATCTACAGGAATCTATTATAATTCCTATTTTGAAGAAGATATATATATTCCCCTTTCTTTGTCTTTTTCTTTTTCCAGTACTAACCATCAAACAAGGACATGGTTTATTCTTCAGGAAGTGTTGTTTATGAACTAACCCTATGGATGTCCACTGCCAAAGAAACTCCTCTATGACACTTGCCCTAAATAGTTGATGAATCTGAGCCTCCAATTACCAGTGAAGTATTCTCTACACTTCCAACATGGCGAAGCTTTAAAGACCTGAGAGGGTTCTGGCAGCCGAGACCTGGAGGCAAGCTCTTTGCTTCTCCTCCGACAGGTAACATGGATTCACATACAAAGCAGGAAAGAGGCCTCCTATGTCATGACTGGCAGATAAATAAAAAGGAGAGGCAAATAAAAGCCCTTTCTCGTTAGCCCTGGATACCCTCACAAACCTTTCCATACAGTGCTTTGACTTTTGGTTTGACTTGCAATGGATGTCTCTCACTGTCTGTCACCGCAAGTCATGGCATAGCACCCTAAGAGTGACAAGATCCCTTCCACTCCCTTCCCCATCTGCTGCAAAGAACCAGACTTGAAATTAAATCGCCCTCTTAGAAAACACGCCTGAAGCCAAAAATCAGCCTGCAGTGTAAATGTTCAAGTGGTCATGTCCCTGATGTCAGCGATGACCTTGAATGCTCTCCAAACACAGAAGGCCAAGTCTCTAAATCATTAACCTGCTCTGGATCCCCGCTCTGCGCGTGAGGGTCTGGACAGCTGATTTTTTTTAAGTTGCTGTCTTTGCGGGGCACAGTATTCATAAAACACATTTGAACGTCCCAGAAATGTAGCAAAACTTCCCCAATATTAGCATCTTTCCTCTCAGACTTACATTTTGTTTGTCGGTTTGTTTTAAGACAGGTCTATCTGTGTAGTCCTGGTCGCCCTGGAATTCACTATATAGATCAGCCTGGCCTTGAACTCATAGAGATCCTCTGTCTCTGACTCCTAAGTGCTGGGGTTAAGGGCAAGTGCCCCCACACGAGGAAAGTCAAACTTATATTTCCAATATTAAGATACGTTTAAGCCTCCATCATAGAGTATTATAGCATAGAACTAGGAGTCTAACTAGATTGGTATATTGCCTTAGTTTTTTAATCGTTTTGTAGTTGGTACATATCATTTTCTTCATCTCTTTTGTCTAAGTAGTAACTCATCTATGTATTGAACTCAAGAGGCTTCTAGAACATGAGTCAACACGATGCTGGGGAATTGCAAATTCTTAGACAGTGGTCGAACACATCAAGGGATATAATCTTTCTTCGGTTTTTGTTTGTTTTGTTTTGTTTTTTCAAGACAGGATCTCTCTGTTGTAACTCTGGCTGTCCTGGAACTCACTCTGTAGACCAGGCTGGTCTCGAACTCAGAGAGATCCACCTGCCTCTGCCTCCCAAGTGCTGGGATTAAAAGGGTGCGCCACCACCATCCAGCGGATATAATCAAAATTAGTGAAAACCAAAAAAAAAAGCTATTTATTCTCTTCACCTAATATGTAAAGATCTCTCGCTCACTATTTATTCTTGAATCTTAAAAACAGCGCTTAGATAGTGAAACACATCCTACTATATTTTTCTAAAGTAAATTGGATGTTAACAACTCAGCTATTCTCTGGGTTTGATACCAGGAAGTTCTTCTTGTACAAGTTTGAGCACAGAATCTGTCCCTGGGAGAATTACGCATTATCCGCTAAGACAAAGGGCTGCTCTCAATTGAGAAATACTCCGAGGAGGTTCTTACAGACTCACTCTTCAGGCTTGTAAAAACAAAACTGAACTTGCAAAATGTCAACTTTTCTTTAATGTGGCTACAGCATACAAACCACCAAAGACAGGTCATGTGAGTTACTTTTTCTGCTGTAAGTTTTGTCACATGTTGGCTCTTTGAAGACCCTCCAACAGCAGGACGGAATCGCACCAGACACGCTGATAACTCTCTACATTTAAAATTATCTGTGGATATCAAAGATTTCATAAGAACAATTATACTGTTGTTTTTCCCAGGGAGAAGTTGGTGTTGATAGCCACTTAGCTACCCTAAAATACGTATACCCCAATGTAATACACATTTGTTCAGTTAGTGACATTATTACGTGAAATAGGCCAAGCACCAAAGGACTACACTGCACAGTTCACCTCCATGAGGTCCCTAGAATAGGCAAATTCACAGAGATAGAGTCCAGAAGTACGACCTAGGGAGAGCCTCACCCTACAGTGCATAAAGCAATTCTATTATACATGACAAAAAAAAAATTTCTACAACAATTCCTTTTTTCCATATAAGCCAATCAAAAAATTTTTGTTTTATCTCTACAATACAATTTAACACTACACCAGCAAAAGTATTTACAAGAGGAACAATCACAAAGACAGGATCAAATGAAACCAAACATCATAACATCTTTGGGTAGCAGAAAAACATTATCAATGTCCAATTATCTGGAAATTACTCATGATCTTCTGGGCTCCTCCAAAGGGCTTGCATCACTTCTCTGGCTCTGCCCTCTGCAGCACATACAGCTTGTCTTCCAGGCTCTGGCTGGTTTCGCTCCACTGCGGCTGCTCTCCATGGTGGTCGTCCCATGGTACTGGAATCTTCAGAACACTGGGGTCTTCTGCTGCAACTGAGCTGCACATTCACCAATAGCCTCTCCTG
Source organism: Cricetomys ansorgei (assembly GCA_026225945.1). Lineage (NCBI taxonomy): Eukaryota > Metazoa > Chordata > Mammalia > Rodentia > Nesomyidae > Cricetomys > Cricetomys ansorgei. The sequence goes on along the minus strand of JAMJFZ010002307.1, from coordinate 2,015,777 downwards.
GGCTCTCTTCATGGTGCCAAGCCTCAGCTTCTCTGCATGACTCCTTCAATTTTGGCCTTCAACTACTACTGAGGCTGTACCTTGACCAATGACCTCTCCTGGCTTCTCATAGTACCAAGCCTCAGTTTCTCTCTATGACCCCTTCATGCCTTCAAAACCAGCACCACCTGGATGACTCTTACAGTACCAAGTTCAGCTACCAGCATGAGATACAACCTCGGCCAGTTCTGGAAGACAGCTTCTGTGTGCTGACCCTAAGGAAACACTTTCTAGATTTTAAGATAGAGTCTGGTTTGCTGGAAAAACAATTGGTAACCTTGTCTGCAGGAAAAGTTTCCCCTTGGGGTAGAGTTCTCATCACTATAGCAGATGTGCCTTGTCGGGACTGCCTCACCTCACCAGTATCTGGACAGGTTTACAGAAAACAAAACAAAATGAACTCTTCGAGGTATGGAGTTTCTTTGTTATTCTTCCTTGTCTCCACGCTGGATTAGCTGATGCGACTTCGGGCCCCATGTTACAGGCACAATTTGTAGCTGTACAGCTACTGTGGTAGCTCAGTAAACAGGACAACAGGAGGCATATTCGTTGATGCAAACCTTTCTGGACTTCAGCAGAGGGAACCACCATCATGGCCAATGCCATACTCGACAGTGGAACCCTGAACATCCCAGCTCAGGTATTTTTATTGATACAGAACTCCTCAGGTGTTCTGCTGAGAGCTTGTAATTAGCAATTAAACATCCTCCACATAAATCTAACACCTGCAAATAATACAAAACGCCAAGACCTAGGGAGACCCTCACCCAACAGTGCATAAAACAATTATTTTATTTATAACGGAAAAAAAACTTCTACAACACTTCACTGGCCAGGAAGTAGCAGAAAGCCCAGTTTCACTCAGTGATCTCCCTGCTAGCCAGATCAGGGCATTGCAACATGCCTTCCTGAGCATGGATAATGTTCTAGTTAGCTTTTTCTTTTGCTGTCATAAATACCATGACCAAAAACAACTTGAGGCGGAAAGGATTGGCTTGAGTTTACAGGTTACAGTCCATCATGGAGGTAAATCTGGGCAGGTGCTAAAGGCAGGTCCTTGAAGCAGAAACCAGGCTCATGGTTCCAGCTTCATCCATATGCAGGCCAGACCCATCTGCTTAGAGGTGGCACTGCCCACAGTGGGCTGGGCATTCTTACATCAATTATCAATAAAGGAAAAGCTTCCGTTGTCATGCCCACAAACCAATCTGATGGTGGCAATTCTTTAATTCATCTCCTCAGGCATTGCCAACAAGCTGGCAACCAAGTTAGCCATCACAAGTAATGATCCCTAATACAAGTGGGAATGAATTCTACCAGTCCATAATCTAAAACATTAGCAAGAGAGACAGAGAACGCATGAACTGCTGGATCCTGTCCACCCCAGGACGCTATCCAGCGAGAAGATCCCAATGCTTGGAGCCCCATGGCCATGCTTCTCTACCTCTCTAAGGCTCTCTGTGGGTCCTTCTTTCAATTGTCACAAGTTTCTTAAATATCCTTGAGGCATTTCCTGCTTTTGAACTGGTCAGGGATGGTTTCTGTTGATTACCAACAGAGAGCCTCACTAACACAATCTGGGCATTCAGTGCTCAAGCTTTATCCTGGTGACAAGCAGCAAGAGCAGCGTGATAGACAGGCTCCTTCAGGTCTCTTAAGATCAAACAGTGAGGACCCAGAGGCAAGGGATCCCTGTAAATTATTTTACAAGGTTTCAGGACCACTCATTGCAAGGTTTGCCAATGATTTAATTAAATGTGAGTTGAACAGGAATTGGAGGGCACCTTACTCTCTGAAGCCTTGAGAACAAGACACTAATTTGCCAGTTAATCCAGACTAACAGACACCTTTCAAGCTTGTGTTAGGTTGCAGTCTTTTGTTAGATTTTATTTGGACCTTTGGCTTCTTTATGTTGAACCCTGAAGATTCATATGAATTCTGCATACAATGTTCAGTCCACTTTTCAGCAGGAGATGCTGTGTAGGGAAAGCTCTTGCCAATTGCTTTGTAAGAAGCACAAGGTCTCAGAGATAGACTTCTCTGGGGCTCCACTGCAGAGTCCCTTAATAAAAATTGTATGTAATAAAAGTCCTGCACTTGATAATCAGCACAGAGAAATTTCTCCTGTGATATTTTAACAGTGGCAAACATCTTACTTCAGATAGGACCTCAGTAACGTGTGTCTGAATTCTAAGAATTTAGATATGAGCTTAGATTACACTGGGTTGGCTTCCCTAGCCGTCCTTAGCATTCATGCGAGTCTGTGACCTTTGTCATTCTTTAAACCAGCAAAAACAAGTAGGAGGAGAGAGGTGTAGGAACTGGGAGTGAAAAATAATTAAGAATGACTTTAAATCAGGTCTGATAGTGCACACCTATAATTCCACAATCAGGAAAATGACCACAAGTTTGAAGCCAGCCTGGGCTACAGTGTGAGATTCTACCATATATATATATATATATATATATATATATATATATATATATTAGATGAATTGTCTTTATTTCCATAGAGAAACTGAAGACAATTTAAAGGGAAAATAACAAGTCTGCAACCCTGGAGAGCTGAGGGAACTGAGTAGAATCCTGGAATCCACAGAGTGGGCACACTGTCTAAAATCCCCCGGATCAATGCAACTTCCTTCCCAAGCAAGCTTCCAGGTCTTCGTCATCACCACGGGTCTCAGCAGGCACTTCAGTGCCTAGAATCTGTCATGGTAATCACACAGGGTCTGCACCTAGCTTAAACCTCTTTGTTGGGTGAAGCATAAAAGTTTTCAGATTATTCTCCCAGCTCTGCTTGCCTCAACGACCTCAAACTGTCTGCTTCAGGAGCTTTAGCGCTCTTAAAATAGGAAAATTTCACTGGTTTTTGAAAAATGAGAGAAGACAATGGCAGGAATGTGCCATCGACCATGGGTGTCGTGACAGAGTCCAGCCTGATGAGCCTGCAGAGCTGAATTCACATCGCACCTCCTCCCTGAAGCGCCCCTCAACCAGGTCGGACCAGCAGGAGAGAAGAAATGCGGCTTCTAACTCCCCGTGGAACTGCCTGGCACTGCTCATGTTCACATCTTATCTCTGTTGCTAATTACTAAACCCATTCCACCCCTGCTCATTAAACTCCCAACAGGCTTCATAGAGTTCCAGATCTAAGAAATTGTCTGGGGCTGGGCACAAAAGGACTCAGAAGACACAAAGTAACTGTTGGTTTCTAGTCTTGAGACTAAAGGTATTGGATGTGTTTATGTCCCTGCAGATCCCAGCCAAATGTCAAACTACGAGTTCTCAAAGGAAAGTCGGCCTTTGAGATAAGGATTTACACCATCTCATTAGGACGTAAGCCTAACCCATCATAAAGGCTCAATGAATGAATGAATGAAGCCAATCAATCAACCCACAGCATAAAGCACTTTATCAAGGACAATCACATGAACTTGGTTCATGACAGCACATTCTCAGTTTTATTATTGAAGATGTTTTTATTCTGAACAGCCTGCTATTTTAACTCATCCTCAATTTAAGATCAAATGTTCGTAGAAATGTAATACTCTAACTACATAATAGCTATTCTTAACCAGTTATTGATAATTTAGAGAGAGCTCACTCCTCCGTTTCAAAAGCAGTCAAATAAAACACACCTGGTTTATTTCAGTCACAGACCAACAAAACACCCCCACAAACTGAAGCTGTAGGTGCCAGTTCAGACAACAGCAGCCCCGTGCTACCACCATCAATGAGCCATACCCAGATGTGTACATCGCATCTGCAGCAACAGGCTTTGAAACAAGACATACCACACATTTTCTTTAACAAAATAACCAGACCTCGTAATTGCTCAGCATTTCTGGCCAGACATTTTTCATGCTACTCTTTAAGACATTAATAGCAAATAGGATCCAAGCTTGAATAATAACCATGGCTGTCTTTCCTAATCTGAGGTTTTTCTCTGCTGACTGTGGCTGGGAAAATGCTTCCTTTATACTTTTCAAAATAAGTACTGTCCATTAAGAATAATAAGAAACTAAAGAATCCTTAAAGACTATATAGTCCCTGTCTTTTTAAAATGTACTAATTATTAATTAACTATGTAAAATTTACATTTATTGCCCTGTAAACTTGTCATACAAATTCATGGTTATTTCCATCTGCGGATGGTGCCATGCCCTGTATCTGGGATGCAGTGTGTGAATTTAGGTCCATAGTCTTCTATCTACATTCTCTCATTGTTTCCTCACCAGTATACAAGAACAGTCCAAAGGCAGCGACTGTGCAAAGAGCTGCAGGGCTACTCCAGCTCTGGTAAAAGGCTTCTGAGTTCTTTTCTCTCCAGGCCAAGTGCTGGGCACATGAGAAGCCATTCACGTGGCTGAGCTCCAGCTACAAGCAAGAGTCTGGAAGCTGCATGTTAGTGACCTCTGGGTTTCAGACAACATCCAGGGTTGAAGAGATGGCTCAGTTTTTTATGAACACTGGTTACTCTTCTAGAGGATTCAGCTTTGGTTCCTAACACCCACATGGTTCACAACCATCTTTAACTCCAGTTCTTGGGAATCTGATGCCCTCTTCTGGTCTCCACTGGCACCAGGCACGCATGTGGTACACAGACACACACATAGCGTGTGCACGCGTGTACACACACACACACCCTATATAATTGTTTTAATCTTTAAAGTTGTATTGAGAAAAACCAAGCTATCTGCATATTGGTAACAAAGAACACTGCCTGTCACTTGTGTTTGACCCACAGCTCTCCACTAGCCAAACAGTCCTGCTAAACATTTTTTTTTAATTATAATGGGAATAACAGTTAAATGTTTAAAAATAAACATATCAAACCTACACATATTTAAAAGGCAAAAACAGCATGCTTCACAGAAAGAAAAAAAAAAAAACACGTAGAACATGCTGACTCTCGCTTCTATCCCAGCAACTGGGAGGCAGAGATGGGAGAATCACTGTTGAGTTAGAGGCCAGCCTGAGACACCAGAGTGAGACTGTCCCTACAGCATTCAAAACAAAACCACCATTTAAAAAAAGAAACTGAAACAGAAACGAAGGGGCCATGTTTGGAACAACACATCTGCATTTCGAAGCCCTTTCTTGGAGGAATCAAGTCAGAACCACTGTGACCCACCTCATGTCCATTGCAGAATACAAAATGAATGAATAGAGATGTTGTTGAACTCGCCAAAATCAAGCAGGAGGTACAAATAAGGAGCCCAGTCCTTTGTCATCTAAAAGACTCCTAGGACGGGCTGAAGTCAGGGTACCAACCTCTGGTCACTCAGTGTGGCTATCAACTATGTCTGTGACTGATCATGTATTCTAAGTTCTTGGTAGGATCGTAATGGCTGAAATGTGCACACACATACAAATGCACATGTGTGAGCACAAGCACACACACATGTACATACACAACACACACACACAGTTTTCACTTACTAATCAGAGACCATGTGAATGGGCAGGGAAGGAAGGACATCCTGCCTCTGGCTCTACCACCCCATTCAAAATATACACACCATCTAGGACATACGTCAATATCTAGGACTTATTCCATAAGTCAATACAAGGGTATCCTATACAGATCTCTAGATAAAAATTTATATTAAGAAACATCAGCTGTGTGTGGTGGTGCATGCCTTTAAACACAGCACTTGAGAGGCAGAGGCAGGCAGATCTCCGTGAGAGGACAGCCTGGACCACAGAGTGAGCTCCAGGAGAGCTACACAGAGGGCTACACTTCATCTTATAGGTAGGTAGGTAGGTAGGCAGGTAGGTAGGTAGGTAGGTAGGTAGCAGAACTAACAAAAGTGACCAAAGAAAGAAAAGAACTAAGAAAAACAACTAAGCCCTTGCATCTCTACTAAGAGAAGAATAACTGACTGATTCTGAGAGAAATGAGAATTCCAAAGTATAAATGCCACTCAAAGGAATACTGGAAGAAACACAAATATTTGCCACCACGATGCTCAAGAGACTTAGAAGCCGCATGGATGTGCCAATGAGACGGTTCGGTGGGTACTCACAGTACTGATCACATGAGCTCCCTCCTTGGGATCCGCACTGGAAGGAAAACGTGAACTAAATCCCAAAAGTTGCCCTCTGACCCCCACACGTGTTGTGGGACCCATGCCAGCACACGAGCACGCACACAGAGAATTGTATTTTTAATCACGCTGAAGAGCTGCGGGGACACATTTTGTCATAGTGCTGCCGTGAAGAGCCTGGTAAAGAAAACACAGCGAAACCTCACGGCAGACACTTCCAAACAGCAACCTTTAAAATTTAAAAGTCAACCAAATTTATTTGCAAATAGACATCTGTGCTCTGCTCAGCGGCCCACCTGATTTCAATCGGCCGCGTTTCTGAAAGTGACAACAGATGAAGAGCTAAAACAGAAGCCAGAGGACTTTCAGGTCTAATTTTTAGCTACTCCCTGGAGTTTCTAGTATTATGATGGGACAAATGAGTTTGGCTAAACACGTGCAACACCATGGTTATTAAACTAGAACACCTGTCTACTTCACTCTCGCAGTTCGTTAGCCTTTGAAGAAATTTTGTAATTGTATATACGGAAATATAAGCAAGTTTTCCCTATACACTTTCATTTTACAAAATTTTCTCTTGTCTTGTGCGCAATTTTATCATACCTCCAAGAAGAGAGAGGACAGGATCCGCTATCCTCAGTCTCCAAGAAAGCAAGCTGACGTGCAAAGAGATAAATGATATGAACAAGGTCATGTGCCAATCAGCAGCAGGCCCAAGATAACAGATGCAAGGAGCAGAAGAGCAAGGAATTTCATAGAGAAGTTTCTACCCTGTGTTTGATACAAAAGACCTGTGAGTGAAGATCAGTAACAATGTAGAAAGGGAGAAACACAGCTGTTGCTCTGTTAGGGCCTCACAGACCTAAGATCTCGAACAATTACACTGGAACAAGGAGGGGATGCTCAGCAATTGCCTAGGTAAGATTGCACACGTGAGGCTGGGGAGACTAGGCCAAAGGCCTGGTCTTGCAGGGGCCTGGGGTTTGATTCCCAGCAATAACGGGGCAGCTCTCAGCCATCTAAAAATCCAGCTCTAGGAAATCCAACACCCTCTTCTGACCTCTGCAAGCACTGCACACATGTGGTACAGACATCCATACACATATACTTTAAAAGAGTATGTTATTATTTCATGTGCTGCCGAAGCAAGCACATAAAATACTTTTTATTTTATTTGGCTTGGACAAATACCCTTGTGATTCCCCAAGCTAAATAAGGTCCTGCACGTTGAAACCATGCATGAGAAGATCACATGTGGCATAAAAGGGGCAGAAGGGCACAAGGGAGAGAGGGAAGGGGGAAAAACTGGGGGAGAGAAACAAAAAACTGTTTGGAAAATGCCATAATGAAGCCAACGTCTTTATAAGCAAATAAAAACAAAACAAAAGCAGACAAAGAAACCTTAAAAGTTTAACCATGCATAGCCACAAACAAACAATACAAAGAAGCTACAAAATAACAACAATCCTCCGAGTGACTCCTTAGGATGTCTTAAATTTTGAAGCTTAAATGTCTCCCAAAGGTCCACGTGTTACAGGTGTGGTCTTTAGTGTCTGCCACCCTCAGGGACGGGTACTGAAGAAACCGTAAAAGGAAAGGGCCTAGGTGGAAGGCCTCTGTCATGACTTGCTTTTCTGATGCTCTGATAAAACACTAACCAAAAAGCCACTTGGGCTTATTAGACTTACAGGTTATAGTTCACCATCAAGGGAAGTCAGGTCGAGAACTCATATCAAAAGCCTGGAGGCAGGAACTGAAGCAGAGGCCATGGAGGAATGCTGCTTACTGGCTTACATCCCATGGCTGGGTGGGCCTGCTTTCTTATAAACCCCACGACCACCTGCCTGGGACTGGCACCACCCACAGTTGGCTGGGTCCTCCATTCACCAAGGGCCAGAAAACTGTATCAGGAGACATCAGCAATGACTTCTGTAACTGCCCTTTGAAAGCCTGTTGATACCGGAATGCAGGAGTAGGGGCAATCTCACTAACTCCTGGCATCCAAAGTTCTTTGAGTTACCTGAATCTCTGGGAAGTCTATTTCAGAAAACAGCCATCCAATCAAAGCACCAAGCTCCACCCAGGGCAACATGTTTAAGACGCTCTTTAACGTGGACTCTCTCTGGCTTGCCAGTCATTTCAACACTATTATTTCATGACTAGAGAATGATGCAGTCTGCAAACACATCCTAAGGAAACTCCACTTCCAAATCACAAACAAGAAGCACTGAGTACAATAATCACTTTGGATGCCACTGAGCACACCACAGCAACAGCCACTCGAGCTGATTTTCCTGTGTCTGAAGTTACTATGTGAAAGCAGGGAAGCACACACTTGGCTGGGAGTCTGAGAAAGGAGTAAGAATTCTGGCTTTGGACACAAATATCCTCTGTTTCTTGAGCTGGTCACTTCTCTTGTGCTCCATCTCCTGGTCTCACCATGTCTAGAGATAACTCCATGAACGTGGAAGGTACCACCTCAGCCCTTCCAGTATTTGCTTCATAGTTTATCCACGTTGGACCTTGCTAACTGACCCTGCAGAAACAAGGTCCATCCTAGCCCTTCAACTCTTGCTTAGTCTGGTGGTGATAATTACTGCATCAGCTAATTAACGTGTGAATGCAGTCATTACTGCTTTGCTGTGCTAAGCACTTAACCTCTCTGACCTCTTTCCTCTCCACACCCCTAGGTAGAAACCACTGTGAGTCCCAATTTTAAACTCAGGAGAGTGAAGCCCAGATAGATATCATAACCTGCCCAGAGTCATAAGGGTTGCAAGTCAAAGGGTGGGAATTATATAGCCCAAACCTTCTGTTTCTCGAGCCACTCTGTGTCTACCAAGGCTCAAGTGCAAGTTTGACAGAATTCTTCAGCAAAGTACTGGACTTGGACCATGAATTCTCTCAGGAACAACTGGACCTAGAGGAAACACTTGCACTGAGTACTTCTCCACACTTCGGTCTCAGGAGTAAATAACACAGATGGAAAGAGATGCGATTAAACCTACCTTCCTTCCCAAAGTCTGTGGGGAAATGCACAAAGATCAGGAACTGTGGAGTCCCTGGTGACTTCCAGGGAAGACACTGGGCAGGCAACACTGTCACAGAAAGGCTCTCCCTCACAGCTCAGGGGACTGGCCTCCAAACCCCAACAGTCATCAGCCTCGATTCTCCCAGATCAGACAGTCTAAAGAGCCTGGGCCCATGAGGTAACACCTGTGCACTAAAATATATCACAGGGTGGAATAAAGCTGTGTGTCGGCATGCACACCATGAAAGACATTTCTAGAAATCAGAGAGGTCCTACTTAACTAGCACACTCCCTTTATGTATGATATATGTATGTATTTCCCCAGTTCATACACCAACTCAAATGCCTCGCTGAGCTCATTTCCCTGGGTGAAGACCCGAGTTCTAGAAGTCTCCGGCTGCCCACGAGGCCAGTTTTGGCAACACCAAAGGGGCGAGCCCTCCCTTGGCAAGGCCAAAAGGAAATTACTTCAGCGAAGAGGAGCTGGTGATCTCCTCAAGCAGTACAAAGCCGTACTTTCTATGCACATCGCCTACTTTCATGGCCAAAGCCAGGGACTTCACACCGCTCTTTCCAGCCAGGAGCTGAGAACCGGCCATGGGGAAGAGGAAGGAAAAACACAAATTTTTACAAAACAAGACAGGAGACACCGGGGAAGGCAGCCTAGCAGGGCCTGTCTGGGGCGTGCGAACCACTTCCTCTTCTCGGATGTGTCTCTGGCTGGAGATTACGAAGTTGCTGAGAAGCGCTCGGCTTCCTGCGCGCGAGGACCCAGGGACCAGGGGACCCGGAGCCGACTCAGGCACAGAGCCCGGCCCCGCCGCGTTGCAGGGACGGGGACCCGGAGCGCGCCCTGCTTACCCCAGGGTGCTGATGAAGCCGTTGACCGAGCCCTCCGCGTACAGGGACACGATGTCCCCGATGTAGAGGAAGCTGGACATTTTGTCAGACATGCTGCTCCGCGCTCCTGCTGCCGCGCCCGCTGTGTCGGCTGCGCGCAGGGGTGCGATCAGGCCCGCGGGGTCCGGGGGGGTCTCAGCGGCTTGGACACCACTGGAGACACCGCTGGGGACACCGCGACCGCCCGCGCCGGCGTCGCCGCCCCGAGAGCCTCAGGTTTCCTGTTCCTGGAGAAGTTCTGTCCCACACCGTCGCCCCTCCTCCCTGGCCGGCGCTCTCTCCGCGTCCCCACGGCGCTCGCCCGGCCCGAGCGGAGCCTCTGGGTGCCCCCGGGGGACTCTCTGGACCAGGTGGCGGTGCCCAAGGGCCGAGGGGGCGGGGAGGAACCCCAGAGGGGGGCACGCGGCCAATCAAGCCTCGGCGGCCGGGGGCGGAGCGGGGCCGGGGCGGGGCCGGGGCGGGGCCGGGGCGGGGCCGGCTCCCTGTGACCAAGGCGCTGGAGCCACACTGGGCGGCGCTGCAGGAGCGGTGGGGACCCGGCCGGGGACCCCGGCTCTGGGCTCGGGGCGATCTTGGAGGCGGCTACAGTCTGCAGGGACCCGGGGAGGAGAGGGAAGGCGACCAGGAGCGCGCAGGAGGGACCTAGGTCTTCGGGAGCCGGGCTGAGACCCGGTGCAGTGCAGCCAGCACAGAAGGGAGGACCCGGGGCTCGCAATGACCACCCCAGTTTGCGAAAGGAAAGGGACTTGGTGGG
>JAMJFZ010002307.1:1750000-2000000 GCA_026225945.1 Cricetomys ansorgei | reverse complement strand
ACATATAAATTATTTAATTTTCTGTTAAAAAAAAAATTGTGCACTTTGACCTTTGGACCCAAGCTGGAAGAAGAAAGTTGGATGGTTACATGGAAGATATAGCTACCTTCAACCACAATTGGCTCTGCCCCTTGGAGGTGGATTGTCATTCCTGTGGTCACCACTCCTTCCCATTCATCACATCCACTGGGTACAGCCTGAATGGTCTTAGCACAGCTCCTCAGTCACAGTGGATCCTGAAGAGTCTAGTATTGTGCTTTCCAAGATTTCCTGTACATTGAAAAGCCTGTTAGACAGAAACCCCATTCCCTTGGATTATCAGGTCTGGGGTGAGGGTTGTCATCACTCTAAAGAGGATTTGTCAGTTTTCTCATTGGTGTGACAGAACACCTTACAAAAGCAGCTCAAGAAGGAAGGGTTCATTCTGCCTTAGAGTTGGAACACACCATTCATCGCAGTAGGGAAGTCATGGCATCAGGGACCTGAAGCAGTGGTTACATTGCATCCACCCCGAGGAAACAGAGAAAGATGAAAGCCAGTGTGCAGGTCTCTGTCTTATTTCCCATCCCATAGGATAGAGTCACCTACATTCAGAGTTAATCTTCTCTGGAAACACCGTCACACATGCCCAAGGTGCGTCTCCTAGGCGATTCCAAATGCAGACGAGTTGACAATGAAGATTCATTCCCGCGTGGTTAGCTGTGGGCAGGTTCCTGGAGATAGGGCTTGAACAAACCTTGACTAGTGTGAAGGCCTCACTGAAGAAATTACTTGTTCTCAGTTTGTTTGTTATTGTTGTTTTAATAATCTCAAATTCACAAAGGATTTTTCAAAAGATCAATTTTATAATTGGCCATATCAGTTATATGGTTGTCACACACACACACACACACACACACACACACACACACGTCTTTGGGATCTTTTGAGTGTAGAATATCATGCCCATTTTTTACCTCTCATTAATGCCTTGTATGCAGTACCAAGGAACAAAATTCAAGTATCTTTGAGAAATTTGATACTGATGTAAATATTTATTTAACCTATGTTCTAGTGTGACCAATTGTCCAACAATTTGATGCATTTCCAGCCCAGGACAGATTCCTGTCCAGGATCACATGCCACATCCATGTGGCCGTAGGTTCTCTCAGTTTGTGACAATCCACAATCATTAGCTATATGTTTTGTAACTTTTTCATATTTGAAGAATACAGTCATTTATTGTTTAGGCTGTCCCTCGATATTGCTTATCCAATAGTTTTCTCAGCTGGATCAAATTAAAAATGTCTTAGCCAGAGTGCCACACAAGAGAGGGCCTGTTCACCCCAGAACAGCCTACCCTCAGGGACATGGGACCATCTGTTCTCGTGGAAGGTATCAACTTTGCTCATTGTTGGAGTTGTTGTCTGGTACACAATCCAGAACTAGAACTCTTGTAATTTGACCTATAAGAAGCTATCTAAATACTTGAAAATTCTAGAAATAAAGGCCAATCCCAAAGGCAGCAGAAATTCTGATTTCCCTACAACCCCCCCCCAAAAAAATGCTGTTTAAACTATCTCCTGACCTTTAACCTCTCTATTTCCAAAGCCAGCACTTGGCATCAGTCTGTTTTCCTGCCCAGGGGACACAAATACCAGGCTTTCCAAGTGGAGTGTTTACAGTGCTTTGCATAAGACTTGGAGTGAAAGTTGAACATGCCACACCACAATACACCACAACACACACACACACACACGTGCACACGTACATGCACACACACACAAACACAAACAGCACACATGCACACACAGAGTTTGAGGAGAGCAGCAATGGCATCTCCCTCCCGCACCAGGAATGGGGTGAACTCCACACAGCAGCAGTTCATTCACATCACTCAGACCATCACAGCCCCCATGTTCACAGGGACACTTACTGTACAAGCCTGATGACCTGAGTTTGATTCCTGGAACCCACTGTGGGAGGAGAGAACCAACTTCCAAAAGTTGTCCTCTGGCCGGGCAGTGTTGGTGCACACCTTTAATCACAGCACTCGGGAGGCAGAGGCAGATCTCTATGGGTTTGAGGCCAGCCTGGTCTACAGAGTGAGTTCCAGGACAGCCAGAGTTACAACAAAGAAACCCTGTCTCAAAAAAACAAAACAAAACAAACAAACAAAAAAATTGTCCTCTGACTTCTACATGTGCACTGAGTGATCCACCTCATACTAATAAGAATAATTAAATAATTGTAAAAATTTAAATAGAACTATCACATGACCCAGCTATACACTTAGGCATACACCTGAAGAACCAAAAGCTACCATACCATAGATTTGGCCGCATATCTGGTCACTGCTACACCATTCACAAAGCTGTGAGATAGAACATGGCTAGCTATCCATCAATGAGTGGGTGGATAAAGAAAACATGGCCCATATACATGATAGAATTATATTCAGCTGTAAAGAAGAATGAAACTCAGGGCATCTGTAAGGAGAATGATGGAACTGGAGAGCACCATGTTAAGTGAAATAAGCTGGACTCAGACAAAACCACATGCTTTCTCTCACATGCATAACCTAGATTTAAAGACTTAGTTATTTCGTATGTGTCTGTGTGTGCAGGTGTCTGTGCCTACACACATACATGCAAAAGACAGAGGAGTGTGACCGGTTTCCTCCTTGATCACCCTTTGCCTGTTCCTTCTAGGCAGGGTCCCTGAGCCTAGGGTTCTCATGCTCTCAGCTAGGTCCCAGCAGTCCTTCTGTCTCCACCCTCAGTCCTGGAGCTGGAATTCCAGGTATGTGCAGGAAGCCTGTCTTGTTATGTGGGTCTAGGGTACAAACTCTGGTCCTCAAGATTGCACATAAAGTGTTCTTAACCACTGATCCATCCCACAGAACACAGATGGAAAAATTATACATCTGTGTGTATGTATGTATGTGTGTGTGTGTATAAGTGTGTGCGTGTATCATGAAATTTTAGAAGGGAGCTCATTTGAAGGGAGGAAGAGATCTCAAGGGAGGTGGGAAATAGGGCAGTGGATACCAGTGATAAGAAAGAATAAGTAGGAACCATCTCTGGGAGGGAAGGAAACAATCTGGAGTGGAGGAACAGGGCCTGGGGGGAGATGGGGATATGAATGAGAACAAAGTATATCATAAGGTATCACCATGGTGAATCCCATTACACTGTATGATAACCTAAAGAATCAATTGTTAATGGTGAGAAATATTCTGCCACCTTTTTTGCAGGCTCACAGTTCTAGAAATACTAGCACTACTCATGCTTTGTCCAACCCTAGCATCCTGGCCCCACAAGGCCTCTCAACAGAAGCAAGGAGGGATGGATCACACAGTCAGAAGCACTGTGTTAAGGAGTAACACAGGTTATCTATTTTGGGAATATTTTAAAGAATCATGATCAGGGCTTGGGGTGTGTAGAACATTTGTTTACCATGTAGGGGGCTTTAGTTTTGATTTCCAGCACAGGAGGAGGAAGACAAAGAGGAGGAGGATCAATTGGAGCTGAGACTCATCAAAATATTACAGAAGGGGTTACCAGTACACAAATCAACTCTTTGCCAATATTTATGCAAATACTGAACCCTGGGACCTCATTTTCCTTATCTATAGAGTGGGCACAATTGAAAGATCTAAATTATAAAGTATGTTTAATGGCCTTGGCATGGCAGAGCCTGGCACAAAGCAAGCCCTCAAGTAAATAAATGACTACAAGACAAGCAACACTGGACCACAGAACACCTACAACCAGATGTCACTACCTGAGCAAAACGCTGTGGTGACTGAGCCAGTGCTGCAGTTGTACCAATGACCGGCTGAGGGTCCGAACTCTGCCGCTGGTCACTGAGCCCCTGCCACAACCATCTCCAGAGACTATGTCAGCAGCCCTTCCACATGAACATGAGAGCCATCTGTCAACACCAGTAAGCACTTGTTAATTGTCGACATTTGGGGTTCCTTCAGGGACATCTGAACTTTTTTAATGCATTCAAAAGAAGTCAACTTTTAAAACAGGCAAAAAGGAGACATATCAAAGGAGGATTGCACACACACACACACACACACACACACACACACACACAAAGTGACTAAATTTTCAGCTTACGGAGGCAAAGCCACCAACAAATGCCATGCGAGAACACTGATCTCCACAAGCCAAGGCTTTTTATCTTTTCTCAGACGGGAGCCAATAAAGCACACAGAGAAACTGCACTGCCATGCATACATCCCAGTGAGAATGGCAAGGACTGAAATGTCTAACTCTAACACAGACATCAGTGTCCACAAAGAAGCTTCTAAATTACCAAGGAAAAGAGACTGTGCAAAGCACTGTCCCATCTCCAAGACTCCTCAGGGTCTCTGAACTGCTCTCAAAGGCTTCATTCGGGATTTGAACCCTGGCCTAATGTCAAGAAGCTCCTCACAGTTATGCAGCATTGCTAATAAAGTGAACATTAAACAACAGCAGTCTAGTGATGGCACGAACCTAAATCAGTGACCCTTACGAACATGAAATAAGGGCTGGAGGGATGTTAAAAGTGCAGACTGCTCTTGCAGAAGACCTGAATTCCATTCGCAGCACCCATATCAGGCAGCTCACGGCCACTTGTAACTCCAGCTCGGGGGGGGGGGGGGGGGGGGGGGGAATCTGTCGCCCTCTTATGGCATCTACGAACATTGCACTCATGTGCATATACTCACACAAAGACATACAATATAATCCCATAACTTTTCAAGAGATGATGTAGTAATATAAAATTATTTCTATGATGACATTAAAAATCAAGATAACAGCCAGGCATGATGGTGCACACCTTTAATCCCAGCACTCAGGAGGCAGAGGCAAGTGGATCAATCTCCAAGACAGCCAGGGCTACATAGAGGAATTCCATCTCAAAAGAACACAAAGTAAAATAGAATAAAAAGCAAAATAATATTTCTGTGATACTTTATGCAGTTGCTGTAATGTATTATCTAGGTAGAATAGCACACATCTGTAATCCCAGATTACAGATGTAATCGGAGGGTTACTGAGGCTTGGGAGGCTGAGGCAAGAGGATCATGGATTTGAAGCCAGCCATAGAGGAAAACTGATAGAAAAGAGACTTGCATGATAAAAACTATGGGCATTTTTATACATTCTTAGTCTAGTAGAGCATTATTTTAAATGAAAACAAATAGAAATGTATAGCAATAAATGGCATTTGCTCCAAGGAAAATATATCAGATGGGAAATTATGTGAAAGGCTTTTTCAAACGAGATCTAATAATCACACAATAGGTTGAAGGCTGAGCAAAGAGGAGATAGCTTGAACAGTTGAGCAGAAGACATGGTCAGAGCCTGGAGATGATCTATTGCGTTTCCATTGATCTTTTCCTACTGATTCATATCGTAAGAAATTGCTGGCTTGGTTGGTAGACTGCTTGCCCAATGTGCCAAGCTCTAGGTTCAGCCCCATGCTGCATAAAACGGGGTGCAGTGGTATATGTCTCTAATCCCAGCACTCAGGAAGTGGAGGCAGGAGGATCAGAAGTTCAAGGTAACCTAGAGCTATAGAGCAAATTCAAGGCCAGCCTTGGTTATGTGAGAACATGTCTCAACAAAGAAAGTGGGCAGGGGAGGAGAGAAAAGAACACCCCTCATGTTTTCCACAGCGAGACACAGCAGAGCCTGTACACCCCACAGCTTCTCAATCACTCATCTTGCTGGGCCAGTATCTCATCTGTCAGGTCATCTTGACGGGAAAAGGCGTGTGTGGAAATTCACGAAGCCTGTTAGAATTCGAATCCACCCATCTTGGCAGAAGCTGAGTTAAGATTGGAATGCAGCTCTCCATGACAACCTTATCAGTATTTGGGGTCTGCTTATTTCTAGGTACCACGTTCCAAAAGAGGCCTGCCACTGAACTGAGGTTTTGGCCTTAGCTGTGAGTGTCAGAGTAAGCAGAGATTTGGCCTCGTTCATATTATAATCTCAGTGTATCAAACTGGAGCAAGTATTGTATGGAACAGTCCTAGCAATAAATGACAGAACACTGACAGAGAGATAAAATGTATGGGAATTTCCTATAGATGATAGGCAAACATATGGGCCTCACCACAGCTCCCCAAAATGCTCCCAAGTCTACCCATCTATCCAACAATGAACACGTCACAGTCTTGCCCAATATTTTTTCTGTTACAAGAGCTCTAAGCAGAGAAAACAGAATCTCCCTTAGATAAGCCATGTCTCCACAGTGGCCCCACACAGACTTCAATTTCCCCAAAGGGAAAGACACCTGCCTCAGATGTCACTTGCTCTCAGAGTCACCTTACATAGAGACAACAGGACACCAGCTTTGAATACACACTCACTTCTTCCTGGACCGCTGAAGAGCCTGTCTGTGAGGATCAGAGTGCAGGGTGAAGGAGATTGGCGAACACTCTCCAGAAGAGCATGGTGTTTCCACCACAAGCTGTAGTGCTTGCTCCACGTCACCTGAACTCTTGTTGCAGTGACAGAACTCTGGACAAATGCAGTTTGAGGAAGGAAGAGTTTAGCTGTGCTCCTGGTTGGTGGGCACAGTGGTGGAGAAAGCACCGTGGCAGCAGCCTGGTCATACTGAAGCAGAGCAGAGTGAATTCTCATCCTCAACTTTCTCTCCTCTCTTTATGCAGCTGGGGACCCCAGTCCGTGGAATAGCATCACCTATGTTTACGGTGGGTCTTCCCATCTCTGTAAACCCGGTGTAGAAACTCCCTCACAGATATGTCCAGAGCTTGAACCCCTGGTGATTCTAGATCCTATCCAGTTGACAAACCATACCAACCACCACAGCTCCCTACGTCATTCAATAATTTCCTCTTATTTCTGACACAAAGAATTATTGAGGGGCCTGCAAGACAGCTCCATAGGTAAAGGAGCTTGCTGTCAAGCCTGATGACCCAAGTTTGATCCCTGAGACCCACATGGTGGAAGGAGAGAACCGACTCCCACAGGTTGTCTTCTGACCTCCACATGCATGTCGTGGCATGTGCACTTTGCAAATAAATGCAATTAAATTTTAAATTAACAAAAGCTACCATTGTCCTGTTTGTGAAACAATTGTTGATATTGACTATCCCTCCATATATAGGTATATATATATTTGTGTAAAGACTCACCATGTTGGTTTTCTGGCAGCCATGTTACCAACATGCATTAACTTTACATGGTGTTCTCACAGTTTAAAACCATTTGGTTTTAAGTTATTAGAATTTCCCTCTACAAGCACTGATCTAAGCTTTTTTCCCCTTTATTGCAAAAGATGGGAAAACAGAAAGAGAGATCTCAGAGATGTGACTTTCTATTCCTCACCCCTGCTTGCCATGCGCCCCACCAAACTGCGCCAGCTGGTGCCTCCCTCGCTCATGATTCTGTGTAGTGTGGCTTTGATCGCAGTTGCATCAGACAGAACCACCCCGTTCCACTTCTGAGTATCCTATCATTTCTTCCCACAAATATCAGAAGCATCAGCTTTCTTCCTCCCTCAACCCAACTAAATGTTAGTTTGAGTGTGAAATGCACCCACCATCCCGTGTGTTTGAACATTTAGTCTCCAGCAGCTGGTCCTATTCAGGGAGAAAGTGGGGTCTAGCGATAAAAAGTGGGCATCTGGGGACCAGCCTTACGGTTTACAGCCTTGTGGGTTGCCTGTCTCCTCACTGATGTCTGGTCCGTCGGGACAGAGCCGTATGCTCTGGCAAGCCTTCTTCACCATGGTGGACTGTCATCCTTCTAAGCAGTGAGCAGAAACAAATCCTTCCCTGCTTAAGTTGTTTTGGCTGATCATTCTGTCTCCATGACAAGAAAAATAACCACAGAGAGTCCCTGCTTCTTTTTCTAAGGTTATCTGTTTGTTTCTCTTTTTCATCCACAGTGGAATCAATTCGTAACAAATGAGTGCTTGACCTAGAAACAAAACTAAAGATGGCATCGTCTCTCCAGCAGTGCTCTTGTGAAGCAAGCAAACAGGTGAGGTTTAAATGCTTTACGCTGTAACTGAGTATTCAAGAGATGAGATTTCCTGTGGTCACTATGCTCACTCAGCAAATATTTACTGAGCGTCTAGGACTTGCCAAGCACCTTAAGGGACATTTATTCAAGGCCAAAGATGAAACTACGTGTGCCTACAAGGAGTTTGACCTAAATAACCCCTAGAAAAAAGTCATTTTTGGAAGTTGTGCACAATTGAGCATTGAGAGAAAGAATGTTGGCCCATCTTACATGAAGACTGAGCTCCACAATCAGAACTAGGGTGCAAACTGAATATTTTTAAGCTACTTTGTATGCATTCGAACTGTATGAAGACGGATAAGATATACTTTAAAGGCATAGTGCCACTGAAGTAGGAGCTATACTAGTGAGAGGAGGCCAAACTTCCCTCATTACTAAAATTGGTATTCTCCTCTTTATTTTCTAAACAGAATGTTAAATACTAAAATTGACTCATGGCTTCACAAAAAAAACCAAAGCCCTGGATTTCTTATATTCCTGTCATTGCTGTAAGTATGATTCCTGCCCTCTAAGCATACCTACGAACAAGCTTACTGCTTGTGCCGCTGTGTGTTCCTATGACAAAATGCATGATGCTGAATACTTTATTATAAAGAGGTATCTAGTTAGCTCACAATTTTGAAGCTGAGGTTCAAGATCTGATAGCTCCCTCTACCTGGCTTCTCAAGAGGGCAAGTTTGGCTGCATCACAACAGAAAAATAGGACTGATACAGAAAAGGCTGTGTACCAAAGGTAAGCCCACTCCTGAGCAATGCACGCTCACAAGGACTAACTCACCCTGGGAGGAGTAATGCGGTGGCCCAGCTACTCGGTCCAGTCACCCAGCCCCCTTGCACTAGGCCCCACTTCTCAGAGGTTCCACACCCCTCAGGTCACCACAGTGGAGAGCAAGCTGCTAGTACAAGGATGACCACACCCAGACCACAGTGCTGACACTCAAATATCCATTAGCTACGTAGAGCGTCAAATACAGGAGGCAGTCTGGGCTGGCTGGAATTATAATTGAGGGTGTCAAATATTTTCACACTGAAAATTGTTCCAATACTAGTGAAACACTAGCTAACAAGTAAGTTTCAGCATTCCCATGAATAATAATTTACTTACAAAACTGCAATATGCTTATTATTTCTTCCCACTATTTATCCCAAAGTCAAATGAATGCTTACTGCTTTATTCCTGTATGTGTACATTTTTATAATCAATAGTCTTTTGTTAGGCATCTTTAATAAATATGTTTTATGACTTCTAAAAAAAGACAAAACTATAAAACATCTAAAGCTACAGAAACAATCATCCCAGCTCTTAGGGTGAGGGTGAAGACGAAAGCACCATGAATTCAAGGCCAGCCTGGGCTACACAGCTGGAAAGCAGTTTGACTACTTGAGACCCTGTCTCTAAAAAGACAAGACAAAAGAAAGGAAGAAAAAGAATGGTTGAAACTTTCATTTTGTATTTTGGTTTTATTCGCATTTCAAACCGTTGCTATTGAAAGCACACAGTTCACTGGCCTCCAGCTTTTTAAGGACAAGAGCTGTTAATTTGGACAATAAAAGCTTGTTTACAAAGACCAAGCAATAATTATTGAATTGATAAGCTTTACATACTGTCAGCTACAGGTTGCTCATGACAACCTTTCTTTCTTTCTATTTTGAATTTATTTTTGCGTATGTGTATGCATGTGTATTTAGGCATCCACAGAGGCCAGAAGAGTGGGTCGAATCCCCTGAGCTGGAGTTACAGGTGCTTGTGAACCGCCTCGTGGGTGCTGGGAATTCGGGTCCTCCGCAGGAGCAGCCAGCGCCCTTAACCCCCGAGCCATCCTTCAGCCCTCTCCGGCAATTTTCAACTAACTTGTTCCGCAGAAGGTAGAGGCTTAATTCTCTCAGTCTAGATCTTACCAGGGCCATAAAGGACAGCTCATTACATGTGTTGAGCGGTTAGCATTTTCAGAATTATGTTTATATTCAGTAGAACTCTGCTCCAGTAGTTATCATGAGGAAAGAGGGGAAATCCTGACACTATCGTTTGAAAACAGGGTAGATAACGGCAGATGCTGCATGTGACCGGATGGTGGGAATTTATTTCTACAGTGACAGTTAATTGCATGCCCTCATTTCTTGTCACTCTCCAGATGTTAACTGAAAGCAGGGCATCTAATAGACCCCAGCTGCATACTTAGCATACTCACATTTGAAATTGTCGTCTTCTCTTTGCGCTAACAAAGGACTTTCTTTTTCTTATTTGCTTGTTTTTCATTGTTGTTGTTGGTATTATTTTTCAAGACAGGGTTTCTCTGCTGTAACTCTGGCTGTCCTGGAACTCACTCTGTAGACCAGGCTGGCCTCGAACTCACAGAATTCCGCCTGCCTCTGCCTCCAGAATGCTGGGATTAAAGGCGTGCAACCACCACCACCTGGCACAAAGGACTTTCTTCAATTGGACTTTTATTAGCAGAAATCATCATTCTCTGTTTGGCACAATTCCAAAGGCTACGTTGTTATATTTCATGTAATCTGAAGGAAGCTACCAGATAAACTTGTTATAAATTTTGTAAGTTTGGTAGATATCCTACAATGTCAGCATTAGCCTTACAATGAAAGGTTTTCTAAGTCTTTCTTCCTGTGCCGCTTGACTACCTCATCACCCAGGATGACTCCTGACAGTATGCCTTGAGCCCACGCCCTAGGCCTTGAGCCCTCTGTGACTGCAGAGCTGTCTTCAAGGTCCCGACACCACTGCCTGAGTCCCTCAAGTATCTCAGTTCAGCATGGCCTATCAAGAGCCCCAAATTATTTCCTTAAACCTGAGTCATGGGCTAGAAATGCCTTCTTCATCAGTTCTCTTGGTAGATCATGCTCCTGACGCAGTATGGGAACAGGGGGCATTTCTGGGAGAAATGAAAGGAAAAGATGATCATGAACTTCATATAATTCAATTCTGTTTAAGAAATGACCCACGCAACAGAATGTCCACACCATAGCAACAATATGGTTCGTACTTCTATACATAATTTCCAACTAATATTTTTAATTACTTCATACATGAATAAAGTAAAACACACAGATGTTTCTCTTAATGTTTACCAAAATGCAA
Source organism: Cricetomys ansorgei (assembly GCA_026225945.1). Classification (NCBI taxonomy): domain Eukaryota; kingdom Metazoa; phylum Chordata; class Mammalia; order Rodentia; family Nesomyidae; genus Cricetomys; species Cricetomys ansorgei. Next base: position 1,988,867 of record JAMJFZ010002307.1, on the reverse strand, counting down.
ATGAGCTGGAAAATGGGAACCCCTCTCTGGATGATTCATGGTCTATTGAGTTTAAGCGTTGCAATCTGTTTTTATATTTCTGTTTCGTTGTTTTGTTTTAGACCCAATTTTCCTATTGATTTTGCAAATGCAACACTCCCAAACTGGATGACATCTCCACACGTAGATGAGTATTACTTTTTTCCATTTCTAACAAATAGAAGAAGCAACAAAGGAACATATAAATGAGGTGACTCATCCATAAACCCTAACTTCCCCGCCCTCTCCTCTTGCTATTGCATCAGATGTCAGTATATTTCTGAGCATAGTAATCTTTCTTTATCAGATATTTCTGATTTCCGTATGACCAGTTACCAAAGGTCCATCGGTGTCTAAAAATAATAAACAGAAATATCCTTACAATGTTCTTGTTTAGCTAATGTTAATCTCTTACTCTCTTAATCTTAGATTGAGATTAAACTGTCATGGATACGTTATGTATAAGAAAACTCTCAGTGGTTAGCATTAGGTTCTGCAACATTCAGTTGCAGGACTTTGCACCACATCCACATCAGCAAAGAGGGGCTACATAATCCTGTTTGCAATAACTCTGCCTAATTTCCTTTCTTTCTTCCTTCATTCCTTCCTTCCTCCCTTTCTTTTTTGTTTTTCGAGACAGGGTTTCCCAATGTAGCTCTGGCTGTCTTTGAACGAGCTCTGTAGACCAGGCTGTCCTGGAACTCGCAGTGATCTGCCTGCCTCTTTCTCTGCCTCCCAAGGGCTGGAATTAAAGGTGTGCATCATCAAGCCCAGCAAAAGTGTAGCCCAGGCTGGCCTCTAACTTGTGATCCTCCTGCCTCCGCCTCCTTCAGCAAGTCCTACCAGTGTGCACCACCACAACAGGCCTAATTTCTGAGAACATACAAAAAGCCATATTGCAATAGGAAAATAGAAGGAATGACTCACAGTAGAAACACACAGCCTTATCCTTACAGCAGAGACCAGCACTCTCATCATCCTGACGGATCTTTTTAGCATTCGCTATTCATGTATATTTATATAGATAATATATTTGGCAAAGAAAAATTTAAATCATCTCTGAACTATGTGAAAACCAACTTTTCTCACTAAATAGTATATATATTATTGACATAGTCACAGGGCTGAAGTGAGAGGTATAAGATTGTGATACAGTAGATGTGCAGAAATGCTGTTTGTTTATGTATTGTTTACATGTACGTGTGGGGGCAGATACATGCCACGATACACGTGTGGAAGTCGGCAGACAACTTGGGGTAGTCTGTTCTCACATTCTATAATTCCCTAGTGACTGAAATTCCATTTGTGACTGTGAAAAACACTATAACCAAATCAACTTGGGAGGAAAGGTTTCATTTGGCTTACACTTCCAGATCCCAGACCACTCTGGAGAGAAGTCAAATGGGAGCTCACACAGGAACTGAAGCAGAAACCATGGAGGAATAAAGACTACTATCTCACTCCCTCTCTCGCTGGCTCATGCTCAGCTAGCTTCATCAAATAGACCAGACCACCTGCCTAGGGATGGTACCACCCACAGTGGGCTGGGCCCTCCTATATCAAGTAGCAATCCAAACAAGTTCTTATAAACACATTCATAGGCCAATCAGATTAAGGCAATCCCTCCACTGATGCTTCCTTTTCCCAAGTAACTCTAGTATGTGTTGAGTTCATAGTAATAGGCTTAATAGCAACCACCTTAACATGCTGAGTTGTCTTGCCCGCCTGAAATGCCATGTTCTATGGAGTCTCAGTCGTCACTAGCTGTAATAGTCATCCTCACACCAACACCATGGTTTGCTCATAGTTCCTCAGTGAACTTATTTTGTAGGTTCATTGCCATTATAGCACTATTTCAAGATAAGGAGTCTTTGAGGCATATTTGGGTCATGGAGACTCTACCCTCACGAAGAGACTCATGGAGTTCCTATTGGTGTTTTGTTCAGGAAGTTGTCTTCTATGACAATGCATTCAAGGCTCTTCCCCACTTTCTCTTCTATCAGGTCCAGTGTGTCTGGCTTTCTGTTGAAGTCTTGAATCACTGTGCACAGAACTCAAGTCCAAGGTGATAGATATGTATCTATTTGCTTCTTCTACATGCAGACACCCAATTAGACCAGCACCATTTGTTAAAGATGTTTTCTTTTTTCCATTGTATATTTCTGGCTTTTTTTATCAAAAATCGGGTATTCACAAGTATGGATTTATGCTTGGATCTTCAATTCAATTCCATTAACCAACATGTCTGTTTTTATGCCAATACCATGTGGTTTTTATCATTATAGTTCTGTAGTACAGCTTGAAATTAGAAATGGTGATATCTCCAGAAGTTCTTTTCTTGCTCAGAATTGTTTTAGCTATCTGGTTTTTGTTTTTCCATATAAAGTTGAGCATTGTCCTATCAAGGTCTGTAAATAATTGTGTTGGGATTTTGATGGGGATTGCATTGAATCTGTAGACTGCTTTTGGTAAGATGACAAAATTGGAAAGGAGGAAGTCAAAGTATCTTTATTTGCAGATGATATGATAGTATATGTAAGTCATCCCAAAAATTCTACCAGGGAACTCCTATAGCTGGGAAACTCCTTCAGTGAAGTGGCTGGCTACAAGATCAACTCAAAAAATCAGTAGCCTTCCTATATACATATGACGAACAGACTGAGAAAGAAATCAGAGAAACAATATCCTTCACAATAGCCATAAAAAATATGAAATATCTTGTAGTGACTATAACAAAGCAAGTGGGTATTTTTGTTTGTTTGTTTTGTTTTCTTAGTGTGTGTTTATGTGTAGGTTTGTGTATGTGTCTACAGAGTCTAGAAAAGCATCACAGTTTGTTCTTAGATAAAAGCTTCTATCTTAGAGGGAAACTTGATAAGATACAAGATGTTCTAAAGCAGTGGTTCTCAACATTCCTAATGCTACAACCCCTTAAGTTGTGGTGACCCCCAACCATAAAATTATTTCTGTTACTACTTCATAACTGTAATTTTGCTAATGTTATGAATCATAATGTAAATATCTGATATGCAGATGGTCTTAGGTGACCCCTGTGAAAGGATCATTCAACCCCCAAAGGGGTCATGATCCAGGTTGAGAACTGCTGTTCTAAACGAAAGTAAAAAATTGCATCCTACAGGGAAGTTCAGTAAGCTTAGAAAGTAAACAATTCAGAAGCTTCAAGAAGTTCTTAAAACTGACCAGATTCAGGAGACCCTCTCTCCTCAAGTGTGCATGAGCAGTAAGGACCCCTGAGAGACACTCTTAAACCAGCCAAGCTTCCTGGAAGAGGCTCAGACCAACTGAGCCGCCTGGGGAAAAAACTCTCCAGCTATGGATCTGCCTGCCAGCTGTGCAGTAGTGACTCCACATTCCCGGATTTTGTGAGCTGTGACCCATGGGTGGGCTTGTGATAATGCAGCTGTCTTTGAGTCATTTCTGCTCCTGTAACAACCCAACCGTACTTCTATAAGGAACCCCAGTGAAACACACTGGTTTACCGTTGGACTTACTTGTGCCCTTACTTTGAACTGCCACTGGTTTCCTATCTGGAGTGAACAGATGTTTGTCCATGTCTCCTCAGGAGTGGTGTCTCATGAAACCTCTGGACCTGGTGCCGCAGGTGATTGTGAACTGCATGATGTGGGTACTGGGAACTGAACTTGGGTCCTCTGCAAGAGCGGTATGCACTTTTATCTGCCGAGCCATCTCTCCGTCCCCTGTGACATGGATTCTAAGACTCATTTTGAGGGCTTTCAACATGGACTGGATGCAGGCAGGGCCGTGCACCTTGATGCATGAAGCACAGTAAGTGATCAGGTTAAACAGGAGGCCAAGGAAGCAGCTGGAGACTCTGCCTGCCACCTACTGCGTGCTGAAGCTGGTTTGGGGGAAGCTGGAGGCCTTTCTTCCAGTTCAAGTTTTAGAGTTTGTAGAGGAGTTAGATCTCAAGCAATCTCCATGCTTGAGAAACAGTGAAAAGGAAAGGGGGTGACCTAGTGTAACAATGCATAGATATACTGCCTGAAGTACCCTCTCCTCTGTTGTCCAGATGGGAACAGAGCACGGGGGACAAGAGTAAGAATGGGGAAGCATGGACTCAGGCCCATGGGGCTGCACTGCTCCCCGTGAGCTAATCTGCTCCACTCGCAATAAAGGGCAAAATCACCTCGTCATCTGCCAGATCAGGGGCCACATACAGAATAGGGGAGAAAGTCCAAGACCAGTGCAGGCCAGGCTCTATCAATTCAGTCAGGAAGACCACCAGGCTCAGCTCAGTCTGCAGAAGTCACTAGACTTCAAGTCACGCCATTGGCAGGTATCAGCCAAGAGGTCCAATGGAGCCAGCAGCAACCTGGCAGGCAAGGGACACGACCACAGAGAACCAAGACAGAGCACAAAATAACAGCCCCAACATAGAGCTGAGAACCCCATCCTCTTGAAGCTACCAGGTCACAAAACCACATCCTGTCAGGTGAAACCTGAAAGGCTACACATCTACCCCAAAGGCCTCAGTGTTTACCTGAATCGTTTGCTTAAAATTGGTGATTGGATCATTTTCACCTGGAAAGAACTCACATCAGCTGCTTCCTTCCTGACCACCTGACAGATGGAGCCTCATGAAAATCAGAGCAGTTGTTTTACACCAGTGGTTCTTGACCTTCCTAGTGCTGTGACCCTTTATACAGTTCCTCATGTTGTGGTGACCCCCAACCATAAAATTATTTCCATTGCTAATTCATAACTGTAATTTTGTTACTGTTATGAATCATAATGTAAATATCTGATCTGCAGATGGTCTTTTGGGTTGAGAACCACTGTTGTAGAGAATCCAGGGCCCTACGTCCCCTCTGCATTCACTCTTAGGGTGATGGTTAGGACTGTCAGCTGAACTCCTGGGAGACAAGCCACTGGGCACACTTATGAGTGATTGTCCAGATTAAGGTTGGCATCAGAAAATGTTGGTGAGGGATTGTCCCGGTTATGTTATTTAATGTGGGAAGGCTTGTTTTGGTTGTGAGTGGCACCATTTGCTGAGAGTGGAGGAAGCCAGCTGAGCTAACTAGCGTGCACGCATTCACTGTGATATGACTGGCTCCCTTACGCTCCACAGATGTCATTTCCCCAGTACGATGAACCGCAACCCGGAACTGTAAGCAGAAGCACACCCGTTCCCTTAAATTGTTTTCCTCAGAGTACTTTATCACAGCGACAGGAAAAGAAACTGAGACAGAGAGTAACAGCCGACTCGATCCTGTAAGGGAGTATGGCTCCTTAATGCCGATCAGCACATGCTGCTGATACCTCATGTAGAGCGGAGCAGGGGCACTGTAACACTCCAGCGCAGCTGGGAACACTTTCCCCACTTTAGAGCCATGCGGTTCCTTGGCTTCCAACTGCCAGGATACTTTTCTTCCATCTACAAACTGTTAACACGAATATAGTATACATATGTGATCATGTTTTTGTATGTGTATATATATGGATTTTTGTATTCTGTTAACATCTAGTGTTACTCTACATGTGGCATTTATTGCATTTTAATTATTTATTAATGTATTCTTCTCTGGAATTAAACCTTATAATAGCAAAAACTATACTTATCTCCAAGAACCTAGCACATGCTCGAGACATAGACATTCATAAAGCATTTCTACCTGACTGGTTGGTTGTATGGGATGGTTGGGTAGGTGGATGCATGGATGGATGGATGGATGATCAGCAACATTAACGAAGGGTTAGAGGAAGGAGAATTAAGAGAGAATATGGGTTTAGCAGTTAGATGGCCACTCATAAGGGAAGGGAGAAAAGTGGATAGCTAATTTCCCTTTGGTATGCTGAGAATAAGAGGGGGGGGAGGGAGGCAGTGTACATAGATTGCTCTTTCAGAGTACCCACTGTACAAGGTTGAGGGGGCAGCTCAGTTTATTCTCTTGGTTTACAATTAGGGGCCCTCTTCTTAACCCTTGAAAAAAACAAAGGAATAAATTCAGGTAAGTTCAATACCTTCTCTAGATGATACCATGACACAACTCACAGCCCACTTCCAAGGCCACCCCCAAGCACATTTCAGAACAAGCACACTTTGATAACAGCAGCCACAAAGACATCGGGATACCTCTTCCCAAGATGACAACCTTGAATAAATGCATGTTTGGATGGGAGTAACTACCGTAGTGTAGTCAAGAGACAGCAGTGTTGTAAACTCTAGAGGCGGGGGTAGAGATAAAGTGGACACAGACTTGTGGTCGTTGGCTAGGCATAAGGAGAGAAAGATGAGCAGAGTGAGCCTGCGTTACAGGAAAAGTGATAAGACTATCAAATGTGCTGTGGGAGCTTGGGTGTTTCAGAGATGAAGGTAAAATTAAGGGAAAAATTCATTTTGATCTACATAAGTTCCAGGTGCTTAACCGCTCTAGTTCGTGACGTAAATAAATTTCGATGCAAGAAACTGAAATTTACAAGACAGGATCTGATTTAAAACACAAAATTGGGGAGTTGGCTGGGGAGGTGGCTCAGCAGATAGGAGCACTTGTTACTCTTGCAGAGGACCCAGGTTTGATTCCCAGTACCCACATGGAAACTCAAAATCACCTGTAATTCTAGTTTCAGGGGACTCTATGGGTACTGCACACATACGATACACACTTATATATGAAGGCAAAATCCATGCGTAAAATTAAAAAACATTTTTTAAAATGTTTAAAATACAAAATGTTAAATACATTTTGAATCACGTGCTACTGAGCAATAAAGTGGGAGGGTGAAAGTGTACCCCCATTCGCAGTGCTACTGACCAGGCACCTCAGTTTTGAAAAGTGACCTTAAAATAAGGCAATTTGACTGCCATTGGTGTTTGGCAAAAGTAGTTTTGCTGAGATCAAGGGGAGTGCTAAAGTTTCCAGAAAACAAATAAAGGATTGGCCATCCAGCGAGCTGGGTATATTAGTTACTCTTCTCATTGCTGCACAGATGGCTGAAAAGAACCACGTTGTGAAGAAGGTAGTTGGACTCACAGCTTGAGGAGACACAGTCCACCACAGCAGGGAAGACACTGTAGCTCCATAGCAGAGGAAGCACGTGGCAGCTCATCCCATCATACAGTCAGCAAACTGACAGAGATGCATGCTGACACCTTGATGTCTCCATTTTACTCAGTTCTGGAGCCCAGACCTGGGGATGGTGCCACCCACACTCAGGGTGGGTCTTCACTCCTCAATTAGACTACTCTGGAAACACCAACAGACACATCTCCTGGGTGATTTGAAATCTAGTCCAGTTGGCAGTAAAGACTGACCAATACAGTGGGCTACCTCTTTCACTGAAAGAGAAGGAAGAGAAGCAGTGGGTATGGACACGGGTATGTCACAGGGCTCTATGGGGAGATGAGGGAGCACAGGTTGTCGCCTTTTTTTAACATCCATAAACCAAGATGAAATGGGGGGTGGGGGGAGCAACTACTCAGGGGATTGAGACAGGAAGGTGGCACGTTTAAGACCCATATGGGCTACAGGGTGAGTTCCCAGCCACCTAGGCAACTTAGTGAGATCCTGCTTCAAAGTAAAGATACAGAAATGGGTGGGGCTGTAGATCAGGGGTAGCAAGCTGAGGCTCTGAGTTTAATCCCAGTGCCACAAAAAGAAGTAAGAGGAGGGCTAAACAGAGAGAAAATGTGCCAAGTAACTGGAGGCTGAGAGAGAGGTGAGCACAGAGGAAGAAAACAACTTTATTTGTAAACCAGGAGACTAACAGAACAAGCATTTTCCTCTGGAAGCAGCAGGTGCCATGCAGGACCACGGGTATTCCTGGGTCACAAGCATCCAACTCCATGCTCATCTTCACTCAGAATAAAAGGATCTGCATACTGTAGGTGTTATGGAAATCATATGCCGTGTGGATATAAACTAAATGTAAACCTTTATCTTGAAATTAAGATGAGATTTACTGCTCTGAAATAAATAGGTACCTATTGCGTTTGCTGAAAACAATAAGGAAAAAATTAATCAGCAGGAGTTCTGCTAATTTTCACGGCAGTAGAACCACTTCCTTTCTTTGAAATCCATCTGGATGTGATCACAGCAAGGAGGCCTTTGCAGACAAAAGTACACAAGCCAGTTAGGAGACAAACAAGGGAAATGACCCCTCCATAAATCTGTCAGCCAGTGAGAAAGCCCATTCAGCAGTTACAAAGGCCTTATCTGCTCCTGGGCACTGTGGCTGGTCCTCTCTGCTTCCTTGAACAGGGACATGGAGTGGTTAGGACATGGAGGGAGTGTGAGGGGAGGTGGGCATGGTTTCCGGCTGCAGTGATTTCACATAAACCATAAATACTCCGTGTGCCAGCGTCCCCGGTGACAGAGAATTCAGCAGCTCTCAAGGGCACCCACACGGTACACAGTGGTCCTTCCTTGGGTGTGGCATCATCTCCCTGGTCTTTCTAGCTCTCAGAGTTTCCTTCATGCCGACCCTTCAAAGAGGGAAGACAGTTAACATCTGTCTCCCGACATTTTCCTGCAGTGAACACTTCCAATTCCACATTGCATTTCCTCCTTCTTAGGTCCTTCCAAAATATGTGACTGTATCCAAGTCTGATCATATTGGAAAAGGTGTCTCCCAGGATGGAACATAGCTATCTGGGAAACTTAGGAGGCCACCCAGATAATCATCATTTGGACTACTGTGTTTTGGTAATATATTTGTTGATATAAAATTGATATATTTAGTAGATGTAATTATGTGTGTTAGATATTAGCTGTCATCTAAAGATGGCCTGTAGGTACAAGAGATGTTTGTGGGATATTTGTTTCATCTCTACCTTCAGCTATGAATAAGGTATTAAAACCTGATTTTTTTTTGAGACAGGGTTTCTCTGAATGTATCGCTGGCTGTCCTAGGACTCAACTCTAGACTAGGCTGGCCTTGAACTCACAGAAATCTGCCTGCCTTTGCCTCCCAGTGCTGGGATTAAAGGCGTGCACCACCACCTGATTCTAATACCTAAGTGTGAAGAAGCTCTCTAGCACTGTTAATCTGACATTTTTATAAGTATATCTTCATGTGTCCTTGCCAAATGACCAGTAACTATGGAGGACAAAAAGAAATTCGTGGGAGGAATGGATCTCTTGCTGTATTTGGGGACCTATTACCTCTCAGCAGCTTTGCTGTAACTCACTCTAAATATCCTAAAGATGATCAGCAGACTCTGCACTAAGGCTGCGAGCTGGTGCCCATTCCCCTGGACAGGAGCAGGTCAAAGATGAAGTTTACCCATGGACCCAGCTTGGTGGATCTGTGCTGGTTTCAGATGATCATAGCTTCTATTTCTAGACAGTCACAAACTACAGCTTTACTACAGTCTTGAATAGGATTGATCATGAGTTCACTGGTTTCAGTCTGCTGAATATCAACGACATACTGGTGGGAGTTGTTTCAAGACAGAATGATTGTTATACTGAAACAATGTATACTGAAAGCTTGCATGCTATCTTTTCAAAATTACATTAAAAGTAAACTTGCTCGTATTGTTCTCTCTCTCTCTCTTTCACTTTTCTGTTTTGGTTTTTGGAAACATGGTTTCTCTGTGTAGCCCTGGCTGTCCTGGACCTCACTCTGTAGACTAGACTGGCCTCAAACTCAGAGATTCGCCTGTCTCTGTCTCCCAAGTGCTGGTACTAAAGGTGTGTGCTGCCACCACCTGGCTTATGGTCTTCTCCTGAAGATGCTCTTAGAATGTTAGTACACACATTCGTGATGCAGAAAACAGCCACCACAGAGATTGTGTCTAAGAACTTTCTTACTTGGCTTTTCATTTCTTCCTTGTAACATTTTTTAATGTAGCAAATGTTTTAAGTTTTGGTGATTTGGAGTTTGATGTTTTTTGAGACTGGATTTTGCTTTATAGCCCAGTCTGGGCTCAAACTTGCCATGATCCTTCTAACTTAGCCTCCTAGAGTACTGGGAATTCAGGCATTCATTACCACACCTGGATTTGTTTTGAGGATCTTTAAAGGGCTCATGTAGCCCAGGCTAGCCTAGAATTCACTATGTACTTGAAGATGACCCTGAACTCCTAAACCCACTGCCTCTAGCACCTCAGTGCTGAGATTACAGGCTACATGAGGCTACAAGAAATAATATTAATAAAAGCCTAAAAATAACCAATTTCTAAACATCCAACAAAATTGTTGTGTTCCATATTTGTGATAAGTAAAAATTATTCCCACTAACAAATTTTGGAAAAGAAAAGAAAGATGTGGCAGGAAGGAGCACTCCCAGGCCCCAGCACTCAGGCTGGTTGTGAGTTGAAAACATGTCATTTTCTCACTCACTATTTGGTGACCTGATAGATTCTTTGGTACATCCGGTACATTTTACCACTAAAACTACACAAAGACTGTAGTGTTTCCCTCCCTCTGTACCAAATAACTCATCTCCTTGGGGCTCTTCTCTCCCGCCCAGCCTCACACTTACTCTTTGTGGGAACTGCTGTCAGGTTAATATTTAAAGTGTGCTCATAAGCGTGACAGCTAATTATACTAACTATACCAAGCATTACTGATTATAAGTCAGGTCATGAACTACAAGTGTCTGCTGTTAGAATTTTACACCTTCAAGGCGAGAACAGTTTACCTGAGTCTTTTGTCCTGACTGAGGTCTGTGTTTTTAGACAGTTGCCTCTTACTCCATCTCTGCCGCTACCTGGCGACCTGGAGCTCCGTGCTTAGCCTCTTCCTGCCTCTTTCTCTATGAAGCGGCTATTTTGTTTGGTCATGTGCCCTGTTCTGAATTCTGTGGGGATAATACTTCATGTTTTTACCACTCAGACTGATTCCCGTGACCATGGGCCAACAGGATGAGGAGGGAGACCTGGAGCATCTGCACCCACCTCACCTGCCACCTGCCACTCACTGAGATGTCTGGCCCTTCCTGTCAGGTCCACCAGGCTCTGCTTAGCCCATCTCCTCAGCCTGTCCTTCTTACCTGATGGGTGGGATGAGCTGCCCCACCAAAAACCAAAAACAATTGCTAGTTTTCTGGATACTTTCCAATCTATAACAGATGTTTAAAGCTGCCAACACTGCAAACTGTCCTCCGTTCCCCACCATAACATACCTCATGGGGCTACAGTGAGAATTAAATAAGTGAAGACATCAGCAGGACTCAGAGCAGCAGAGGGTGAAAACTGAACAAGACCGGTGCTGTCATCACTATGGCTGCCCCACCTCCTCATCCTGAAAGACAGGACAGAGGCTGCCAGAATAGTGATGGCCTGATTTCTAGAAAGTCTCTGGTGTCTGGGGTCCTCATCAACCTCCTCAACGGAGATATCTACAAGACTTGGCAAGAGACTAGAAGGAAGCCAGGAATGGCCCGCCGGGTGGGCCAGGCCTCAGGGCTTCCTACAGGTGGATAAGCATGGAATAAAAGACTTAGACCCAGTCCTGGAAAGATTTGGGATCCAGAAATTGGAAGTTAGATGAGCCTTTGCTAAAAGGTCAGTGTTCATGAAGGATAAACACCAAGGTACACATCTTGCTTCACGGTTTGGCCCAAGCCAGCTGCTGACGTCCAAGTTCTGAAGGTCAGGTGAGACTGGGTGCTGGGATTAACAGACCTTACAAAAAGAGCCAGCTGGCCCAGCGCATACTCACATTTATCCTGGTGGAGACTGGCTGGGGCAGGAACAGAGACCTGAGGGGCATAGAGGGCATAGAGGGGACTGAGATAGCCTGAAAGTGGGGCCATCAAGGCTCTGGGAACCTCACAGGATTCAGAGCAGTTCTGCCTCAAACACTCTGAAGGTTTAAAGACTATGCCAGTAACTGCCTGAGCTGGGTCTAGTGGCACTGACTGTCAATCCAGCTACTCAGAGGCTAAGGAAGGACTGAAGGCTTGACGTTTGCTAGGATACAGAACAAGTTCAAGTCTACAATGGATAGGTTAGTGAGACCCTGTCTGAAGATGAAATTTTAGAGGGGTGGGCATGTAACTCAATAATAGAGTGTTTACCCAGCAGGCACCAGACCCCACTTCAATTCCCAGAGCTGCAAAAAATGGCATTTAATTTAAAAACATAGTCTTAGAATGGTTGTGAGTGCCAAATAAGTGAATTTAGGCAGATGTTTCACACAGCGCCTGGCATGACACGAGGGCTCAAGCCTTGCTCTCTCTAACACCTGCATCACACAGAAGCCCATTATAGTTCTTCATACTCAGCTGCTGAGAATGCTGCAGACCCAAGCTAATGAAAGAGAAACAAGGTTTGCGAGGGAATTATTAAACAAATGGTATGTATAGGGGGCATCAACCAACCTAATCTCTCCTTTCTCACAAAATCCAAACCCAGAAAATTGAAATGATTCCCGAAAGCCCGTAGAGGAGACAGGAGAATGACTCTGTGCTCTTGAGCACAACAGCAGAGTTTCAGAATCTGGCTTGGAGCTAGCTAGGCACTGTGGTTCATGCCTATAATCCCAGCTTGGGAAGTAGAGAGGGTCAGAAGCTCAAGATCATCCTCAGCTACATAATGAGTTGCACGGCAGCCTGGGCTTGTTACACAGGACCCTGTCTCATTCAGTTAGTCAACAGTCAAGTTCTGAGGTGAGATAATAGGGGTTCAGATTCCAGCATTTCCAGTACAGAGCTCTGACTATGGGGAAGCCTTATGTCACTAAGCTTCTTTGTTCTCACCTGTAACGTGGAAGTGCTAACAGACCCTGCCTCATAGACAGTTATGACTGTTGAGTGAGATCACACCTGCAAATTGTCAGCAAATGCGAGTTCTCCTTTTAGTCTATTTCCAACAGAAGTATGAGAGTCTCTTCCCAGTGAGATGGCTCAGTGGTTTAAGAGCATTAGTTGCTCTTGCAGAGGTCCTGGGTTTAATTCCCAGCACCCACTTGGTGGCTCACAACCCTCTTTAACTCTAGTTCCAGGGAATCTGATGCCCTCTTCTGGCCTCTGTACAAACATTGCATATATATACATGTAGGCAAAACATCCATACACATAGAATGAATATTGATGTATTTTTACATTTATTTATTTATGGGGCAGAGGTGGGTGTGGATGTGTCAGGACTCACTTGTGGAGGTCAAAGAACAAACTGAGGGAATCAGTTCCCTCCATCTTTCACATGAGCTCCATTGACCAAACTCTTAGTGAGATGGCTCACTGACCTGAGAGTTTCAACATTAAATAAAATAGAGGTTTCCTAAGAACTTTGGGAGGTCTGATCTTATCATAACAATCTACTCTTTGGATGAGGCCTGGAGAATATCATGAGAGAGATCCCCTCAGAAGTGGGAAGTGGATGTTTTTATCATGTATATGATTAAAGACTCTCTGTCACACAAAGTCCTGTTTCTGCTCAAAGCTCTTTCCCCAAAAGCTAGTCCTGGCCTGAGGAGGCCCTGGGCATGAATACGGTTTCATCAGATCGCTGGGAATTGTGAATCCAGGGCTTATCTGTGCTGATCTTATTTAGGGTGGATCTACAGATGACTGACAAATAGCCATACTGGAGTCACACCCAGCTAATGACCTGTCTATATCATCAACTTGGGCTGTAATCTTGCCACAGAGGGGCATATCTGGTGAAAGGTGTTGTAATAAAAATCTCACCCATGCCAGCTTCTCAGATGCAGCTTCCTGGCCCAGTGGAGTGGCCTGAGGATGGTCGTCCCCAGGCAGAAAGTCATGTGGGAACACGTCATGGAATCCTGCTTTTGGTTGGAGCTCAGTGAGTCGCAGAGTACACAGGAACTCAGGAGAAGCTCGTCGTAGGGAAGAACTCGTTTAATGCAGGTTTTAGGGTGCATTTATGGGATGTAGCCAGGGGAGGAGTCACTGATCCCAAGAATGGGACCCATTGGTTAAGACAAGGACATTGGTGCAGCCTCATCTGCATGTGAGGACTCTATGCTTCCAGCTACAGGACAGACACAGCATCAACCAAGCCACATTTCTTTGCTCCTGTGAAGCAGGAAATATTGCTGAGTTCTGGCCAGGCTCAGGCAAGGAGAAGCCGAACTCCTACCACTCTCAGGATGAGACAGAGTTTCACGCCAGCTTCGACTCACTCTTAGATCTAGGACAGTCCCACAGAAAGGGAAGATACAGGGTGGTTGGACAAATAAATGATCAAGGAGCTTCTCAGGCTGCCTGGTCACTGCTTCAAGTTCATCCCCAGCAGGCTCTGGTGTGCAGGTCTGAAATCGCTGGTCCTCAGAAAGTTGAGGCAGGAGGATGACCACAAACTCAAGGCCTATAAAGGCTACAGAATGAGTTCAAGCCTGAGCAATTTAGTGTGACTATTTCAAAATTAAAAATAAAGAGGGTTTGGTGTAGCTTTGTGCTAGACTGGTAGAGTGCTCGCCTCGCATGTGTGTGGCCATAGGTTCAATCCCCAGTGTGAAAAAAAAGGAAGAGAGAAAGAGAGGGAGGGAGGAAGAGAGGGGAATTTAATTTCCACAAAAATTTTATGGAGCAGCTGCAAAGCCAGATCATGAGGCCCTTGGTTTGATCCTCAGCACTAGAAAGAGAGTCTTGGATGAAGAAGGGACAGAAGAAGGAGGGGGGGGGAGTCAGGAAGGAAGGAAAGGAGGAAGGAAGGAAGGGACTAATTTCACCCTCAAGAACAAATGTACTCACCTAAAGAAATTCAAAGCCCTATGCTTAGAAAAGAAGCAATTAGCTTAGGGTTTTTTATTGTGTCAAAGCAGAAAGTATGCCCTTCCCATGTGTAACCTGATTATATCCTAGATAATTTCTATTTGTTGATATATTTGTATTTAAAATGTCACAATGAAACCTATTTCTTTGTATTGTAACCAAAATAATTAACTGAAATGGTAATAATAGTTTCCATGGGTGGTAAATTTTTTTCTTTAATTTTTATTTACTAATTCTTATATGCAAGGGTGTTTGCCTCCATGTATGTCTGTGTACCACGTGTGTGCCTAGTGCCCACAGAGGTCAGAAGAGGCCATTGGCTCCCATGAGACTTTGTAATGGGTTGAAGACCCAGAGACCACTCAGCATGACCAAAGTTCAAAATGAGAGTCTGTATTATTAAGCTGGCTGGGACTGCCTGGAGAGAAACACTTCTCACAGTAGCAGCCCTGAATGCATATTACAGGGGTTTTAATTTTTAAAGACAAAGAATACAGAAAAACTACATCCTGCTTGGCAGTTGCAAAGGAAAGCAAGCAAACAGTTAAACACGGGCCAAGAACATGCAGTTAGCTGGGGCATTTTGACCCTGAGTTCTATTACGAGTTTGAGTGCTTTCCCACAGGACTTTTCAGGGGAGGGGTAGAAACCAAAGATGGCTTCAGCTGAGACAAGATGGAGAAACTTTTGTCCTGTTCCAACTGGAGGAATAGACAGTTTTCAGCTACCATGTGGGTACTGAAAATCAAACCTGGGTTCTTTAGAATAACTACTGTTCTTAACTACTGAGCCATCTCTCAGCCCCCAGTCTTTTTTTTTTTTTTTCTTAATAAGTATGAGGTATTCTATTATAGCCTGCATGTTTCATTTAGCAAGCATGGAAAAACATTTAGACTTTATTCTCAAATGTTTCATCAACTACCTCTGTTACAGCATCAGTCAACAGCAGACTACAAGGTAGCTCCTCTGTGTGCACCAGGCCCACAGTGGTTCCTGCATTCTAACCTGTGACCTCCAGTATCCCAGGCATCCTTTGACCTGAGGCTCTCCAGAGAGTCAGCAAGCTCAAACTGGAGAAGTGCAACCTTGAAGACAATCTCTTTGAAAAGTGTTGTCACTTGAACAACTGCAGACAGTGGTGGTTGCTCCTTCTCTTTGGTATATTTTGTTAAGCAATTAGGTCACGTGGAGACGAGGAAGGCTAGCATATGGAAACAGGAAGAGCTGCTTCAGAAATAAGGGGTGGGAGGACTATAATGTGGTTCAGGGTAGAACCTCTGCTTAGTCTGCAGAGGACTGAAGGGGAGGAAACAGGAGGATGGGCTCAGAGGAAAGGAGAGAGATAGAGGAAAGTGAAGAAAGGGAAGGAGGGGCAGGGAGGGAGGTGAGAGGGAGGGAGGGAAGAAGACAGGAAGGAAGGGAGGGAGGGAGGGAGGGAGGCGGGAGGCCAAGAGGCAGGAAAGAGAAAAATGGACTGAGCTGGGTAAGCAACAGGCAACTGCAAAAGGAAGACTCACAGTTACATGGGGGTCAGGGGGGTGTTAGGAACTCAAGGGCCTATTCTTATTTGCAAATTCCCTGTTCCATGCCATTTAAAGGTTCTGAAAGGTGCAACAGTCATGCCCCTATAACTCTCAGCCATAGTTTCCGAGCTCATTTGAGCTTGGAAAAATGAAACACTTCCTGGTCAGCCCATCAACACCCTGTCAAACAAGTTTCTCTCCACTCAAATTAGGGAACTCTTGATAAATGCTTTGACTCTTTCTTGGTTTTCTTAAAGTTATTAATTTCTGATGTTTTAGTGTATTTTCCATTTTATTTATTTACTTACTTATTTTAATGTAATTCCTAGTAATTACAAAAAATGCTCACTTTGCTTGTCCCTCTGTCCAATTCTTTGTTTGCAAGCACAAGACCTAGAGCCCCTCTAGTTACTCACTGAACCCCGATATCCACAGATGTCACCGACACCCATTAAATTCTAATGATGAACAGCCCGCTCCTCCTCCTCCAGGACTTTGTGGGGGTTGGGAGGCTGCCTTGTGTCCTAGTCTGTCTCCATCAGTTAGAAAATCCACATCATGCTTAGCACTGAACAAATTATCAGGCTAGAGGCCGTGTGTGAGCTCTTACTTGGCATGGTAGGCTCTTACCCTTCTCTTTGTGGCCAACACTCCTGACGGCCTACTAGAGCAGGACTTGGGGGAAAGTGAAGGTCTCTCACTGGCCATGCATTGCTCTCCAGAAGATCCACATGCAGCTCACACCTTCCCACATACAGCAGGACTACCTATTAGCAGTCTACAGTAAAGAAAAGCAGTGGTTGCTTTTGTTTCGTGTTTGTGTTTGTGTGGTACTGGACCTCTGTATACCAGAGCTACACCATTTTAATCTAGAAGAGACAGTGGGGCCATGTGACAGGAAGCAGAAGATGAGAATGAGGCTTCCCTCTTGTTGGTTTTTGTTGTTTTGTTGTCTCACTGTGTATATCCTTGACTGGCCTCAAACTTGCTATGATCCCAGTGGGGTCAAGTTCTCTGGGCAATATGTACCCTGAAAGTCTAAGGGAACTATTTAGAGCCACAGTCACATTTAGCTTGTAAAAAGATATCTCTTTCAGCTAAACAGGATCTAAATTTTATGGCAGCTCAGTAGATGACTAACTGCTTAGCATTCATGAGACTCAGAATTCAATCCTCAATATAAGAGAAAGAAAGAAGAAAGAAAAAGAGAGAGAGAGAAGAAAGGAAGAAAGAAAGAAAGAAAGAAAGAAAGAAAGAAAAGAAAGAAAGAAAGAGGAGAAAGAGAGAAAGAAGGACTATTACATTAATCTCTAGAAGGCATGTCAAGTCCATGGCCCAACAATCACATGTGCCCCAACAGCTATGAATGCCCAGCACAAAGTTGTAAAGTTACTTAAAACATTATGAGGATTTTGGGGGGTGGGGGGGGGTGGGAGCTATCTTTTTTGTAACTCAGTCACACAATTCTCAGGCATGACATATCACAGTATCAAAGGTAGGAAATCCCTACCAGTCTATTAAAATAGTTAAGCTGAAAACTTTGTTCAAAGTAGTAATATTGCTCCATAAATATTTGGTAGGAGGTAAGTCATTATTAGGGTCCCAAGAATCCCAACCCTTGGGGCTGGAGAGACAGCTTAGCTGTTAAAAGCAGGCACTGCTCTTGCAGAAAACCCAAGTTTGGACCAGGTTCACAACCACCTGGAACTCCAACTCTAGAGGATCTCACCTTTGGCCTTGGTGGGCAACAGCACTCACATGCACATAATTAAGAACAAACCTTAAGCTGGGCAGTGGCACACACCTTTAATCCCAGCACTCGGGAGGCAGAGGCAAGTGGATCTCTGTGAGTTCAAGGCCAGCCTGATATACAGAGTAAGTTCCAGGACAGCTAGAGTTACAATAGAGAAAACCTGTCTCAAAAAGCCAAAACCAAAGAATTCCAAGCTGGTATAGTGATAAGTTTGAGAACAGCCAATAAGAATCCCAAAAAAAGGGGATAAAATTGAGTATCACAAAATATACAGAGAGAAACAATGTGCCCTCAACACTCTAGCAGAACAGGAAGAGACTCAAAACAAGTATGGTGGTATTATTCCACACATAATGTAAGGTAACTATAACATCTTTAAAAGTAAGATCATCAGGGAAGAATGGGAAGAGGGTGTGATCAAGATACATTATGAAACTCAAGTAATTAGTAAAACTATTATGAAAAAAACACAAATCTTCTAAAATTGAAAAAAAAAAATAAGATAATACAGGTAAAGAACAAGCCATTTGGGCTGGAGAGATGGCTCGGTGGTTAAGAGCACTAATTGCTCTTCCAAAGGACCTGAGTTCAATTCTCAACACCCTCATGGCAATTCACAACTGTCTGTAATTCCAGGTCAAGAGGATCTGTCTGCAGATATTCACACAGGTAAAACACCTATGCACATTTTAAAAAAGAAAGAAAGAAGGAAAGGAAGAGAGAAAGAAAGGAAGAAAGACATTCGAAATATTAAAACACTTTTTTAAATAACCAAGCATAATGTTTAGAGTCAAAAATAACAGTATGAGTAGGCAGGAGTGATCACAGAGGAAAGAAATGTCTATACCTGAAGAAAGAATTTGCAAATGGGAAGACAGACACGAAGGAATTTTGAACACATCCCAATAGAGACAAAAATACAAAACAAAGGTTGAAAGATGAGGTCTAGAGCCAGCAACATGGCTCAGTGCCCAGCTTGATAACCTGAGTTTCAGTCCTGGAACCCACATGGTAGAAGCAAAGGACTGACTCCTACACGTCGCTCTCTGATCTCCACACGTGAGCCATGGCTCATTCCTACAAACACAAAACAGTGAAGTCTAATAACCATTCCAGAACAAGGTAATGACATAAAGGAATAAGGAAGAAATAATGTCTATCAAGATAACTGCTGTGTATTAGTCATGTTTCTATGGCTGGGACAAAATGCCTGAAAAAAGCAACTTACAAGAAATTTCCCCATTAAAAGAAAGCAAGAAGCTGGGCGTGGTGGTACAGAGCTACAATCCCAGCACTTGGGAGGTGGCAGCAAAGATCAGGAGTTCAAAGTCAGTCTGAGCTTAAATAAACTCTATCTCGAAAATGAAACAAAATGAAAATAAAACCAACAATGTAGTTATACACCTAATGTGTTGCGCAGCAAGGAAGACACAGAAGCATTCTCATAGATGCAAACTCTGCCAGACCTCAGCAGACAGAACCACTATCATGACAAGCACCATCCTGGACAGTGGGAACCCTGAGCCTCTCACCTCAGGGGTTTTTATTGATACCTAAGCTCCTCCAATGTTCTATTGATAGCATGTGCAGATCATGAGAAATCAAACATCTTTTACATAAAGCCAACACCTGCAAACAATACAAATGCCAAGGCCTAGGCAGCCTTTCCCCACTTTTCCCAAGTGTGCAAAACAACCATTTTAAACATAACTAAAAATAAACTTCTTCATCACAACAGCAGCAAAGGAAACAAATGAAGGAGGAAGGAAGTGGGGGAGGAGGGAGGAAGGGGTGACTCAGGTTAGAGGGCTTGCCTATCCAATGTAAGGTCCTAGGTTTTCTTTACAGCACAACTTAATTGAATAAACAGCATATGTTAAAGTAGATTTTAAGTTCATGTATTTAAAGCTGTTATTCACAAAATAAAAACAGAAGGGGCTTGTTCTTTAGTTGGCTAGCTTCCAACTCAACGTCTTCCTGCCTTAGCCTCCCAAATGCTAGGTTACACACACCTGTGCCATATGCCTGGCTCACTGTACTGCTTCTTGCAATTGCATTGCTTTGGCTCCTCTATCAGCCCTGGCTATATACAAACAGGATGGCTCCGGTGCTTGAGCAGTTTGTCACAATTTAACAGAGGGCTCCTAATAACCGTTGAGTTGCTGAGGGACTACCTTTCTTTTGCCAGTTCTTAAGCCAGAAAATGTAGGGGAAATCCAATGAACGACTCATTCCATTAATCAGTTTGATTCTCTTCTCTTTTTCACAGTAGCTGAGCCATTCGGCAACCTCATTCATTTGTATGAATGTCCCACTTTTCCCGCCACCCCTTGATACTGCCAGCTGGAAGTGGCCATTCTAGTCATTACGCAATTCTTACATCCTAAGAGTTGTTTTCATGATCTAAGGTCATACAGATTTTTCTTCTACTAGCTTTATAGCCCTGTTCTATTGTTTTAAAATTTATCTTTAAATATATGCATACTTTTGCATGTGTATGTAATGGATATATAATGAACTATGATCACAATCCCTCCCAATTACCCTCTCTTTTCTTCCTTCTGCCACTGAACCTCTTCTTTCCCACAAGTCCCTCTCATACTTTCATGTGCTTGTGTATGTGCAGGTGTGCATGAGGAGGCCAGAAGTTGACTTTGGGTGTCATCGTCTATCACTCCCCACATTATTTTTTGAGATGGGCCTTGTATGTATGTATGTAGCCTTGGCTGTCCTTGAACTGCCTGCCCCAGTGCTGGGATTAAAGACATGTGCCATCATGCCCAGATCCCATATTATTTTTTGAGACATTTCTTATTGAACAGTAATAAACTGTTTTAGCTGGGCAGCTGGCCAGAGAGTCCTGGAGGTCTTCCTGTCTCTCCCTCTAGTGTGGAGACTGCAGGTGTTCACGCATGCCCAGCATTTATGTGGGTGTTGAACCCAGGTTCTTATGACACTATAGCCACTTCCCCAGCCCTTCAAGTAACTTTTAAATACAGAGATAACTGTCATTTGTTGTTTTTTCCTCAATCTAAAATTTTGATGTCTTTAGAAAGCTCTTTAACTTCTAAAACAATCTCAATGTAATTGTTAAACTACAGTCAGACAATTGCTCCCCAAAAGCAGTCCGCAATTAATAATGAACCTTCACATTTGCAGGGAACTATGGAGTTGGCCTGGTCTCCTGCCTTCAAAGGCATGCATCATAGGTTTTTCCCGATAGAGTCCATAGCTCCTGGAGCACTGTGTACCTTTCAGTTCTTGAGAAACTGAGGCACTCTCTTAGGCAGTGAAGCATTCAGGCCATTTTGTTTCTCTGTATGTTCCTTTAGAAGTCAAGAAAGCATAAAAGTTTGACAGATAGTTGGTCTTAAACATTAATCTTGTATAACCTGTATCAACAATGGCTTGCAAGTGCCATTGTATCCTGGCAACTATCACTGTATCGATCCTGGCAATTGTCATTACATTCTGTTTCTGATAAAGGTATAAAAGTCTGATTGTCTTCAATAAAAATTCCACAGCCTCATTTTTGCTGTGGACTCTTCACCTGAGCCTGGTTTTAATTCCTTGACTGGCCAAATCAGGTAACCTTGGTCTGGTCCATAAATGTGGGTGCTTACATATACATCACTGCAGGAGTCTCTTTTTCTTTCTCCATTTCTCCATTTCGTGTCTCTTTCATAAGAATACGTCATCTGCTTAACAGGTTTCTGGCCTAGGAATTAATATGAAGAAGTCTCTGACAGAGTTCACAGCTAAAACAACAACAAAGTATGTAGAAATACAAAATTTAAGGTGTAAGAAATATAGTACAATGAGCTCGGTGGGACCACTTACATACTCTGGAGGCCAATTTCACAGTTTGAACACTATTTGGGAAGAAGACATTGGCAAAAGCTGAGTTAATGTCAATGTTAGATTTGTTTGCTTTTCGAGACAGGTTTCACAATGTAACTTAGGCTGGATTCAAAGTAGTCATCCTCCTGCCACAGATTCTCCAGTGCTGGGATTACAAATGTGTGTCACCATGCTGAATGTTAAAGTTGAAGAAGTTGTGTATCTGAAACATGAAAAACACTATGGACCCTGAAGCTCAGGGATTATTGCATTAGTCGGGGTGGAAAGATTAAGAATCAGGGAAAGGAGTTTGCTGAGATTGCCCTAGGAATGTCAGAAGCTACACTCAAGAAGTCTCATCAACATAGCTGCCTAAATATGATCTGAACAAGGAAGTAACAATAGACATATTAATGTAGATGAGGGAAAGCTTACAGGCAATGCTGAGATCAGGATAAACAGTCTCCTACAAGGAAGAGCACACCGACTGGTGTGGGTTTAGTTTCTGACATCCACACAGCAGTTCATAACCACCTGTAACTCTAGTTCCAGGGGACCCGATACTCCCTCTGACTTCCATGAGCACCAGGTATGCTCACAGTGCATGTGAGGCAGTCATATACACTAAAAATCCTTTTTGTAAAAAATCAGTATCAATAGTGAAAGCCTGGGGCTCAAAACCTAGCTTTACTATTCTTCCCTTGTATTGATGGTAAGGAAAAAATAAAATATGCATGTAACACAGTGCCTGGCATGTGGCTCACTAAAACCAATCTGTTGTCATCTCTGCCCATCTTCTTTCTCTGAACTAATCTCTGGCATTTCCCTAGAACTTCACTTCTTTTAAATCAAAGACTACCTGATGGAAACTGCCACTAATTTTGAATTTGGAGGAGGGTTTGTTTCCAAAAAACAAAACAAAACATCTAAATTGAGTGCTATCTCATCTGGATTCATTGCAGAATCTTCAGAAATATTATTTAGGCAAAGTAGAGTTTGTCTTTCAGCAAATATACATTATTTCAAGTAAAAAGTGACTCTGGATTGTGCCTGCATGCTACTGAAGCATAGATCTGTCACTTGGGTTAAGTATTCCAGTCACTTGCAAATGGGAAGGCTGATGAGATAATAGAAACCTCTCCTCCATACTGAAAACATGCACAGTGAGTGAAAGCAGCACCAGGCTTTCAGACTTCAGTCTAAGTTAAGATTCCTATTGTGATAAGACACCATGACCAAAAGCACATTGGGGAGAAAAGGGTTTATTCCAGCTTATATTTCTACTTCATTATAAAGTCACGTCAAGAGCTGTGGAGGATGGCTCCTTATGGTCTTGCTTGATTTCCTGTCTGCACCATTCTGTCTTTGATTTTTACCTGTTCTGTTTAGACTTCTGTTTAGCTAATTTTGTGAAAGGGTATCCAAACAAAAACTAAAGAAAGGTTTAAACCAAGAAGGCTTGATAGAAATGCCCACCCAAATGTTTTGAGAGTACAAAACTGGCTCAGCTGAGAGTATCACACCCAGTGGACTCTGCCCCACACAGAACTGACAATGGTGCTGATTGAAAGCAGCATTACAGCCTCAACTGACACTCAGAATACCATGGATCACACGTTTGTCTGGCTGCTGCTAAGTGTGATGGTTAATCTTGTCAACCTGACTGGATTTAAAATCACCTAACGTATATCTCTGTGCATGTCTCTGAGGGAGTTTCCAGAAAGGTTTGAAAAGGTTAGACCAACCCTGAATGTAGGCGGCACCACCCATAGGCAGGACCTGCACTGAGTATATGGGGAAAGGAGAAAAGAAAAGGAAGTCCAGCTATGTCCCAACAGGACTATGGTTTTTGTCATTAAATTCTAATCCAGATAGTTTGCTATTTATTGCTTCATTCTTACCAAGAAAGCAATCAGAGTGGTAGATATATCACCTTTTCCACACATGGATCTTTTAAGTTTCTGATTTACAACAGCTGAGGAATTTATTTAAAATGTTACAAATAAGAGAATTAAGGGCTGCAGAGATGGCTCAGTGGTTAAGAGCACCAGCTGCTCTTAACAGAGGACCTGGGTTCAATTCCCAGCACCCACATGGTGGCCCAAACTGTTTGTAACTCCAGTTCCAAGAGATCCAATGACCTCTTCTGGCCTCCATGGGCACCAGGCACACATGTGGTACACAGCCCCATGGCAAAACAGGCTTATACAAAATAAATCTTGAAAAAACAAGAAAATTTCTTAATCAGACACTAAATTGGCACTTTTCTCTATAAAGAACTAATTTCAAAATATTAGAGCTAAATGCAGTTCCAATTGACTATTCAGATAGTATATAAAATCAAATATACAGACTGAGTTATTATGCAACTATATTTTGAATACTAGGGTAATCTCAGTTTTTCTTTTTTTCTTTTTTGGTTCTTTGAGACAAGGTTTCTGTGTAATCCTGGCTGTCCTGGAATTCACTCTGTAAAACAGGCTAGCCTTGAACTCAAAAGCTCCACCTGCTTCCACCTTGAGTCCTGGAATTAAAGACATGTCCACCACGCCTGGCTTCAAAGTAGTAATTTCTTCTTTTTTTTTGGTTTTTTTTGTTTTTGTTTTTGTTTTTAGAGATAGAGTTTCTCTGTTGTAACTTTGGATGTCCTGGAACTCACTCTGTAGACCAGGCTGACCTTGAACTCACAGAGATCCACTTGCCTCTGCCTCTTGAGTGCTGGGATTAAAGGCATGCACCACCACCACCTGACACAAAAGCAGTAATTTCATACAGCTCAATCTGGTAACTTAAATCACCAAGAGATTAAAACTTTCATTAAGTGTCAATTCAGTTGATATACCTCCTGAATTAAGTCTAATGCTTTATATCTTTATGATACTATGAAAATTTCTAGATTTCTCACTTGGCTAACACCCGTATGCAATTACACTAATGGTTTTAGCAGCCAGTGGCAGGAATGAGAAAACAAAAATTCAGTACCTCATATAGAAAGTTCTGATCTGAAGCAAGGGCATATGAGTCCATTATAAAGGCAGAAGCACAATTGCAGTGTTAAGGATTTCAAACACTTGACAGCGATCCCCCAAACCAAGCCAGTACTGACTTTCGTTTTGTTTTGTTTTTGTTTTTTGAGACAGGGTTTCTCTGTTGTAACTCTGCCTGTCCTGGAACTCATTCTGTAGACCAGGCTGGCCTCAAACTCAGAGATCCACCTGCCTCTGCTTCCTGAGTGTTGGTATAAAGGCGTGCACTGCCGCCACCACCACCCAGCTCAGGCTGATTCTTAATATTTATATGAAGCATCAATGCCAACCAATCTGTGTGTTAGTAAGTCTGTATACGTTATAATGATGATTGGCCATATCATGTGACAATTTTGGACATTCAAACATAAACCTCATAGTTTTTATATTGTGTACAAAGCCAAATACACCATGTGCTAATAGAACTGCAAGAGTTTAGTTTAAGCTGTAAATACAAAAACAAATGAGCTTTTAGTGGGCAGACTTGGTGTGACTGGAAATGTACCTATTTTCCATGCTGCTAACTTAGAACCTTACAACCACAATGTCTCCTGGAATCAAATTCCAGTAAGAAAATAATACAAATAACTTTTCTCCAATAAGCACTCAAGGAAATGCACGTTAAACCTAGAAATGGTTTAACACTGAGATAACACATTTCTTACATGTTATGAGATTCCAGGTAACACAGCAGGGGAAGGAGGCTAACAGGACATGTAATATAAACCACAATGTTTCTGAAGACTAAGGAAACCGAAATTCTACCAGAGATTAAAACAAATAATCTCATGTTTCTCCCTTCTGATTCTGTCAAGTAATTTCTTTTATATTTAGGTCTCTTTCGATATAAACAGTTAATAGACAACTTTAACAGAAAAAATATAGTATTATCTCAACTGTAAAGCCACAACAAAAACTTGAAAATTCTGGCTTAAATGGGTAGCAGACAAACTCATGTGCACACAAAGGCAAAGCATTAGAAAATAAAACCAAGCCAGCAGTCTTCCTTGGAAAAGCGCTCACTATACATCATGCATACAGGTATGCTTCTCGTATTAAATACTACAAATCTCACCTAAATTCTGATCATGTTTCATAAAGTGTTAAAAGTGGCTGTTAGAATTAAGAGAATAATACCTTTTTTCTAAAGTAACACTCCAATACTTTGCATTTCATACATTTTAGTAATTTTATTTGGCAAAGAGAAGACTAAGAATTTTTTAAAAAACATTTCCAGAGGGAACACCTTTACCATAAAATAAACTGTGTGATTTGGGAGGACAAATCTCAAATGTATATATTTTGACTCTGCCAATTTTAGAATTAGTACAAAAAAGATAATTTGTTGAAATTCTTTAAAAATGTAAAAACCAGTCCAGGCAACATAACTATACAATCTTGCTGTAAAAGTACTTATATCAAATTCTGCCCAAAATATTTTTGCAATATCCTAAATTTAGTTTCTCAAGTCATTCTTCATTGACGGCTGGCTTTTCCATTTTCTGTTGTCTCCATCCTGAAAAGTTTAGAAGGGGAAAAATGAGATGGTAAATTAAAACATTTACTAGCAACCCATATTTTTATCAACTTTTACCCATTGGAACTAAAATCTAGCCTGTTCACAACAGGAGAATGTGAGCACTTAAGAAAGAGACAGAAGCTCAAGGTTCCCCAGTCAGTCCAACCTCCCTACCGCGCACAGAAGAGAAAATGAGCCTGTAGAGATCAGGCACTTCCCTAAGGTCCTTCCCTATACCACTCTCCCATCTCCAAGCAGAGAGAAGGGAAGTTTCCTCCACTTAGTCAAAGATTTCTACAAAAGAAATTCCTTTAAAATATACCATTAGAGGATTTCTTCTTAGAACTGATTAAAATAATCACATCTCAAATTTATTCTAACACTTTCACATTACATAGATTCAGTGTGCTGTAAGTAGCAGCTGGCTCTGCACTTACAATCAATAAACTGAGCCGTTTATGAACACCAGAGGTCTAACTAACAGGTTAGCCTCTTTCTCTTAGAGGCAGTATGTATTAGCTCATAATAGCAGTAAAAAACCGCTGACCCCAAGTTTTCATTACGGGACTACACAATCAATAAAGCAGTTTTCCTAGGAAATTACACAAACCCATTTTCCTCCTTAAGGTGTTGATATAACTCAGCTCTGTTATTGACAGAGTTCAAACGTCCAGCAAACTCCTGGTGCTTTCTGGAATTGGCAGTGTTGATTCTGTTACTCCACAAGGATAATAAGGACACAGGCCCTGGTGTAAGAGCAGAAAGAAGAGAAAAAAGCAGGAAAATTATCTTTCAAGTTTTATAAATGTAACAACCTTAACCTCACTTTTGTTGTTCACTTTACACTATTCAGGCACTACACCATAACAAGAAAGTTGAATAGGTTTTGAGCAAATCCACAAGGCACACTTAAAAAAACCAGCCTTAAGGGCAATGTATATATCAGGCATATAACTGGCTTTGGAGGGATTAAACAGGTATAAGGAACGCTGCTGATCAAAAGACACACAAGGGTTCAGGTTGTAAAATATAATGAAAGACACGAAAGTGGGAGGACATCTAGGGAAGAGGGAGCAGGAAGTGGGGTAAGTATGATTCAGATATACTTTAAACATGCATGAATTGCAAAGAATAAAAAAAATTCTTTCAAGTGTACCTAAATTTCTGATTCTAATCCACAGTGGTATATCTGGTATTTGAGGTAAATAATTTACCAGTAGACAGTGATTCAAATCCTATCATTTCTGATACAGGTCTGAGAGGCAGATACCAGAAGACCACCTAGGTGTATCCCGATACACTGACAGAGCTCTAAGGAGCAAACCAGCCTGCCTGCTCCCAGGATGACCTGCCAGCAGAAAGCTACGCAGCCCTGCTCTCACTGTCTAAGAGACACACAGGTCCAAGGCACCAGACAGTCTGATGAACTCCCATGTATCCTAAGAAGACTGAACCCAGGTGACCTTCAAGGACACTAAGGCCCAGAAAGACATCAGGAACTCAAGTCCAAGTCCTATCTTTAGGACCCCAAATTGCTTCAAGAAGAAATTAAGATTCTCGGCTTACAAATAAGATTAAAGTTTTCATGGTGAAAATACAGTTTATAACAGTGTCTTCACATAAGCTTGATCAGGCCACATCTTAACTTATAATGAAATGAGCATCAATATATTCTTTCCTGGGTACCAAGAGTTGGGCGGAAGGGAGAACAGTACATGTTTTTTTCCTTCTCACGTGTAGAATCTAGTATATGTGCAGAACTATGGACAACACACCATGATGTACTTGAATGAAAATGTCACAGTGAAACCAATTTTTTCATTAGTTGTTCATTAATTGAAAAAATGAGTAATAATAATAAAAGGGCTTAGGGAAGAGTTTGTCCTTTGTAAGCCAGCACTTGGTAATTTCAGGAACATAAACAGATTCAAGCTTCTAGTTTACAATCTCTTAAAAGTATAGACTATATATAAAGTGTTTTTTTTTTTTTTTCCTCAAAGCCTTCATAGAGGTAAATGCTACTTTTCTTTCTTTCCTTCTTTCTTTTTTTTAATGTTAAAAAATATCCTTACTTCCAAGGCTGTGAACAGAATCTACTGTCTGACATTCAGACATCAGGAGCTCATTCTCCTGATGTCTCATTAACACATGTTAAGTAATACTGTACACATCAGGAGCTCATTCTCCTGATGTCTCATTAACACATGTTAAGTAATACTGTACAAAACAAGTGCTTAGCTGAAAACTGCCCAGGCCACTTCCAGGGTTGTCCTCACCTTTAGACTTTTCCATGTGTGGTGTCTCGTCCATTTCAACAAGGGGCTTTTTGTTTGGAGGTTCTGGGGAATCAGGTGAATCCTTTATAACCTCTGCTTCAGCCAACTCTTCTTTCCCTCGTTCTAAAATCCCTTTCAGTCTTGTAGAGAGACAAATAATGAAGTCGAGTTTAATTTTACAAGTTTATAAATGGCCCAGTAATTACACTATCTGTTTATATCAGTTTTCATAAAACATATTTGATCTCACAAAATAATCTAAAAATCATATAAAAGAATTTAATGAGCTCAAAACAACTTTACTTTTCCTTTATAGTAGTAATGGTTCAGGGTTAGTCAGATGTAAAAGGGAAAACTAAACCAGAGGGAAACTTAAGTTAATAGTTAAAAGGTTAGAAACAGAAGACATTTCACATTTTAAAAATAAAGAAAAAAAATTCAATTCCAAATTACAAATAGGATCATAACCTTATTGCTATATGGTGTGGGCTATATGATGGGTATGTTTAGAATCATTATGAGAAGTCTTGCTCTATAAAAGCTTTTTTGTTTTTTTTCCCCTCGAGACAGGGTCTTACTATACAGCTTTGGCTGGCCTGAAACTCATTATGTAGACCAGGATGACTTCCAACTCACAAAGTCTACTTGCCTCTTTCTTCCTAGTGCGGAGATTGAGGGCCTTACTCTAAGCTTTTATTAGGTTTACTCAGTAAGAGAAAAACTTCTCATATATGCACAAGGCCATACAGAAGGTCAGTTGGAGCAAAAGTAGTTCTCTTTCCTTTTCTTACAGTTGGCAGGGGAAAATGCATTCTTAAACTGCAGAGAAGTAGTGTTCTACCTATCTAGAAATGATTAGGACTTCCAGAATTACCACTAACATATTCTTGCACAACAGGGGTGAAGGAGTAGATGTGGAAATGTGTATGTATTAGCAGAGCTCTGCCATGATTAATAATTGTGAAGGCAGAGGATATTTATTATATAGTTGTGTGTGTTTGAAATTTTCCATAATGGAAAGTCCGGCTGTACTTAGCTATTTTGCCTGATTTGTGGAAAGGAGGTAGAAGATGACACATTAAGATAGTTGTTAACCTTTAAATTTTTTAAAATGGGGGTGGGAGCAATACATGCACAATGGTGTGTGTGTGAGGGTCAAAAAACTGTTCTCTGCAGGAGTCAGTTCTCTCCTTCACTGTGTTGTTCCCAGGGATCCAATTTGGGTTGTCAAGTGTGGCCTCAAGAACTTTTACTTCATGAGCTATCTTGCTGGCCAGCATTATAACACTCTTATTACTTTTTATAGTTTTTACAAATTCAACCTTGATACCACTAAGAGAAAACAATGTGCTTGATGTAAACTAAGTACTGCTTAGGAAGGCTGTCAGAACTAGGACTGCATGATCATCTGCTCCAAAGAGCAGCCTGTAGCTAATTCATGTAAGATAGTGCCTTCCACACTCCACTGTGATCACTGAAGTGTGGCCTATCTAACATAAGGCAGAATGTTTTTGAGGGTGGGGATCTTGTAGCAAATGCTTGGCAAATCACTCGCTGAACATAAAATTATGTTTTTGAATTTTACAATATTTAAAGTACATACTGGCATCAAACATCATAATGATAATCAGAAGCTACTTAGGAAAAAATCAACACAGTTTTTATCCTAACAGTAAAAGCTCATACCTTTTTAAGGCAAAGAAAGACACTGTAACTAAAAGTGCAGTTACAGAATGGACAAGCAAATATTGGATGGAGTGAGTATGCTACAGGCGAAACACAGGCAAAGGCACCTGTGGATGGAACGACAAGTCACCTGTCTGAGTCTGGCCGGGGCTTTTCTGGCCCATGCTCCTTCACTGTTTGCTCTGACTTGTCCTCCCTGTCCTCCCTCTTCCTCCCTCTCTTCTTCCGTTCTTCTTCTTCTGGGGGTTTGCTCCGACATGCCATCAGACACTCCAAGACTCTCTGATGCTTCTCCGAATTGCTGATATGGGCTCTGACAAGGGTCTCTAATTCATTCCACATGATACGGTACTGTTCATCTCTGGAATAAAGATCAAAAGCATTCTCAGAAATGCTTTTTGTGATTAAATATCTAAACATTACGCACTACTGACCCCATCTGCTTTGGTAAAGGAAACAAAAGTAGAGATGTATTTTTTTCCTTTTACTCCAGTTAATGGTGGAATTCCAAATCACTCTGTAGCAATGCCTACTATCCTATGTCTCCATCATATGTACACATGTACATACAAACATATACTCTCAGGTAATATCCATATGTAGAAATTATCTTACAAAATAATGTTCATTAAGTAAATGATGTGTGAAGAAGTAAAGAAAACAGCACTACCTTTTAGGACCCTTTCCTCTGGTACCAACTGTAGAAATAGGAAGAGGGTCATTTTTCCTTTCCATATCAACTAAGTTGTATATAGTTTTTTGACAGTTTAACACATCTTCTTCCGTCAAAGATTCTTTCACAATAACACTGGCTAATGGAACTACCTGTTAGGTTAAAAAATGAAAAAGAAAGAAAAGAAAATCTGTCTTGAAAAACAAGCATCGAAGCATTAAGCAAGAACCCTGTTTAAAGCTGACTTTAAAGATGGCCATGGAGAGGAAACCCCTTAACTGCTACTTCTGTTCTCAGTCACTAATTCTTCAGTTACAACAAACTCATGTTTCGTTTCTTGCTTGAGAAATTGCACCAATTACAAATCTTTAATTTTTTTCTATAAATATATTTACAAATATACACTAATCCGAAAGAAAAGTAGAAGTGAGACTTACCGCTTGCATGTTGAAAATGGTGGTTTGTGAAATAATCATAGGCCAGTAGCGGGTGTGTTTTTCTAACTGATCCTTTGCACGTTCCAACGGGATCTCTAGACTTGCATCAATTTTATATCTGGGGTCTAGAAAAGGAGTTAACCTGTTTTCCCTCATAAATTCACCAAAATCCTAATGATAACCAGATAAGACACAATTAGAAACTAGTCTAATGTTTCAGCATGGGTTACATCTGACAGTCCGTTTCCCTCAAGTCCTCTGTTCTGTTCTGTTCAGCAAAGCCCTTTCTCTAATAGTGGTCCCACCTCACTGCTTGCCCTGTGCCCCTCTTTTGAAGTTGAAACCTATCAACATTTACATGAAGCATGCCCCCACTTCACTCCTATGATGTAACTGCTTTCTTTCAGATGTATTAATCATCTTACAAGACCAGTTTGCTATGAAAAAGCTGCTTTGATAGAACAACAAAATGATGAGTGTTAATCTCTGAGTAATGGAATTATAGACAAGTTAGGTTGTTTTTTTTTTGGTTGGTTTTTAGATGTTTGTGTGTTCTCAGTTTTCCATAATGGAAATGGCTTTCAACCCTTATTAAAATAATTACCAAAAAAGCCTAACTAAAATAATTATATACGATTTTGTAGTTTATGAAGAATAGTTAGATACATAAATCTACATTTAAGTTTCACAACCATCTCAAAAAAGTAGTCCTGAAATATCAAATATGAAAAGGAAGCACTAGTTTAATCTTCCTTCTTCTCTAGAAGTCTAGTGTTTTCAGAACCTAGTCACACTGAATACAGCACACGGCAGAATACGCAGTGGTGACAGTTACTGAAACAATGATCAGCTTCTTCAAGACTGCCTTTCCCCACAACCCTAACATACAACTAAAACTCCTGCTAACCAACTCAAAACAAAATCTACAGATAATGAAGTTTTATGGCAGGGTTGGATTGATGGCTCAGTGGTTAAGAACCATCTCTCTGCTCTTACAGAGGACCCAGATTAGATTCTCAGAACCCACACGGGAGCTAACAAATGTCTGCAACTACAGTTCCAAGGGATCCAACACCCTCTTTTGGCTTCCAAGGGTACCAGGTATGCACCAGGCATACAAGGTGCACAGACATACACACAGGCAAAACACTCGTATACACAAACAATTAAAAAAAAAAAAGCCTCACTGTAATCCGGTAGTCCGTAACTCTTCCTCCACATCCTTCACTAATTGAAGGAGGATCTTCTAGAATGGATCGAGAACTGCTAAGGACATGCAAAAAGATCTCTCCTCCATGGCTGCTAAGCATGTGACTGATGACCTTGGAACCTGACTTTCGTGGCTGTTCCAACAATACAGATCGACCTGTCAGAAGCAAGATCAAGCTGTAGGTAACAAAACTCAAACAGCTCATATTTTAACCAACACTTGTGAAGCTAGTGTATCTACACTTCTGTTCCTAACATTCAGTTTCCCAGACTCTTTAAAGTTTACATAGCTATATAGCTAGTTTCTCCAAAACAATTATAATGGTATGTTTGTTTGTATGCTTTACTCAATTTCAAGTACACATAGAAATTTCTTCATAGACATCCAAAATGAAAATCAAATTACCAAGAAATTCTCAGGCTATTAATGCTACAATGTATCTGTGGAAAAAGCACAGTCGCTCTCCCCTTCCACAATTCAACCTTGCTGGCACAGTTGTTCTAAGTTTCTATTTCACATGCCAAATGCCATTGAATTTTGATTTTACATATTTTGATATTCAAACTGTACTTAATATATCAATGAAAATAACCTCACAAAAAGGACAGACTTTTAAAATCAATAGTTCCAAACTTAGATTATCCTAAATTACCAGAAGAGCGTTGAAATTTTAAATTTAGAAGATGGAAGTCAGTAATTGAGACATAAAATAAATAAGTAAAGGAAACCACAAATTTAAGGTCACAGGTAAGAATTGTATGGTGAAATACTGAAAATTTTTATATATATATATATATATATATATATATCTCACAAAGGTAAAGTATTAAAAGAAAGCTCAGCCCATATACACTATTTAATTTAGTGGACCAAAATGAAGGTCTACTATACTAGCTCCCCAAAAAAGTGTCAAATCTAAGGATCAAAATTATAATTAAAAAATCTGAAAACTATGTTAAATAAAACTTACTTAGATATAATAGCCTGGAAGTCAGAAAGAAAGTCATTTTCTGACCTTCAACAAAATTGTTAAAGGGTATTTCTAACTATGTGAGTTTAAAACAATTTTGGCAAGCAGACTATAGTGACTTATTGACCCCACTTAACAGCAACTGCTGTAAGCCATTAAATGCTGAAAGTTACCATTGAGGAGAAAATTAGTGAGGCAGGAAGAAGGTCTACTATTTACATCTACGGGTGAAATTCGATAAGCTCCAGTGCAATAGTGTAATTCTGAAATAGAAGAAAACATTGATTTAAAAGAATATAAAGAAATATCCTACACTTAAAAGAAAATTGGCTTACTGAGTCCCAAAGGCAATAAAAAACAAAAATTCAAAAAGAAATTTATGGTCCAGCATCACACTTAAAGACCTTTGGTGTGCTCTTGCTCTCCCAGGCCTTTCTACTTACCAATGCTGTTGGTCCTGGGTGTGCACCACTTCAAGGTTACTGTCTCTTTAAATGGGCCTTCTCTACTGCTGCCACCTGAGTGGGTGTCACCTTTAGAAAGGTCATAGAAACACTAGCTTTACTCAAGAGGTCACCAACTACAAAGGTACGGTTATTTAAGTTTTCAAGAGCTCTATAAGAACATCCTTTTCACAAAGTCTTGAAAAAAAGCCAAGTAGAGCATAAATATAGGCTATGATTAACATTGATAAGGAATTTCTTCAAATTTTTATTTTTTCATTCACTAATTTAATTAATTTAGGTCACTGCCTTAATAGCCAATAATAAAAAATTTACAGACTTAGACATAATGGTTTCTCCCTGCCCATGCCAACAAATGACAAAGTAACATGGCCAATACTCAGAAGGTTTAAGAGTCTAAAATTTACAACTAAAAGCTAGTGTTTCTTTAGAAGATAAAGGTTCAGGGAGTGATTATGTAAGGAGGCAGAGCAGCACCTTTGCCTTCATGAAACCTGTGGTGCTGTGGAGCAGATGTGTCAATCAAACAGTGGACAAACTTGAAATTACAAAGTTGACAAAAGTGTTGAAGAGATTCTATACAGTAACACAAGAGCCTCCAACAGAGAGCTCTGGACTATTCTAAGACACTGGAAAAACCTGCTTGAGAAATGAAGACTGGCTTAAGTTCTCAGAGGATGGTGTAGAAATTAAAGAAATGGAAGGAGAGGCATTCAGGCAGAGAACAGCTGATGTCAAGATCATGTGGTAGCAGTAAGCAGTGAGGCAACACAGAGGAGGATCAGGAAACTCGGGTCTGTGAGACATCAGAGCCGTGAGAACACGGTGGGTTACATTTTCAGTTTACCTGGCTAAAAGACCAAGAATGAATAAATTTACAGAGCTTCCTTGGGATGCTGGGTGAGAAAATAATGAGCTCCATTCAGGAAGTGGTTAATGGTAGCAGAGATGTAGATATGGTTGTAGCTGAAAGACTCCAGATGAAATCAAGAAAGTGTGATAACTTTGATATAAGAAATGTCAGAGAGGCATCTCAAAGATGATCTTGAGGTTTCTGTCTAATGGAAATGCAAAAACAACTGAACTATCTATCCACTGAAACTACTGAGTCCCAGTCAAGATGCTTACCAATTGTTCTGGGAGTGCTGAGTTTTAAGATGGAGTGCTGACATGAGACAATAGAATATACAGATCCAGAGCTTAGGTGAGATGCTTGGGCTAAAGTGTAAGCCTACATTGAGATCCTCCTCTGGTGTTTCTCCTCAGTAAGGCTTCCCAAATTTTTAGAGTTATAATCACAAGCAGCCTTCTCTGCAGATCACAGGGCTCTGCTCCTATTACTACAGGAGCACTTTACAGTAGTATAAAGATGTCATTTACTTATGCATACGTGTGTATAATGTATGGGCATGGGGGCTGGTTAGTGATTCCTGGGATCCACCTGTTTCTGTAAAGCTGTGGCTTTATAGGCTTTTATATAGGTGTCAGAGATTTGAACTTGAGTCCTTTTGCTTTCACAGCAAGTGTTCTCACCCACAAAGACACAGACAAGAAATATTTTCAAAGCCAAGGTTATTTTATACAATGTTCTGAGTTCTAAAAATAAGTACCTTAAAAACTAACATGATCTCATGGGTTCCTAGAATCTCCATGAGTGACATTTTCAAAAACAAGCTCTCTACATTCCCTTACTAAACATCATTAGATACATTTATCATAGAAGCTCTTCTCCTGCTAGTAACTCAGTTGGTGAACCCCAAGATTCCTTAGACATGTAACCATTGTCCCACCTGGTTCACAATTATGCTTCAGAATGAATGCACACAACATGTTCAATGTCAGTCATGTCATCCTGTCAGCATCAATCTACACAGAAAACAGTCTCAGGAATTTAAATGGTCTTCAAACCTTAAACTGTCAAATTTAGGAGTGAATGGAATATTGCGATTCATCCTGCTACAGCATCTGCAATTTTTAAACACAGAAAATGAAGCACAGAAACACAGAGCTGCTTTGGTGACAAAGCTTTGCTATAGCTTTTCCCTCCTACCCTAAAGCACGAGGGTACAGTAGTGGAAACCAGACTATTAGAATATTAGTTCCATGGACACTGCCCTAGTTTGATTTCTGTTTCTGTGATAAACAACATGACCGAAAGCAATTTGGGGGAGAAAAGGATTCACTTCAGCTTATAAGTTAGAGTCCATTATCATGGGAAGCCAAGGCAGGAGCTCAAGTCAGGAATCTGAAGGCAGGAACTGAAGAAGAAACCATGGAGAAAATGCTGCTTACTGGTTTGTTTCCCCTGGCTTGCTCAGTTTCCTTTTGTAGAATATACCCCAGACCCACCTGCACAGGGCTGACACTGCCCACAGTGGCCAGACCCTCCTACATAAATTAGCAGTTAAGAAAATGCCCATAGGCCAATTTGATGAAACTGATTTTCTAACTGAGATTCCCTCTTCCCAGCTAGATCTAATTTGTAACAAGTTGACAAAAATATGCTGGTGACACAGCAGAGGAGTTTGGACAAAGATGAGCTCAGTCTGTGTGCTTGGTTAGGATCCTTGGTAATGCCTCTTACCACTTCTCAGGAAATCTACATGTGCATCTTTGTGATGAAGTAGCTCCACGTCATAGTTGGCGGATGTGTTGGCATGCTGCTCTTCCTTTAAGCAAAGTTTAAGACATTTTAAATAACTTGGGTTTGCTTTCAAAAGAATGAAATAAATTATTCACTTAGCTTTCTGCTAAAAGTGAGGTCAAATACATTCTGCCATAGTTAGCTAAATAAGAGGATGGTTTGTTCATCATTTATTTAAAGATGCAACACTTTTCAACAGTTTAACGAACTCTACAACTATTAGCTGAACATAAGCACTGAGGTAATGACTTTCTCATGTCAGAATTAACATGAATGACTCCTCTAGAAATTTAATTTGTTTTACTACAAATAAATTATTGTCTTGCCAATAGCTTTTCTACCCAAATATAATATCATTGAAATAATTTATTTAAGTTGATTTTAAAATAGTTGTTAAAAATAGGCGATAGCATCTTTAAATACCTGCAATGAATTAATGAACACCAACTATTTAAAATAGCAAATACCAACTGACAAACAAGTTTAGCAACTTGTTTTTGATATCATCTATTAACAGAAAGAACACAGACTTCAAAGACACAGAGTGCCAAGTCCAACAAGCCAGCCACCTGCTTCCTTCCTGGCATCTCTCTTACAACTCAGATATAAGCTAGGATTTGTTACACTGTTTTACTTGTTTAGTGTCTCTCATCAAAGCCACTGTAAAGTGTCTCCTAGAACTCCTAGTGAAGAACCAGTCAAAGAAGTTGGGAGGACATGACTAATGGAAGCTAAAACTTCTCATGCAATTTAGTATCCATGGTGTAATGGCAAAAGAACTGAATATGAGGCTGGGCACCGTAATTCGTATCTGTGATCCCAGTATTAGGAAGGCTGAGGCAGGATGATTATATGTTTCAAGTCAGCATGGACTATAAAGTGAAACCCTGTCTCAAAAATGAGAAAAAAGAAAAAATTGAAACTGGATTCCAAGAAAGTCACCATGAATTTTTAAGTAAGAGTAGTTACTGTATGTACTCGATTTTAGTAACAACTCATTTAAAGCTTACTATCGGCCAGGAATTTGGTGAACTGACAACTTAATATGAATAGAGAGTGACAGGTTCCTAAGAAAATCCACTTATGAAACCACAGATTCACATCCATGGCTCTTTACCTTAAAAGTACTAAATCAACTGGAAGCCATCAGCTATTTTTTCTTAGTCAGACCTATTACTTATTAACATCTTTACACTTGGGTGGGTAAGAATGAAAGTAAAAGAAATAAAAGATCCACTCAAATATACAAAGTAAAATCTAGTAACACAGCTCTCAGGAAAAGAATCACAGAGAATTTAAAACATAGATTTTGATAAAAATAATAAGAACATAGTTCTTAAAATTCTTATGACATGTTCTTATTAGAAATAATATATAACAGTTTTTTCTGTGATCCTTTCTTGTTGATTTTCAGTATTTACTTTACTGACCTGTTCAAAGACACTGAATGTGGGCTAGCAAAACAAAATATGATATGGGGAGAAAAAGTAAAGGTTCAATTAAAGTGAATAAGGCATGTCAAGCAAATAATCAAAAACCACAAGAGAGCTCTCAGAGCTGCCTACCTTCATAGGAATGTTTGTGATGGTCGTTGAAGCCAAGTCAAAATGTTGCTGAACTAGAACATTCAACTTGGTAGCAAGATGCCGTCCAGCTCGGACACTGTGGACTTCACTGGTCAAAACTGGGGACAACTGCAGGAGAGTACCCAAGAAAGATAACCAACAGAGCATTACTTCATGGTAACCCTGTGCTGAGTATATTACTATAGACCATAAGTATCAAATGGCTTTTTTACAATGTTGGGGGGAGGAGAGTATAAAAGCTAGACAAGACAATTATATTATCAATGAAGTTTCATCTGTAACATATACAATCCATTTACTATACTAGAGCCCAGGAATCATATGATCCGTTAGGTACAGCCACAGTATAGACAGTCACTGTCTTCTTAAAACCTAGACTGGAACCATTCATTAAATACATACTTATAGCTGGGTGGTGGTGGTACATGCTTTTAATCCCATCACTTGGAAGGCAGAGGCAGGTGGATTTTTGTGAGTTCGAGGCCAGCCTGATCTACAAAGCAAGTTCCAGGACAACCAAGGCTGTTACACAGAGAAACCATGTCTCAAAAAAAAAAAAAAAATTTATATTTTTAACTTTTGCTTATTGATATGCAAAAACAGACTTGAAGTCACATAAGATATTGTAGAAAATATAATTCTCTTTGTAGAGGACAAATCTGCAAATAAAAATTAAGAAGCAACATGGAAATCACCACAAACATGAATTCATTACTCATTAGGTAGCAAAAAGTATAGTATTTTATTCATTCCAGGGTAATAATAGCATAATTAATTTTTTTAGTTACCAAAAAGTAAAGCCAACATATTGTATCATTAAAAAAGGCATAAAATAATCAGGAAACTACCTAAAAGTATGATAGAAACAACAACTTGAAAGTATCACTTAAAATAAAATTCATAGACTAAAATAATATTGAACATGGTTAAATTAAAAATACAAAATTCAGGGCTGGAGAGATGGCTCAGCATTTAAGAGCACTGACTGCTCATCCAGACGACCAGGTTTGAATTCCAGCACCCACATGGCAGCTCACAACTGTCTGTATCTTCATTTCTAAGGGATCCCATACTGTCACACCAATGCACATAAAATTAAAAAAATTTAAAAAATTAGAGCATACCATTATATATTTACTGTAACTACATAAATGGACAGATTTACACTTCTAAATACAGACTACCAATAAAGATGTGATGTGAATATACCTACTAACCAACAAAATTATCTTTTCTTTCTTTTTTTTTTTTTTGGAAAATTATCTTTTCATTTTAATCTTTTCTATTTTTTTTAAAGTTGAGAAGTAGGTTTTTCTTGAATGTAGAAGTCAGTTTCTTTGTCATCAGAGGGTATTTTATTAGAGTGCATTACTTTTCACAAAATGGGGAAAAATTAAAGTTACTGAAGTAATTGAAATTCACAAATGTAAGAATAAAAATCATATGGACTTGCAACACATTTTATAAAAATAAATGCTAATAATGAAGCAAAACAGGAAGCTTGAATAGTCTTTAGTAACAACAGTCTTTTCTGCCCACTTACATGTCTGACATATAGGTTTTCAGACTTTCGAAAACTTTCTTTGAAAAAAAAAAAAAACAGTAATGTGATGAGAGAATGCTATCATTCTCAGCAGTGCTTAATTCTAACTCACAACAATCTCTCCTCATAGTACTTCCACACTTACTTCTTTTTTAGGACGATCAGACACAAGGCTGTCTTCACCAACTGGGTAGGTATGAATCAAGACCAACTCGCATTTTTGAATCTGCATGAGACTTAAAAAAATCTTTCACTTAAAATGTTGTAATAGTGTAAAGAATTTAGGCAAACACACTACTTCAACCTTAAAATAAATAGTGTATGATTACAATCAGATATTACTGTTAACACTCTACACTAAAGTTACATGGTGCATAAGTGCTATATTTGTATAAATACTTAATGAGTAATTATGTAAGCTTACATGAAATGCAAAACCTTTCTCCATATTTAACTAAAACCACTGATAG
This sequence comes from Cricetomys ansorgei, assembly GCA_026225945.1. Classification (NCBI taxonomy): domain Eukaryota; kingdom Metazoa; phylum Chordata; class Mammalia; order Rodentia; family Nesomyidae; genus Cricetomys; species Cricetomys ansorgei. The sequence goes on along the minus strand of JAMJFZ010002307.1, from coordinate 1,948,556 downwards.
TGGGTGCAGAGCCACACACCAGTACCCTTCAAATGAAGTCACTGAGACAGTTTTACTAATGCTGCTACTACCAGATGAGATGTTCAGAAGAAGCCTTTCTGTGGAGAGGAAGAAACTGTACAAAGTAGAGAAGTTTCCAATTATATGGCAACCCTGTATAACAAAAATCTGTTTAAAGTTAAAAAAAAATAATAAAGAGAATGGTCTTATAATTTTCTATAATTATCACAAAGAAAATGAGTACCTATATATTCAATTTCTTTACTTTTTTAAAGGACAAAAATCAGGTAATACTAACTGCTATCTATAAACGATTACTCCTAAGAATACAAGACTAAGAATTTACCCCCATTTCTTAAAATTACATTTTTACTTCTTTATGGGAGAAAGTGTACAGTGTACATGATGAGATCAGAGGATAACTAGTGGGAATCTCTCCTTCCCCATATAGGTTCTGAATTCATGGGGTCAGGCTTGGAGCCATTTCAACAGCCCTTCCCTAACCTTGTATTCTGAACAAAAGCTGACAGTAGTATAGTCAATGAAAATCCATATATTCTACATTGTACATTACATATATTCACCATTCACAACTTTTGTGTTCTTTCTGACTCTGCAGAGAGGTGCAACTGTTTCTTACTGAGCCATTCTCAATTGAATTGTAAAGGACATTCCTAAACACCTGAGGACTTCTACTAAGGATAGCTGCACTTCTAACAGCAATGTCCCTATTCCATGCAAGAAAATTAGTAACTGCTCAATCTAAACTGCAATCCAGTACAACTGACATAAATACACCCTTATTGGCTATGATGTAACAGGTATACATTTGGTCTCTGGACCTGGCAAATGGGACATAGCTCTTAAAACTCTCACAAAGTCCTAAGTACTGTGGGTGTTAACAGTATCTTCTGCTCTCTATTATTTGATCTTGGATCTAGGTTCTTGACAGTTGGATCCTAAATCTTTGGAAATTTCCAGGGTGGTAGTCCTTTTGTGCAAATGAACTGATTCTTGGGATTCTCCACAGCTCCTGAAGGAAGAAGATACTACCAGAAAGACCATGCTACGATTAGAAGCTTGGGGTCTTTGAACCCTACCCTTCCATCCTTTAGGAAGGAAGGAAGGACTGGAGAGTAAATATCCACTCATGCCTGTGTAACATCTCCATAAAAGTCCCAGAGACAAAGGGTACAGGGATCTTCTGCAACATGAACATATCCACACACCATGAACACAGCATATTCATTTCCAAGGCGTAAAAACTGCACTTGGAACTTTTTCTGCTTTGTGCTGCTTCACCCGCGTCCTCTGTAACACACTAGCACACATAGTGTTCACAGCATTGTCAAACATGATGGGGCTGTGGGAACAATTAATGGTTAGCAAGTCAGACTGACACTGGTATTTGAAAGGGTAGGGAAGGTATACAATTCTAAGGAACCGAGCTCTTAATTTGTAGGGGCTGCTCTAACTCCAGAAAGCTGGTATAACTGAGATGCAGAACATCCAGATGATGTCTACACAGTGGCAGAATTGTTTGGTATGGGGAAAAAAACAACAACACTTATGATCATCCCTAAATACTGCTGTAAGTATAAAGCAAGAAAAATGTTTTCTTTTTCAACTGCTATTACTTAAAAACAAATTCACACTATTCATTTTGAAATAATAAATAATAATGATACCCACAACTTGCATATTTTATGTTCCTAGCAGGGTATGATAATAAGCTATCAAAACAAATATGCATTATAAATTTACATATTATTTTATCATTCTGAGCACCTCTCCTGTGAGAGGAAAGTAATATTCTAAAATGTAAGGAAAATGAAAAATTTTTTTCTGATCAAACTTATAAATTTAGGCTAATTTGTTAAGAAAAATCAAGGATATGCTACTAAACATACTAAGAATTATTACATATGAATATGAAATACATGTCATGTGACATTAAAGACAGTTACTTCATCCATGAATTATACTCACTGATCTGAATTTGCAGCAAGCTTGTTGTGTTCATGAATTGTTTCTTGGACACAGTCTTCAAGCATTCGTACATGACTATCACTACAGCATTAAAAAAAGAAAATTTAAATAACAGTAAGAAAATAGTCAAAGCTACTATTCAGCTCTGGTATGCTAATATTAGCATTTAAAATTATTACAGCAGGGGCTGGAGGGAGTGCTCAGAGGTTAAGAGCATGGGCTGCTCTTGCAGAGATCCTCAGTTTGGTTCTCCCAAGGCTAGCAGCTCACAAATGCTTGTAACTCCACCTGCAGGAGATCTGAAGCCACCTTCTGGCCTCTGTAGCACCTGTACTCCTATGCACATACCCACATACCCACACACAGACACACAGACACACACATTTTGTCTGTCAAGTCAGGGTTTCTCTGTTGTAACTCTGGCTGTCCTGGAATTCACTCTATAGAGCAGGCTGGCTTCAAACTCACAGAGATCCGCCTGCCTCTGCCTCCTGAGTGCTGGGATTAAAGGCATGTGCCACTACTGCCTAGCTGTACATATAATTTAAAAAATAAAACTTTTTTTTAAAAAATTACTTCAGCAAAGACTATCTCAAGCATATTCATTCACAATATCAAACTATTAGCTGAAAATCAGTGAAGAAAAAATGTACTATCATTTTACATGATTATCAACAGTGTCACCAAGATGATTTTGTTTAGAATGTTTTGCTCCAAAGTTCTGGCTGATCTGGAACTCACTATAGGCTAGGCTGGCCTCAAACTCAGGACTTCAGGTGCATGAGTATATACAGCTTATCAAGATGAATTTTTATTTAGAACCGAATAAGCCCAGCCTCAATATTAACGGCAAATAATAGTAATAAATCAGAGAAGCCACTTGCATATCCTACACATTTATAGGCTATCCACACTTTGTAAAATAAAACAAAATAGTAATTAAAATTCTCTCAGGGAAAGGATCACTGTGATTAATAGCCTACCTTTTTGCATTTGTAATGCAGATTATCCGTCCTCTATTACCAACTCGTTCTGCATTCTCCATGAGTAAAGTGCGAGCCTCATGCTGGTATTCCGTAATTTTGCAAAGGGTTTCCACTGCTGCAACAAGACCATGCAGAATGCTACAGCACTCTGGATCTGCCCGAGGGTTAGGAGGCCCCACAGTGGCTAGTGCCGCCATGAGCTAAGAAAAAGGAGAAACAGCTATGTTGACAAAAGTATGACAAGTTAGACAAAAATATCCTGAGAAAACCACAAACTAATGCTTCTTACAAATATGGACAAGGGGCTGGAGAGATGGCTCAGCAATTAAGAGCACTGGCTGCTCTCCCAAAGGACCTGAATTCAATTCCTAGCACCCACATAGCAGCTCACAATTATTTATAACTCCAGTTCCAGGGGATCTGACACTCTCACACAGACATGCAAGCAAAACACACCAATACACATAAAAATAAATAAATTATTAATATAATTAATATATATTCATATATCAATATATTACAATTGTGTGTGTGTGTATATATATATATATATATATACACATACAAACTCCCTTAGCAAAATGCTAGCAAGCCAAATCTAGCAACACACACACAAAATTATACACCATGACCATTGAGAATTTCTGTCAAGAATGAAAGTTAACATAGTATCAAGTGCGGAGAGAGAGACGGGAGTAGGGGTTGTGGGAGGGAGGGAATACAGGAAGAGATAGCTAAAATTAAGGCATATTTGAGGGGTAATATGGAAACCTAATACGGAAGAAATGTTCTAAAATATATACATATATGATGGTGATCTATGTGAAATCACCAAATAATGGGGAAACAAGAATCCCAAATGGCCATCTCTTGTCACCGAATGAGGCTTCCAGTACCAGGATTGAGTAGCTACCTAATGGTGCAAATCTGACAACCTGAGTTCAGTGCAGTATCACCTAAGATGGAAAAATGACTCCACAAAGCTGTCCTCTGTCTTCCTCATGATTACACATACACACATAATGAACACACACCATTTTTTAAGAAGTATAAATAACACCATGGTTGAACCTTGAAAATGATGTAAATGCTAAGTCAAAGATGCTAAGTCACAAAATTACATATTACAGGATTCCATACACATGAAAAAACAAGAACAGAGAAATCTATACAGAAAGATTATAGGGAATATTTGTCTAGAACTAGGGAAATAAGTATTAACAACCTATGCGTGTGTAGATATTTTTGAGGTGGCAGAATGCGCTAAAATTGACTGTGGTAAACACTACACACATATATAGGTATATTAAACTTTTAGTAATTTAATAATCCTATATTTTACATAGGCAAATTTCATGGTATATGAATTATTCTCAGTATAGCTTTCTAAAAAGGAGTCTATGTGTCATATGCCTGTGGTCCTAGCTACTGATTCACCTAGCTCAGGTGAATGCCTGAGTGAGAATTCAAGTATCATAGGGACTATAAAAGGCTATAATCTCATTATTTTGGCTACCTACTTCCTGACTACATCGTCTAAGGAAAGAACAAATAAGGACATTCAAAGTTTTCATGTAAGATTTTATAATAAAGTTCATAAATTTATCTGGCATTCTGAATACCCATGAGATCTAATATCATAGCAGAATATTTCAAAATAAAATATTCTAAGGATTTATAAAACATTAATGTAAGATATAATAAGCAATATATTCTACCATACCAATAATCTTATTTTATATTAAATGATTTTCAAGAAAAAACAAATCTTAATAATCCAGCTGTGGTGGCCCATGCCCAAGTCAATAACCACAAAACAATGAAAAGTTAGATATGTTTACAGTTTAAAAGACTAATCACAAATATTTTAAGACCAGACACTGTGATAAGTTCTTTTTTAAAAAAAAGTGTTCTGTTAAAACTCATCTTGGAAGGGATTATTTCTATTGAAGAACATCCATTAACAAAATTTTTTTAATAAATTAGTGTATTCAAATATTTCACTAATCCCTCTCATGTTGCTCATATGCACCAGTGAAGAATTTAATAGTGATGTCTTCTATCCAAACTAAACAATAGCAAAAAAACAAAAGCTACCAGAAACTCAATGTTCTTAAATAACAAATAATAAACTTAATGAATTTAGCTTATGTTTATATGTGCTCTCTGCACTAAGACTACATAAAATAACTTCTAAAAAGTATAAAACTACCAGTCCTGATGGGGGCAGGCATCTAATACTAGCTACATGGAAGTCAAGGGAGAAGAATCATAAATTCAAGATCTGAAAAGTCTACAAAGAGGATACAGCTCATGGTAGAGTGCTTGTCTAGTATGCACAAGACTATAGGTTTACTCCCCAAGAACACTCCCACCACCACCGCCCAAAAAATTTTTAAAAAGCACAAAATCCACAGATACAAAGATAATAAAGATATTAAACAGGTAAGAGCAATATGAGAAATGTCAACAAGAATTATAAAAATGAAAAAATGGCAATGAGAATAGCAAGACTGAACAAGCTTAAGTCCAGGAACCTATGGGGATTGGGAACCAAGATGATAGCACACTCCGCAGAACCTCAGAGACATTTTAGATTTGGAGGCACCACACATCACACAGAGCAAGGTGAGGAAGGTGCTGAAAAGCCTACAAATAGCTTGAAGTCAGTGTACAGCAGACTCTGACTCAGACCCTAACCTAATAACCAATTCCTTTCCCAGACCACCACAGGCACAGAATCACAGTAGCAAAGTAACATGCACATATACCATGAGCACAGCAGAGTATAAGGGCGAAATCTTGGACTAGCACTGCCCAACAGAACTTTATGAAATGCTGCATATGTTCCCTGTCTGTCCTGTGCCATACAAGAACCACTATCTACCTGTAGCTTACTAAGCACCTAAACATGGCAAAAACTACAAAGGAACTAAAATTTAAATTTCAAATATCCACATGAAGTTAGAACTACTCTTAGATAACAAAGTACTAGATCAAAAGTAGCAAGATAAATTAAATACACTCTCAAAGTCCACCTATGAATGGCAGAACCTGCCTTTCTCTTTCCTCCAGAAAGCTAATGATGACGTTCACAGCACACAGGTAAAGAGGGGAAGACGGTCTCTGGAGACCCTGCAGGGTCCAAAGAGACGATCTGTTGACTACGACATTTTGAGGTTCCTTAATAAGAATGACTGGCTTATACCACAGTGAAGCCTAGCCAGGAACACCCACCCGCAACTGATGGTATTCTAACCTGTTGTTCAGTGTCTTGCTGATAAACAAGGCTGTATAGCCAAATGTCAACAGACATTGAAGGATAGTCTCAAGAACACTGAGAACAGAGAAATCAAAACTGAACTCCAAATAAACCCTAATCAATACCCTCTAGTTCTAGAATATACATACAACCATAAAACAAGAGAAAAATCTGACGAAAAAGTCATAGAGTATAAGGATATGCTCTTGAAAACAGTCAAATAAAATTTCCAAGTAAAAGTTAAAAGGTTTAAAATAGTCAAACAAAAGAGAGATGCTCAATGAGAAAAATGACTTTAACCCAGGAAGTCAAATATCTCACTAATAGACATTCTAGAAAGACACAGAGCACAGACACAAGAACAGTATCAAAGATACAACTCAGAATATTTCCTGAACTAAAGACTGTAAGGCCCAGCCTAACAAATGAAAAAAGGTCCACTAAGGTATATCATTGAAAACTTTCAGAATGTAAATAAACTGACACTGGACATCTTCAACATCATCAATGAAAGCCTGAACACAGTGGAGTGAGACCCTCACAATTTGAGAAAGTATTACTTCTATATTCAAAGTATTAGTTATAAAATGCATGTTACATGAACTGTGGACATACTCTGCCAAAACAAATGATCACACGGAGGAAACAATGTAGTATGAAAAGCAGAAGAGAGCTGGTGTCATTCTGTCTTTCTGTATAGTCAGTACCGACTGTGCTTGAGGAAACTACTGAATTATAGAATATATTTGTGGAAAAAGAAATACTGGGAAGCTTTGAGAGTCATGAGCAACAACAAGTATATATAGGGAGGAAAAGGAAATGATAAATTCTACAAATAAATAATCATAAATAATATTTGGTGTAACAGTGAACAACATTTTTATGGATATTATAATGCAAACAAGGAAGCTGGGCAGTGGTGGCACACGCCTTTAATCCCAGCACTTGAGAGTCAGAGGCAGGAGAATCTCTGTGAGTTCGAGGCCAGCTTGGTGTAGGCAAAGTTACTACAGAGAAACCCTGTCTCAAAAAACAAACAAAAAATGCAAATAAGGAATTCTAAACAAAAATTCTGAAAAAACAATTAGGAAATAAAACTAGAGAAAGGCATGAGTGGTAATCATCATTAACATCATGATAAAATTTAAACTATGAACTCAAAAAATAAAACGTGCCATGTAAAAATTATATTGTATAAAAAATTATATGTAAAAACCAAAAACTGGAGCTGAGATTTGCTTGGGCATGGAGGAGACTGGAATAGAAAGAGCTGTTTTTCTTTTCATATAACTTGGGGTTTTAAAACTCTGTAGAGATACAGGAATTTTTTTTTTCTTCTAATTAATCATTCTTAGAAAGTGTTACCACATTTAGATAATTTCAAAACCTAAGCATACCTCCTGTAAATTTTGATCTTCTTGAGTCCAAGAATTTAAAACATGTGCTCCCGAGTCACTCACAATGAAATTCACCTAATAGATGTCAAAGAAACAATTAGTATTCAACTCTAATTTCACTCAATACCAATACATTGTAAAATAACACACAGTTCCTAACACTGGCAACCATCTGATTCACTCATTCTGTACATATAAAACCTAGTGTAAACAGGGGCTATTCTGGCACTGAGGATACAGGAATACAGTAATAGATAAAAAACATTCTGTCACAACATGGAGAATGTCTGGAGTAGAAAATGTGATAAAGCAGTATAAAAAGAACACAAGCAAATAAATGAACAAGACAATTTCAGAGAATGATAAATTCCATAAGAAACAACTTAGTTATCTCCTCAAGATCAGGTGGTGAAAGACAGGCTCTATAGAAGCAGCAATGGAGGGGACTCCAAACTGACTGTTGAACCAGCCACAGAACAAGCCAGGGATAGTTAATTCCAAGTACAGCAAACAGCAAATGCAAAGGCCTTTAAATTTAAATGCACTCCCAAAAAGGTAAAATTTAGAACAAGCAGAAAGTATGGAGATAACCCTGAAGAAACAGGCAGAGCACTGAAAGCCATACATGACACTGACAGCCAAATAATGGACATGAACACATTCTTTTCTTCCCCCTTAGTAAAATACAAATTTAAAAAATATTACAAGGGATGAAAGTACAACATAGTGGTGTTGTCCAGCATGCAGTGTTGGTTCGATCCTAACACCACAAGACAAAGCCCTATCAGTAATATGATAAGGACTTTGCCAGTTGAAGGATCTAATCTGCTAGGTCCCAGGTTAGGCTGCTGAAAGTAAGATGGAACACCATCTGCTTGCAGCTAATCCTGAAACACCTAAGATACTGAAACCTAAAGGTAACTTCAGTATTTGGAATTTCTATCAAATGTCAATGTCTCTTCTTACTGATTAAAAAACAAAACAACAAAAACTTAGTTTTTGGAGCTGGAAAGGTGGTGCATGTCTTTAATTCCAGCACTAGGGAGGCAGATGCAGGTGGATCTCTGTGAGTTCAAAGCCAGCCTAGTCTACATAGTGAGTTCCAGGACAGCCAGGGCTACAAAATAATACCCTCTCAACATTCCTTCCACTTGAGATACCAGTTATTCTCAAAGTTCAGTGACTGTCCCCTACTTCTTACATACTTTGCATGTGGCCTAACATGTATAGAACTTACCTCATTGGACTGTAAGAATTAGAGAGGCCAGTAAGTACAAAAAAAGCACACCTAGAACTTGTTAGTGCCCAGTACTCATTAACCATCATTACTGCTGGCCATACCTAAACACACACACTATATTAATCATAAGGGGAAGTTCTGTGTACATTTCTAATTATATAGTTACAAATATAAAACAAATTCATACAATAACTATTTACACAGTTAAGTACATTTCAAGTCGTAATTTTGTTCATAACACTCACCAGCTTTTTGAAAGGAAATATGTCATACATTATTCTACAATATTCCATAGAAGACTCTACTGAGCAAGTCCACAAAGATTTAGAGATGGGAGCCAAGGGGATGATTCCTTGGGTCCTATTCTTCACCAGCATATCAAACTCCACATGCTGTCTGCATGATTCTGCCATGTATGGGCAGTGATCCACAACAAACACTGTTTTATGAGATTCAGAAAAAATCTTCATTTTGTTTTAACCTATAAAGGGATAAACATACTAGTCAAGTGTTGATACACATTTAGTGATTTCTCAGTATGTGCGTTTTCCTCGAGATTTGGTAGGAAGCCCAAGCTCCAAAAATTTTGTGCAACAAAGGACAAGGTAACGGTGCAAGTTCAAGGGATGTGCGGTCAGTTTGCCTGACGAAATTAGTCCATACTTTTTTCTCTTACAAAGCACTTAAAGTAGAAAACATCTGTACACATCATCTGTATTTGATTTCTATACCTATATATGACAGACCAATTCTTCGAATGCTTTACGCTGATCCTTGCCAGGGGCCGAGGGAAAATCCTCAGGTAAACACTGACAGCACAAGTACAACCCAAAATATATACACATTTCCTAAGGTAACTGTATACTGGAACGTCCCGCGAAGCCCAAACTCCCATCCTCCCCGCACAACTTGCAATACACCACAGTAATTCGCCATGTAGACCAGAACAAATGGATGCCGCAGAGGAGAAAACACTTGTAAAACTTTTTCTTAGAAACACAATCATGTAGTGCACTTCCCTGCTTCGCTCAAATCTCAGAGACCAAAAAAGAAAAAAAAAAAAAAAAAACATCCCCACGGGAGGCAGAGCAGGAGTGTTCACCGGGACGAACCATCTTACGGTCCCGCTGTTACCTTCCGAGGCTCTGGACCGCACCGCCCCTCCAGGCAACAGTGCCCCCCTCAGCAACCTTCTGCACACACCTGGCTGCGAGGTGGGGGGCGGCGGACAAGGTGGGTGCACAGGGAAGCCCTCGGCATCGAGGGTCGCTTACTTTCGTGCCTGGTCCTGCAGTGAACGGATAGAGGCTGAGGAGGGCGGGCTGGGAGTCGGCGCACAGTCGGAGTCTGGTACCAGAGAGCGCTGTGCCTGCCCCGCTCATCTCCCAACACACAGGCTTCCTAAACGCAGGAGCGCGCGCATGCGCGTGCACTCACAAGCGCGCACACTCGGGCTCGCGCGTGCGCACCTCGCTCTCGAACAGCCCCGCCATCTTCCCTTCTCCCTCAGAGGCCGAACCGGAAGAAGGCGGAGCAAGTAATGGGGCGGAAAAAAAAAAATGCCTTCAGCGATTGTTCCCAATCAACCGTTAGGAAGAATGGTCTGGGCGACCTAAGAGACTCCCCAAAGCAAAACACTAGCCGCGGCACGGGACGAACCGACCTCAGCTCTGCAGAAGCAGAGCCCGCCCACTCAACCTCCCCTTCTCCGCCTTCTACCCAGACCGGCCTCGGAAAACACGCGAGAGCTCGCGAGCGGCAGAGCAAAAGCAATAAAGCAGGCGAGGAGGGAGGAGCCCGGGAGGCCCGCCCCCGCCCCTTCCGCCAATCAGCGGTGAGTCACTATCGCGGAGGCGGGGCCTCGGTAACGCGCGGAGGGAAGTCTCGCGAGGCTTGTCGCTCCGCAGCTGCGGGTTCAGTGGTTCTGGTCCAGTCCAGGATGGGGCCGAGGCGCACAGGTTGTCGGTGCGTTCCGCCGCCGTCAGTGCAGGGCTGTCTGTCCGCTCGCTGAGCAGGCGCAGCCGGGGCGCGGAGACTGCCCCCTGGGTGCCTCGTCCTCGTGAGTCCTCGTCGCTGTCCCTGACGCCTGAGGGGACTGAAGCCGAGCGGAACAGCACGCGCGGGCGAGTCCCGCAACCGAGCGCCCTCTCCGTTTCCCGCTGAACGCCTGTCCGAACTGTGAGGTACGGGAAGTTCCCGGGAAACCGCGCGCCCTCACTCAGCACGGGACACCGCTTCCGGGTTTGTCCCTTCCTGCTCGGGAGCTCCGTGGGCGGTGGCGCGCGGGACCTGTCACCTGAGCCTACACGGGGCTCGGACCCAGCCAGCCCGGAGGGAGCCGCTGGCACGTTAATCCTGCACGCCTTGCCAGGTTCTGCCCCAAGTTGGAAACCTGATTTTCTTCAGAAAGCTCCAAGTCCGTGCTCTCCATTTTCAGGAACAGTGCGGCGCCCTGCTTTCAGAGTGATTTGTGTGCACAGGATGCTGATGTATTTGTGTGATCCGCTCGCATTCTTTCTTTATCCCATTCTGAGGTTTTTCTTTGAAAGACATGTTATTTGCTGCTAGGTCTCTGTCCCTTTCCTTCCCGCTTTTCTTCAGTCCTTGATCGTAGCACCTACGTCCGTCCTGTCCCAGACCACGGACCTCAGACTTGTCTTGAGGTTCTTTTTCCACGCACACTGCACCCGGTTGTTTCTTCTTTCACTGCGATTATTATGGTTACTCTTCCTCCATCCCAAACTGGTGTCCCCACTTCAGCCTTCCCATACTTACTGTGAAATGCATTACCTCTCCAGAAACTTTTTCAGTAGCAAGATTGCTGATAGAATCAAATTCTAATTTGAGCATATCGATTCAGTCAGGGCCTTTTACCGTCCTGTCTCAAATCGTATTTTACCTTTTTAGTGTCATCTTGATGCTGCCCCTAATTTTTTACCATCCTCCCATGCCACGCTGTTGGGTGTTTCTCCAAACGCCTCACATTTCCACACTGTCTTTGTACGCCCTGTATAGTCTGTTAGGATGCATGCTTTTTCCTCTAATTCACTATCTATCAAAACCCAGCCCATAGGTCATTCCTTTTAGACTCCCTCGGGTGAAACGTTGATAATACGATGAGCTCCCAGAGCTCTTAACATAGTTCTGCAGTATTTATTAGGGTGTATTATTTGTTCAATTATCTGTCTCTCCTGCCAGCTTGAACTTGAGTCTGGAATCATGTCTTATTCACCTTTAAAACAATAACTAATTCAGTATTGGCACATAGCAGGCATTATTTATAATACACTTAAACATATTAAGAATTTGGTATAAAAGTTCTCAGTCCCTTAAAAATCAGATATTAGAACCCAAAGGAACTTTTTTATTTTAGGGCAAATGTTCTTAACCTGTTTTGAATCTGAGCAGCCCTGAACTCCTACCTAATACATACGTAATTATACTTTTGCTATTAATTGATGGAGATTGTATATAATTAATAGCAAATGCATGTGCATGCACCACACACACTATGCATTCAAATGATTTTATATTATGCTAGTATCTTTATATTTGAGCGAGATGTTGTATGATACAATGTTTTTGATGGTGCTCAGCTTATATGCATTCATGCAAAAATTCCACTGAATCCTTGACCCATATGTTAGAAATAATTGGTTTACGTTAGGTTAGTTCTGTTTTGAATTGTCAGTTTTGACACTCACATACAGCATGGACATAATTCTAGGAAGCATATTTTTGATTTACCAGTGTTTTCTCTCAAATTGTGTTCCTTTCAACTTTGAAAAATGATGTTCTTCATAAAGCTTCAAGAAGAGTAGAAGTTTTCTGTGCTGTATGTCTGCGCATGGTGCTCATTTTTATGTGTCATTCTTTTTTGTTTCGTTTTCTTTTTTTTTTTTTGAGATTGGGTAGCCCTCAATGTCCTAGAACTCTCAACATGTAGACCAGGCTGGCCTTGAACTCACAGAGATCGATTGACCTTCCTCTGTCTCCCTAGTGCTGGGATTAAAGTTCTGTGCCACCACGCCTAGGTTATATATGTTCTTGATCTCTTAAAATATTTCTCTGGGACTGGAGAGATGACTCAGCTGTTAAAGGCTAGGCTGACAACCAAAAATATAAGAATCCAGTTCCCAGCACCCATGGCTGTCTCTCCAGCCGTTTAAAAAAAAAAAATCTCTGAAAGACTCAAAACACATTTTTTATTTTACTATTTCCATATGTCAGTGAATATAAAATAACCTACCTAACTACTCTAAAATTAGAAGTACCCATCTAAGCAATAACAAATTTTAAACATAATTCTTGACACGTAAAAGCACGTCTGTCATATATCACAACATATTTGTGTATCTCCGGCAATGGAATAATTGGGAGATTTGTTTAAAAAAGAAACAAGAGTTAGTTGAATTTCTTTAGATTTTTTTCCTCACTAAAAGCTAAAAGTAAACAGCTGGCAGTTGCTGCTGTGGGTGGGTGGTGGCTTCTCTTTAGTCAGCAGGAGAATGTCCTAAACCATCTGTCAGTCTGACTGAAAAAGTCCTTGTGGTAGAGTTTGAGAAATGTGGCTAAAGCAGGAAGCAGAGGGGAAAGAAAACTGACTTTTTGACAGTATACCCCTGTAATTTGAGCCTACCTGTATAAAGTAACTAAAATATATTCTGACTGGTTAAGACAAGCACTGAGAAAATAGGCAGATGAATTGAAAATATTCCTTTTTAAATTGTAGTGTTTTAAAATTTGTAACAGAATGTGGAAAACAGTATCTCTGCTTTACTTACTAGCCGAAAGGAGGGAGAGCATCTTCCAAGAAGGATAGCAAAGCAAATTCATATTATAAAATACTTTAAGCTTTTTTGAGGTTTTGCAAACAGGAAATGAGTACACAGATTTTCAGATGCTGCATCACTGTTTTTCTAAAATGTTAATAAAATTGGGTATTGAGGTGTCTATTTATAATTCCTTCTGTGTAGATAGGTTTTTATTCCTCTAAAATGTAAAGTACAGTTCATTTTGTTAGTCTTTGTGCAGCCTAGAGAACATCTTTAAAGTAGTGATTATTTATAATTTTTAAAAGCCCACCATATATACTCATTGCTTAATTTTAATGTATACTTAAAACTATTGCTTTATAGATACATGAAAAATATTTAAAATCTTGTTGCTTTTTAAAATGTTCTTCATATATATCCCTCTTGACTGTCTTGAAATGAAAAAATTAAATCTTTTAGAAGTCCCACTTGTAGAGTCAAAGAATTTGTTCTTTCCATCTCAGGAGATTGAGTCAGTTTTTACTTAGCAAGAAGCAAATAGGGCCCTTGGGTTCAGTCCTGGTGCTAGCCAGACTGTCATTCAGCTCCTTGTATTTGGAATTCTTTAGTCTATTTTCTCAGTAGCAAAGGTGCAACATTTGTCCTGTTGTCTAAATGGCAAAATAAGGTGGTATTCCTCAGGTTCAGGGAGCTACCATTTTGAATTGGTTAAAATTATTGGGCCTGTGGGATGGCTCATCAGAACTTGCCACCAACCTACAACCTGAGTTTGATCTCTGAGCCCACATGGTTGAAGGAGAAAGCCTATTGTCCTCCTTGTCCAAGTTGTCCTCCACACATACTCCATGGTACCCCACGAAATAAATATAATATAAACATAATATAAGATAAATATAATTTTAAAATTTAGTATGTATTACGTAGTAGAGTAGGATTATGATGAAAATCGCTGGTTTGGGTTAAATTTCTTTAATGATAGTAAACCTCTTTTCATGTACTATGTGGGGTGTTTTGTTTGGTGGTTGTTTTGCCATCCGTGTATCTTTTAGAGTAAGTATTAAAATCTTCTGACCATTTTTAAAATTAGACTTATTCTTGCTACTTTGACAGTTTTCTTTTTTTAGATGAGTTATTCATCAGGTGTGTAACTTGCAAATGCTTCCTCAAAGGCTAGCTGCCAGGCTGTCTTAACTGTCGTAACAGAGTCAGCTTATTATCTGAATGAATTTTGGTTTATCGGTGGTTTTTTTTTTTTTTTTTGTTTCATGCTTTTGATATCATGCCTAAAAAAATCTTTGCCTATCTCCAGATTACAGAAAAAAAATTTTTGTCTTATAATATTACCATTTTTCATTTTATGCTCCATTTTGAGAAAAGCTTTATATAAACCATAAGAATTGTGTTGAGATTACTTTTCTGGTATGTAGGTGTCTCTCATTTTCCAGTGCCACTTGTGGAAGAAAAAAAAAAGCTAACCTTTCTGTTTTTTAAAAAAAAGGAAAACAAATGTGTGTGTGTGTACAGGTGCAGGTGCCCTTCTGGGTGAGAAGAGGGCTTTGGATTGAAGGGAATTAGTGACATTTGTGATCCTAACAAGGATCTTGGGGTCTGAACTCTAGTCCTTTACAGTTTAGCAGCCAGCAGTATTAACCACTGAGCCATCTTTTTAGCTCCTGATATTCTTTGACTTGCCTTTGCACCTTTTTTTTTTTTTAATTTTGTATAGACCAAGCTGGCCTTGAACTCAGTATGTAGTAGCTCATGCTAGCCATAAACTTGCAGTGATCCTCCTGCCTCAGACTTCTCAATGCTTGATTTGCACGCGTGTGAGTACTATACCCAGTTCCCTGAATGCATTTTCAGAACTAAATTGGTCACCCTTGTGTAGGCTTCTTCTGGGTCTCTTCTGTCTCAGCTCTCCTGTATCTGAGCAGACTTGTTGCCACTGCTTTATGTAAAGTGAGTCTTAAATCATGCAGTTTGATTTCTCCAACTTTGCAAGATGATTTCAGTGATTCTAGTTTCCTTGCTCTCTGTTTTAACTATGAAGCCAGCTTATCAGTTTCTAGCTGCATTAGACTGATAACTGAAAACCTATTGTCTTTATTATATTGAGTTTTTAAATCCTTGAGCACAGTATCTTCTCCAAATTTAGATCCCATTTTGTTTTCCGTTAGCATTTTGTAGTTACCAGCATATGGATCCTGGATGTATTTTTATTATGCTCAAGAATTTCTATTATAGCTATTGTAAATGTAGCTGTTTTAAATGGTTCTAGGACCATTGTTAGATATTCATTTCTTCTTGTAAGTTTTTGTCGTTGATGGGTTTTGAGGAATTAATCCATTTAATTAAAGTTACCTAATTGTTGTATATTTAATCCTTTATAATTTGTCTTCTTATGGGAGAACGGTTGGTTTTTGTATCCTATGGGCTTGTACTTGTATCCTATGGACATGCTAAAATCATGGATTGTAAGAATTTTGGTTTTTATATTTTTAGTTTTTGAAAATTTTACAGAATGTATTTTGATTATATTCATTCCCCCATTCCTTCCAGCTTCTCCTACCTCCGTACCCACTCAACTTTATTTCTGTTCTGTGTATCTCACTTGACTACCCTCTTTTTAAATCCATTGAGAGGAATTGTTTATTCTTTGGGATTTTCACTGTCACAACATGGACTACCAATCAGAGCAGGCTTTCTTGTATATATCCCAGTTGATACTTTTCCCACTACCCTTATTGCCCTAATAAACTAAACAAGATTGGTATTTGGAACATCCTTACCTTGTTCTAATTTTAGTGAGGGAAGTATTTAGTCTTTATACTAAAGATATATTAAATTAGCTATACTAAAATTCACAAGGAATTTTATTCTGTGGTTTGTTTTGTTTATCTCATTCCTTTTGCATGGTTTTGGTGTCAAGAGTAATGCTAAGATCTTTTAAATGCTGAATTTGCTTTGTGACTCTAGAAGTGTTTTTTTGTTTGTTTGTTTGTTTTGGTTTGGGTTTTGCGGGTGTAGTTGTGTTTTATTCTATTTTGAGACAAGGTCTGTCTTTAGACCAGGATGGCCTAAAATTCATAGCAATCCACCTGCCTCTGCTTCTGGAGTGCTGAGATTAAAGGTGTGTGCCACCATGTCCCACCATATAATTGTTCCTGTTTCTTAAAGAGGTTGGATAATACTGTTTGCGTTGAGGGGTTTTTGTGGGAGGGCTTATTTTATTTGCTTTGTTTGCTGAGACAGGTCTATTAACCTGCCTGACTCTTGAACATCTCTGTCTCCCAAGTACTGGCTATGTGGGCAGTCACAGCCAGACACTGATTGTATTTCTTTCTCCTTCTGATTTTTTTTTTTAAGATTTATTTATCTTACATGTATGAACAGTGCTTGCATGTGTGTATGTACTCTGTGTCTGTGCCTGGTGCCTATGGAGTTTATAAGAGGGTATTAGATCCCCTGGAACCAGAATTAGGTAGGAATGGCCGTGGCCACCCATGTGTGCTTGGAAGCTAACCTGCTAAAGCAGCCAGTGCTCTTAACTGCTGAGCCATGCTCCAACCCTTGGTGTGTTTTAGAACTTGCCACTGAAGCTCTCTAGTTATGGAGGGTTTTTTTGCAGGATATTTTTAACTCCAATTTCTTAACTTGTTAAGCTTGTTAGAAAATAGCTGTAGGAGTTTGGTTATATAACTTCAGTGGCTATAATAGTTACAGGAGTATTACTAGTTATTCATTTCTTCTTGTATAACTGTGTCTTTTGTGGGTTTTGAGGAATTAATATGTTAATCTCAATTATCTAATTCATGTGTGTGAGATGTATTATTCTGTTCACTTGTGTTTAGAGTGAATTGTGGCTCTTGTTCTTTAAGGGAGTGGGATGGGAGTTAAGACAGACTGTGTAACCCAGATTGAACTACTTCTCTTGGTCCCCCTGCTGCAGATTCTTGGGTGCTTTCTATGGGCCACCACCCTGGCTCTTCATTTGTTCTTGACTTGGTTATTTAAATCTCTCCTGTATTTATCTCTACGCCCCCACATACACACACACACCACCCTCTTTGCTTCATCAGTCTTTTTAAAGAACTGGCTTTTGGTTTTGTTGAGTTTCCTCTGTTATTTTCCTGTTTCAAAATCACTGATTTTGTCTTAAGGCTCTTTACTTACTTTATTTACCTTTTGTTTACTTTGGGTTTATTCTGAACTTTTCTTAGTTTCTCAAAGTTAGAACTTAGATAATTGATTTCAGACCTTAGGTTCTAATACAAACCTTTTTTTTTTTTTAATGCCATAAATTTATCTTATTTTATTGAATCTTTCATTCCTATGATTTCTGTTAAGTTCTTTTCCAGAACTTTTTAGTTCATTTTTGCTAAATGTTTTGCTTATGTCCTGCTCTGTCTTTCTAACATCATCGGCTTTGTATTTTCTGGATCCATTGAGCTGTTTGATCTTAATTTTTATTTATATGTATGTGTATCTGTCTGTGGGTATGCACACATGCATTGGAGTGTCTGCAGAGGCTAGAGAGAGTACTGGATCCCTGGAGCTGGAGTTATAGGTGGTTGTGAGCCACCTGATGTGGGTGCTGGGAACTGAACTGTAGTCCTCTGAAAAAACAGTAAATACTATTAACCATTGAACTATCTCTCCAACCCGAAAATGAGCTTTTTAAAAATCATTCTTCTGAATTATTTGTTTCCTCTTCTTATTTTTTTCTTTTTCTTTTTTATTTGAGACAGTCTGTATAGTCACTATATAGTCACTATAGTCTGGCTGTCCTGTAACTCACTATGTAGACCAGGGTAGCCTTGCACTCACAGAGCTCCACCCAGCTCTGCTGAATTTTTTATCCAACATTTAGCCTATTTCTCTCTTTTTGGGATCTGTTATAGGGTGGGATTTTTCCTATTCCCTTGTTTTTTCAGATTTCTGTTTTACTTTGGAGATAAGAACAACCTGTCATCAGTCAGCTTCCACTGTGAGGGTACAGTATGGGTTTCAGGTTATTCTTTCCAGCAGCAGTGATCTCCGGGATCCACACTCAATAGATTGCTGGAAGTCTTGTTCACCCCCACCTTGCAGAGGGGAGAGCCTTGCCCTCTCTGGCTATGGTACCCATGCAGCAGATGTCCAGCTATTGTGTCCCTGCTGGTATGCTGCCACCAAGACCTGAGCTCTTCAAGGCTCCTCTTGATCTTGCTCCTGTTCGGTGTTGCCTTTGGTGACTCCTTCAGAATGCAGCTGAGCACCTGCTTCTTCTGTTCCATGTGCTTGAGAAAAGAGGTGAATGTTGGGTACCTCTAGTCAGCCATCTCAAAATCTCCTTTAGTACCTCTTAGGCTATATTGAAAGTTGCCTGTAGCAGCTAATAACATTCTCTGTGGAGACTTTTCCCTACCCTAAGAAAAATGCAGGAATCAGGATTATCTTGTCACTTTACATAAGAAGCAAAAGCTCCTCCAAGAGGAGGTTGAAACTTTGACATAGCAAAGCATACATACTCCGGCTTAGCTGTTCAGTTGTGTGTGTGTGTGTGTGTGTGTGTGTGTGTGTGTGTGTGTGTGTGTGTGTGTGTGTGTGTGTAGGCTAGGGAGAGTTCTTACAGTCATATTTGCATTTAAGCTTGTAGCATCCCAACAGGCAGTATGTGATATTCCTAACTGCTTTTTCCTCTATAAATAATGAACAGTCTTAGAAGTGAAGCTTGAGAAGGGTATCTGTGATGATGTGAAACTAAGATAAGGTGATGCGTTGACTTTAACTCCTGATTTTAATTTATTCATTGGTATTCCTTTAGAAATGAGCTGCACAATTGAGAAGGCACTTGCTGACGCTAAAGCCCTTGTTGAACGGTTGAGAGATCATGATGATGCAGCAGAATCTCTCATCGAGCAGACCACTGCCCTCAGCAAGCGAGTGGAAGCAATGAAGCAGGTTTGACTTTTCTTCCTTGCTGACTTATATAACAGTTTCATTGATATTTGGTAATCTTGAATTATAAATGTCTTAGTCATTGTTCTATAGCTGTGCAGAGATACCTGGACTATGACAACTCTTAGCATTTCATTTGGACTTACAGTTTCAAAGTTTTAGTCCATTATCATCATGGTGGGAAGCATGGTGGCATGCAGGGAGACATGGTACTGGAGAGGTAGCTGAGAGTTCTCCATCTGGATCCACAGGCAGCAGGAAGAGACAGGCCCTGGGCTTGGAATGGGCTTTTTGAAACCTCAAAGTCCACCCTGAGTGACACATTGCCTCCAACAAGGCCTTCCTTCTAATCCTTTCAAATAGTGAAACTCCCTGGTGATCACGTGTTCAAATCTATGAGCCTGTGGAGCTATTCTCATCCCAACCACTACAATAAACAACTACTTAATCAAGAAATTTCTAATTAAAGTTCCAAGTAGCCTCACTTGATATTTGTTTCACTTTGGACTAGGGTATATTATCATGTTTGGGTGACATGTGTATAGGTAGGCTTATTTTAAAACCCATAAATTTCATCCCTTTTCTGAACATTTGAGTTAAAAATAAATGAAATTGTTAAGTCTAAATACATTTGATAAGGACCTGATGACACATTTCACCATGTTGGCATGCATTAGACATTTGCTGTCTTGTATAATGTCAAGATGTTAATACTTTTTAAAAAATATTTTACTTATTTTTATTTTATGTACATTAGTGTTTACCCTGCATGTATGTCTATGTGAAGGTGTCAGTCCCCTGGAACAGAAGTTACAGACAGTTGTGAACTGCTTTGTGGGTGCTGGGAATTGAACCTGGGTCCTCTGGAAGAGCAGCCAGTACTCTTACCCTCTGAGCTATCTCTCTAGCCCTGACTTTTTTTTTTTTTTTTAATATAAAAGTGCTTGGATGTTTTTTAATACCAAAGAGTTTTTGAAAATGATGTAAGGAAATATCTAATTTTCATCCTGTGCAGTTATTCCAAGTTTACTTTTTCTAAATTTACAGTAGAAATTAAGTAGGTTTTGCTTCTTGCTAGTAGCAAGTAGAAGAATCTTCCAGTAGATAATTGAATTCAACTACTGTGTTAAGCCATCCCCCATAAACATTTCCAACTTTTAAGAAAGCAGCCCTGGCCTGGGAGAGATGATACATACCTTTAATCCCAACATTTCAGAGGCAGAGGCAGGCAGTTCTCTGAGTTTGAGGCCAGCCTGATCTACAGAACAAGTTCCAGGACAGCCAGGACTATATACAAAAAATCCAAAAGAAAGAAAACAGCCCTGAACTAAGACTCTTTAAAAGTCACCAGAAAGAGAGGAGCGAGCTAACTTACTCTGCTTTGCAACTGTCTCCCTAAAGCAATCTGCTTCTTGACCATCCTGCCTGACTCAGGCATACCAGTAACCATAGAATTTGACACCTGAAGTTAAGAACCAAGAGTATGATAAATTTATGGATAGCTATCCAGTAAGAATGCCTCAAGAAAAATGAATGCAATTCTAAAGTTGGACTCTCACTTTTTAAAAATTCAAAATCCAGCCAGGTGTGGTAGTATACACCTTTAATCCCAGCACTTGGGAGGCAGAAGCAGAAGGATCTCTGAGTTTGAGGCTAGCCTACTAGCCTACATAATGAGTTCCAGGATAGCCAGAGCTACATAATAAACAAACTGTTTCAGCTTCCACTGCCACCCCCTTTTTGTGGCGCTGGGAATAGTGCCTGAGGTCTTGCTCGTGCTAAGCAAACTATACACCCATCAATGTCTCTCTAGCTTCCTACCCTCTCAACCCTGGAAACCACTGAGCTTCTCTCCCATTTGGCTGCTGTAGACACTGCATGTGAGTAGGATATGAGATATGTGGGTTTCTGTGATTGGCCTCTTGACATTATGTTTTAAAATTCATCTGGGTTGTAGTATATTTCAGTCTTTTTGTTCTATTCATTGCCCAATTATACTGCACTATAAGGGGATACAGTGTATCCTGTTTCTCCTTCCTTCAGTGAGTTAATACTCACTGAAGTGTCTTTTTTTCCTATTAGGAATAATAGCACTATGTGTCAGTGTTAAGTATTACAGGGAGGATCAAATCAAGAAAGCAGCTTCAGGATACAAAGCTTTGTCTGAAGAGCAAGGAGGTGCAGCCTTCTGTGTGAGACTGACCCAGGGCAACTTCTCAAAAGCACATTCATTGATAGTTACACAAAAACCAATATAGGGTAGGGCAAAGTTTCTCATATCAAAATCCTGTATCTACGTGTTGTTTGAAGGAACAAAACAACCCTCACAAAACCACAGTCTCTTATAGACACTGTTCCCAGTGCTCAACAAGGCAAGACCTCCAGATGTGCCAGGAATGTCTTGTCAATCATAGAAAACAAGTATTGATTAATCATGGATTTCTTCAAAGCCCAAGCATGTCTAAAAAGTTTCTTCATATCTAATGATTAAGCCAAATACACAGGCTTACTAATTTCCTGTTAAAACTATGAACATTTTCTTTTCCTTAGGAATAGAATGTTGGATTGTGTAATGGCTCTGTTTAACTCTTAAAGGGTTTGTTCATTTATATTCATATATCAAATAAATATTTGCAAATATTGCCTTCCCGTATGTTGATCTTTAATCTTTTCATTAGTATCAAGAAGAAATCCAAGAACTTAATGAAGTTGCAAGACATCGGCCAAGATCCACACTAGTTATGGGTATCCAGCAAGAAAACAGACAAATCAGAGAACTTCAGCAAGAGAACAAAGGCAAGATATACTGTCACTAAAGAGAACTTTAATCTTCCGTTGTGATATTGGTTTGGGACTAATTAGTATATTCACAAATGGGGAAGGGGCTGGAGCTATGGCTCAGTGGTTAAGAGCACTTGCAGAGGACCCAGGTTCAGTTTCCAGCACCCACATCAGGCAGCTCACAGACTCCTGTGACTTCATCTCCAAGATCTGACAACCCTCTTCTGGGGCACCAGGCACATAGGTGGTGGGTGACCCATATAGGCACTCACACATACACATGAAATAAAATAGAATCTTTTTTTTTTTTTTAAGTGGGGAAATAGTCAACTACAGGTATTTTTTTAATATATAATCACATTTTCTGGCCTATATGATACTTATTGCTGCTATCCAGGCCTCTTTGTGAATGTCTGCCTTGCTTGGCATCATCTTAGTTGCTTCTCCTCAACATTCTCCAGTCTGCACTGTTTTTGTTACCTATGAAGGAACTCCACTCCCATCTTCTGCAGTCTCAGCCCGAATACTCATACTGTCCATACTGACCTTCACTCTAGGCTTTTCCCTCCATCCTTCAACACCAGCATCAGACTGAACTTCCCAGAATAAATATGATCATGATGCTCTTGCTTAAAATTGGCTGTTATATTTTTATTTCCGTGTACAAGGACTGTCAATCATGGTCTCTCATCCTCTTCCCAGCTCTCTTCAACACACCATTTGCTCTGCCATTACAAACCAGTTTCTTAATAGATCCTTCAGTTTCATGCCCCTTGTTCAGTGATCAATATAAAGCTCAAGTTCATCACAATACTGTACTTTTGTGGAACTTTTCCCAGTTCAGCCTGATAAGCTCTGAAATTATTTTTAATAAATGAGTTTTAAATGATCACCTTAAAAAAACTAATGAGAGGGGCTGTGAAGATGGCTCAGTGGTTAAAAGCACTGGCTGCTCTTCCAGAGGACCCAAGTCCAAATCCCAGCACCCACATGTCAGCTCATAACTATCTCTAACTCCAGTTCCAGGGGTTCTGACACCCTCACACCTGTACACATAAAATAATAATAATAAAGATTAAAAAAAAAAAAAAAAACGCTGGGCGGTGGTGGCACATGCCTTTATTCCTAGCACTTGGGAGGCAGGGGCAGACGGATCTCTGTGAGTTCAAGGCCAGCCTGGTCTACAGAGTGAGTTCCAGGACAGCCAGAGTTACAACAGAGAGACCCTGTCTTGAAGAACAAAAACAAAACAAAAAACTAATGGGCGCTAGCTCAGCAGATCAAGGGCACTTGACACCAAGCCTGATAGCCTGAGTCCATCCTTGGAACCCACGTGACAAAAGGAAAAAAGACAAAAGTCTTTTGCATGTTGCTGTGCATGTGCCATGGTGTGCATGTGTATGCACACACACAAACAAGAAGCATAGAACTCTTTTTTTCCAATAAAAAATAAGGGACTTCTTTGTTGCATGTTTTCTAAGACATCCTATATGTCAGTGTTTTCATAAATATTATATGGAAGAGCATAATTATACAATCTTAATTCATTGGAATAAAACACATTGTTCTTGGTAGAACTTCGAACATCCCTGGAAGAACACCAGTCTGCCTTGGAACTGATAATGAGCAAGTACCGAGAACAAATGTTCAGATTGCTAATGGCTAGCAAAAAAGACGACCCAGGTATAATAATGAAGTTAAAAGAGCAACACTCGAAGGTAATCCATTCTACGATTATGACTTGAAATGAAAACTGGGGGTCATTGGTTAACCTGTGTTCAGAATTTTTAAACAATGAAAATAATATAGTAATGTTGTTGTAATATGATACATAATAACTCAACACTTTTTTAATTGACATTTTCTGTCATCGTCATCCCCTCCATTCCCATTTCTTGTTATACATCATTTTCTACTTGACTTATTCTTCTAACTCCCATTACTCCTTAGTAACAGGGTCTCACTGTATAGCCTCCAGTTGTCCAGGAACTCACTGTGTAGATCAGGCTAGCCTCGAACTCACAAAAATACACCTGCCTCTGCCTACCAATTGGTATCCTTAGTAACTTTAAAATGTTGAAATGTTATTCATGTGTGTGCGTACACTTTCAGAATAAACTTTTA
Organism: Cricetomys ansorgei; assembly: GCA_026225945.1. Classification (NCBI taxonomy): domain Eukaryota; kingdom Metazoa; phylum Chordata; class Mammalia; order Rodentia; family Nesomyidae; genus Cricetomys; species Cricetomys ansorgei. The sequence continues at coordinate 1,924,062 of JAMJFZ010002307.1, read as the reverse complement.
AGAATAAAGGTAAGTTCAGTTTAAAATTATTTTTGTAATATTCTCTGCTTTTAAAGTAGTATATTTTTTTTTTTAGTAAATTTGTGCAATGCTACCTACTACATAAACAGAAACTGAAATGCTTTTAAAGTCTATAAGCAGTTGAGTGTAGATTGCTTTCCTGAAGAGTCTAGTCTGAATAGGGCCAATTCATTTTCATGAAAAACCATGGGGCTGCAGAAGGAAAAGAATCAATACTGCACATAATTGACATAATTTTAGTAGTAAAATTGAAGTGGTTAGAGTGAGTGTTCTTGCAGTCATTTTACTTGGAGTCATTTGGAGGGCAACTGTTAAGACGAGCAGAATAATTGTTTCTTTTTACATGAAGCTAAATTTTAACCACCAGTGTGAAATTAAAATATTAGACTAGATTGTGATAACTGGCTCTTATCTGTGTTGGATAATGGTGACATTACCTTCTTAAACTAATATTATGTAACAAATAGTGGTACTTATAAGATAAACATCTTTCTCAATTGTTGACACATATTGATGTCTGTAGTATTTTTAAATTATTCTATCAGAATTAAATTAATAGTATTCTTTGGATGACAAATGTACATATTAGGGAAGTAATACCTATCTCTTGTGGCAATTAGTAGGAGAATAAAGAACTAAAATTGGACTTAGTGGAAATCCTTGGGTATTTAACTGTCTTTTGAATGTAAAGTCTGTATTGTTAATAATAATGTTTGTTATGGAGCATTTCAATGTATATCTAAGCCAAGCATGGTCACACACACACTTCTTTAATTCCAGTACTTATAAGATAGAGGCAGGAAGATCAGAAGTTCAAGGCCAGCCTGGACTACATGAGATCCTGTTTTAATAAGTAAATGTGTAACTCAGAAGTGTTTGTTGTTGTTGTTTTTTTTTTTTAAGTATAAAGAAGAATTGAAATGAAGTCTTGATATTTCAAAAGGCCCTGCTGTTTTACAATTTGAAGTTTTAAAATTTTTAGTTTTAAAAGAAGAGTAAATACCGCGGAGGGGTGGGATGTGGAATAAGATCCAACAGCTTTTTAGTCCCATATGGTAGCAACTGTGACAGAGCAGATGTTTTCTAAAACACATTAGGAGATAGGGGAATAAGTTCCATGGTAGAGCGTGTGCTTCGCACATGAGGGTTGGTTCAATCCTCACACCAAAAGTAAATAAAACCCATTGGGTATGCCATTAGTCAATGTTGTCCTGTTAATTAGGAAAGGTAAACACTTCCTAAATAGCCATAAATCTTCCACTTTTATTATGTAGATTGAATTCATCTAAGTGCTGATCCTTTCCTTCCATAAAATGATTGTTCAGTTATTTGGTATTAATTCTAACTAATACATATTAATGTTTGTGATTTTGATTTTTCCCAAAAAGGAGACATTTTGGCTCAGTAAATCAAACATTCATTAACACCCTGCATTGGATTAGTTGTTATGGGCAAGAGCAAGAAAAATTAAGGAATATGTTACATTACTGTTAAGCTTGTGGTGTGATGGGAAGTACACAAACAAACATAGCTATAATGTAAGGTGGAGTGTGACAAAAATGAGTCATTACTATAGTAGTAGTAGAAGCGGTGTTAGTTTTCATCAGCAAAATCTGAAAGAAGGCAAATTATTTAAATCTAGCCTTGAATTAACTACAGGAATGGAGGGTCCATAAGAGAGAAATGATAAAGGCACAGAAGTGCAGGATTGTAGAATTGCTTAGGCACCAGTGGTCTAATATGCCTAAACATAGAAATAATTCTATGACACACTGAGGGGAACACAGTTGAATGTGGCTGCGCTTTGGAGCATGAGTCCTACTTGAGGCTATAGTAATACAGAATTTGGCACTGATTTAGAACGCCTAAGTCCATATTTAACAATCACTAGAAAACACAACTCAGTGTCATCAAATACTTATTTTTACATTACTTTTTAACAAATGCCTTTTTGGAAATCTTAAAAAAACAAACATTCCAACAGTTGGCTAACACGCATGAACTAACACTCATTCAGTTTTTAAATTACGGATGAAATCCGTATTAACATTATAATGACTCTGTACTACAGATTGACATGGTCCATCGTAACAACTGCGAAGGATTCTTCCTTGATGCATCTCGGCACATCCTTGAAGGACCTCAGCATGGACTGGAGAGGAGGCACTTGGAAGCAAATCAGAATGTACACTAAACCAAACAGTCAGCTTGGGGGGATGGGTGGAAGGGGTCCATTTAAACAGTTCTTTTACTTTGAATTGCCCTCCCAGATTAGATCAGCAAATAAACGAAGTCAAAGAAAGGCGTGTTTTTCATAGCTGTGCTGCTGAGTGTAAAACTCTAAATTTGTCATTAATTCTGTGTGTCGTACCCAGGGATATGTCATTTTATATATATTATGTGACAGAAGATTTTAGATATGTTCATCATTTTTTATTTGTTTGTTTGCTCTTACTAGATGTTGCTGCAGTTTTTGTTGTTTTACAACATTGTATTTCTAGACATTAAATATTTTCTTACTCAGGAGGCAGAGGCAGGGAGATCTCTGTAAGTTTGAGGCCAGATTGGTCTAAATAGCAAGTTTCAGGCTAGTCAGAGCTATGCAGTGAGTCCCTGTTTAAAAAAAGAAGGAAAATGTATGTTCTTCATATTAACTCTAGCTTGATATTATAAAAGGCTGGTCCATCAAACTTAAAATTTTTAATTTAGATTTTTAAGTATTTGTAGTCCTTTTGTTTGAGTTCACAAATAGGAATGCATTTTGCACAGATACTATTAATGTACATAGTGATGCTTTCTGCATTGTATCTTAATTGTTGAAGAGTTGGGCTGTTGCTGCAGAGTAGAAATAAACCCAGACAGACTTAGTGTCTTAGGCTTTCGGAAGCTGCAATGAAACACCATGACCAAACAAGTTGGGGAGGAAAGGGTTTTATTCAGCTTACACCTCCACAGCACTGTTCATCATTGCAGGAAGGCAGGACAGGGACTCAAACAGAACAAAACCTGGAGGCAGGAGCTGATTCAGAGGCCATAGAGGGGTTCTGCTTACTGGCTTGCTTCATGAGGCTTGCTCAACCTACCTTTTTATAGAACGCAGAATCACCAGCACAGGGATGGAACCACCCACAATGGACTGGGCCCTCCTTTATCAATCACTAAGAAGATGCCTTACAGCTGGATATTATAGAGGTGACTTCTCAACTGAGGTTCCCTCCTTCCAGATGTCTAGCTTGTGTCAAAGTAGCACTGAGAAATGGAAAGTGTGTCAAGACAGCTCAGGGATGCATGCCATACTGACACTTGGGCTTTAGAACCACAGTTCTTGCTTTGTGTCCCTTAAAGCAGTGTGATTCTTACAACTAGTAAATGACGCATCACTGGGCCTATAATGTGTGCTAAGTATTGTTTTTCCTGATGATCTTGTAAAAACAGACTCTGTACTGAAAAATTAACAGGCCCTCTTTTCTTCCATTTTAAAGGCAAGAAATTATTGGCTTCCTATGTGCCTGTCAAACCTATGCTAGTGTCACAGTACTGACCAGATTATAAATTGAGAAAGCTGTGGTTATTCAAAAATTTTACTAAAATCATTCAGTTTTTCAGTTACCTATGTTTGTGTCCTCTGTCACAGAGGGTTCTTAGTGACTTTGCAATACTACAGAAAATGGCAAGTATTTGCCTTGGTAACAGGTTTGCTACTACAGGCTAATCCAAGGCTCTCCAGTAGACTTTCTAGAATTGATGGCATTTGTGCATTATATGAAAGGTACTTAGCCACATGTCAACATTAAGCACTTAAAAGTGTCACTCATACAAGTGAGAGACAGAACTACTAATTTTTAACATACTTAGTTTTAAATTTAATTGTATTATTCTAGACAGAGCAGATTAGTTCTTTAATGGTGTCTTCTAAATGCTTATATTACAAAGATTTCTCAGTAATACAGAGGTTTAGGGATGTAGCCCTGGATTCAATCCCCAGAACTAAAAACATGTAAGGGCCTACATCATTTTCTTTAAGATTATTAAGTGGGGTTGGGGTGTAGCTTAGTGATGGAGTATTTGCCTAGTCTAAAAGCCCTGAGTTCAATTCCCAGAAACACACACACAGATATTAAATATAATTACCAAAAATAGTTGTTGTTTTTCTCCATCATTTCTTCCAGTTTAATAGTATGTGGGTTCTTTAAGGTCTTGATTAAATCCTTCCTACAACTATTCAACTATCTAAAAAACTTGATGTTCCTTTGGTGATTTTTTTTTTTCATTGACTTTCATATTTAGTCTTTGTCTTATATAGTAACTTGCATTGCCAATGAGGAATGACCAATAGAAACTATTGAGAAAAATGATTCTCATCCTTTTGTTGATTTTTAAACCTTCTTTCTCTCCTTCATTGAACAAAGTTTGTAAGGTCGGGGAATGTTTCTTAAGAGGAATTATACTCTATTGCCTGGCTTAGTCCCTGACACTTTTATAGATGTGCAAAAAACAAGGAATGAGAATGAAAGAATTTGTAAAACTGATAAATTTGGGTATCTTTATTATGCTGAAATTAATTCTATTTTTGTCAAATAAAAATAAAGCCACTTCATGTTTTAGTACTTCATAGCAATTTGTTCATTTTTCTCAAATTCTTATACAGCAAACATAAATAACAGACAGATGTAAACAATACACTTCCTGCTCTCAAGGTTTATGGTCTAGAAAGGCTCTTGGTTGACTTAGAATCAGCTTGTAGACATTGATAATATAGCAGAGACTGAATCATGCAGACTTCAGGGAAGAAAAGAAATTACTTACGTCAACAGTTTTTATCTTTCCCATTGCTTTGATCAATAATATGTGCAGATGTGGAAAAATCTTCCTGGTCATTGTGACGTATGTGGCATGAATAAGCATTTTGCTATAGGGTTGAGTTATATTGTGATCTGTACCCTTAATTCTAATCTTAAAATGGATGTCCACCCAGCTTTATTATGACTCATGTTAGGAGGCAACATAACAATATCATACTTGTGTTAGGTGGCCATGCGGTTCTATCCAAAGAGAGAGTTCAGAATTACACTAGTGAAGTCTTTCATGTCCACATCCACCTTTCTTCCAGGAGTTGCGAGCGCATGCTGACCAGATCACGGAGATGGCAGCAGTAATGAGGAAGGCCATTGAAATTGACGAGCAGCAAGGTTGCAAGGAACAGGAGCGAATATTTCAACTCGAAGTGAGTTTTAAATGCAAATACAGTGGAAAGTGTCCTTGAAAACACTTACCCAGAAAAACATTCACACTCTGGATGCTGGTTAATAGTGAAATAGACCACTGGGTGGTAATGAGAGACTTCAGGGTCATCATCAGTGACGTGTGAGTACACTAGTACTTGAGAAAGGTGATTTTGAAACCAGGCTTAGTGGCACATGCCTTTAATCCCAGGACTTGGAAGCAGAGGAAGGAGGATCTCTGAATTCCAACTAGCAGCTGGTCTACCGAGTGAGTTTCCAGGACAGCCAGGGCTGCACACAGAAACTCTTGTCTTGAGAAGGAAAGAGAAAGTTGAGTTTTGATTCTGTATTATATATATACATATGAATTTCTTCAATTTCATAATTTTTAAAACTTGGGTTTTTCTGCTAGAGGTTCTGATGATATAGAAAAATATTTCTATAATGCACAAATAATGCCAGGTATAGTGCTCCTTTAATTCTAGCATTTAGGAGGTAGAGGCATAAGGATCTGAAATAAGGTCATCCTCAGCTGGAGTTCTAGGCCAGCCTGGACTACATGAGATCCTGTCTCAAAAAAACAACAGTGGGGCTAGAGAGCTAGCTCAGTGGGTGAATGACTTATATGAAGCATGAGGACCTGATTCTGAATCCCCAACATCCATGTAAAAGTTGGGTACATTTGCTAGCAAAAATAGTAAGTTCCAGGTTCAATAAGAGACCCTATTTCAAAAAATAAAGTGGATTGCAACAGAGAAAGACTCATGGATCAGCCTTTTGCTTCTACAGGTATACACACACATAGAACACATACATTCAAAAAACTAAAATTTAAAATATTTTTGCTTGAAATCATGATCAGGGAATTTCTTATGGATGGCCATAAAACCTATTTCTGTCTGTGAGTGTATAGTATTATCCCATTTGTATAATAAAGGTAGGCCAACTTTCTCAGCAAAGGACCAGAAAGTAAGTATTTTGGATTTTGCAAACTAGACAATTGACATCTGCTCAGCTTCATCATGGTAATGCAAAAAGCAGCCAGAGACAGAAGCAGGCAGGGCTGTGTTCAAAAACAACCCTCAGGCCTCACTGATACAAAGTGAGCCTGAAGACCACTGTAGAATAGGTTATAAAATAACAAATTTGCTTATAACAGCAGATAATCATTACATTTCTTTTTGAAAAAAATTACCTCAGCTAGTCTTGCTAATCTCAAATTTTGCTGAAACATGAGTTATAAAGTCTACTTTAAGGTGTTATTCATATAATTTTATAACTAGCATGAGTTTGTGTGGGTATCACTCATCTCCAGACTGCAGAACAAGCTGATTTCTGCCTCTTCAGCTGTTCCATGCTCATGTTAAGAAGACTTGAGCAGTGGGAGGTTGAGTACTATGTCTTTAACAGTGTTTGAAATCTAGTTTTGGTTTTTACTTTTGAGACAGGGTCTCACTGTGTAGCCCTGGCTGGCCTAGAACTCACTATGTAGAACAGAATAGCTTCAAACTCACAATATCCCCCTGCCTCTGTCTCCCAACTGCTAGGATTAAAGGCAGGTGTCACTACATCCAGCTTTGAAATCTGTTTAGATTCAGGTTGTGAGCTGCCTGTACCACTAGTACACTTATCCACTTGCGCAGTTATAGGCTTGCTTTTCATGCTACAGCTTCGTAACATCTGGCCTTTAAAATACGTTTCCCTCTTACAGCTGCCTTGTAGGAATTTCTTATGGCTGGCCAAAAAAGTAGTTTCTGTCTCTGCATATGTAGTGCCCTCCCGTTTGTGTAGGGTATAAACCATCTTCAGTTTTGCTTGTCTTCTTACAGCAAGAAAACAAAGGCTTGCGAGAAATCCTTCAGATAACTCGAGAATCCTTTTTGAACCTTCGGAAGGATGATGCATCAGAGAGTACATCTTTGTCCGCATTAGTGACTAACAGTGACCTGAGTCTGAGGAAGAGCTGAGTGGCTTTCTGCGTGGTCACTAGGATGGGCCCACAAGTGAGTGGATGAATAAACATAAAACCCAACTTCAATCAGCCTTTTTTTCCTCTATAGTATGTACAACTACATTGGCAAAGACGGAACAGAATATATAATGAGTGGTCAGAAACTAGATCCCAAAATGTAATTAGAAAGGAGAAGCTGAGTGAACAGTGAGCACAGTGCTGCTGAGCATGGCAGTTTCAGAAGTGCTATCAGCTTCCTGGATGATACATGGGTCACCTTGAGTATTCAGTAAACATTTGGAAATTCTAAATTATCCCAATTTTAAATGTAAGTTTTGCTGTGGTTTCTGAATCAAAGACTTTGTTCTAAGTCTTATCCTTCCTGTTCAGTGTCAGGTTAACAAATAGCTTATGTGTCATGAGACCTCTGTCTAGTGGTCACCTGTCAACCTTCCCATTTGTTCATAGTCTTCATCAAAGACAGTTCAAGTTTAAAGGCTTCAGGTATGTGTTATTTGCACCACAAACAGAAGGAATATACTTATACCTAGTTCCCACACCTCTTAGCTAGCAGTTATCCATGACTTGCTTGGATGTAGGTGATACTATTTCAGGAAGGAAAGAGAAAGAATATTACTTTCTAAGAAAGACAGCCCTATACAGCAGTCACATTTAGTAGGTTAAACTACACTGAAAGAATGTTTTGGATCTTGGTTAACAATGAAACTGGCTTTATTTCTTCTCTACTTGATGATTAAGGACACGAGACAGTTCACCAGTGGACAGAGTTGATGTATTTAATGTAACAATATAGGTATGGTCATTTCCAAGTAAATTTAGAATTCCTTTGTTTTTATTAAGAAATTACTTTTAAAATAAATGCAGTTTGCAAAAACAAAGTTCTATCTAGGTCTAAGTCTAAGCTCCATCTGATTCTTACAAGCTGTGAGGTTTCCCTACAACCTGAGACTCAAAAAAGGGTAGCGAAATGTGGACCACAGATGGTTCCCTTTGTACTTAAAAAAATATATTTACAATATGTAAAGCTTTTTAAGGCCACAAGATACAGAAGTGTGCTTCAACAGCAATTGAAACCTAAATTGTTCTTGCTTATATGGAAGAGAATAAAAGGATAAAAGATTGTGGAATATGGTTAAAGACATTATACTTGTGTGTTGAGTACATATTAAAATTTGCACAGATAGAAAGTTCTGCTTCTGAGTATCTCATTTGTTAAATAAATTTTACTTTACATTGTAATTTTATATGTAATTTTATATATTGGCGAAATACAAAGGACTTTTCACTTGAGAAATTTTCAGTCTTTTAAGTTTGAGGTGAGTAGGGACATAGGGATGTTAGGAAAGGGCCAATCCCCAGACATTAAACAGTTCTCATTCAGAGGCCTTAATATTTTATATGTAAGTGAATTTATTTTTAATTTTTTTCTATTGGTTTTTGGAGAGTATCCCTTAATTTAATAGTGCATTCGTTCATATAGTTTTACCACAGACCAGAGTTTTAAGAAGGAGAAAGGCTGCACAATTGAGATGAGTCAGAGGCAGTACATCAAGCAGCTCTATTGTAAAACATTATTTGAAAAGTAATTATTTTTATAAAAAGTTATTTATCCTTTGTCTTCTTGCATATAATTTTAAGATTATGAGTGTTAAAAGACATTTGCTTTGTTTTTAGCAACAGTTTTCCATCCCTGCCTACCCACCCAACCCCCCCCCTCCCCAAAATACAAAAACTTTAAGCTTACATCTGAGAGTATGTGCTGATGAGGAGCCTATTTTATCAATAAAGATGAGTGTTTAAACTGTTATGGTCTCAGGTTTAATTTTCAAACAAAGCCAACATTTCTTAAATGGAATTTGTGTTTGAAGCTTATTCTCTGCAGGAGGGGTGGTGCTGGGATCCGAACCCAGAGCTTTGTATGCACTCAGCAAATGCTTTCACTAAGCTGCATCTTCAGCCCTTAGGCCTATTCTTTTTGTGCATAGCATGGGGGAGTATCATGCCAATGCATAAGAGTGAGTATGTGTGTGTGTGTTCTTGTGCATGCCTGCGTGCCTTGTTCCTATATAGTACTATAACTCCTCTCAATTCCTCTGAGGTCTCACCTAGTCTCTAACCTGTGGTGTGCCGTGATCTGTCACACAGCTAAGTGGATCGAGGGCGCTTATGACCCAGATTCTCATTCTGAGTAACTGGCAAGAATCTCGCCCTTCCCCTCTGCAGTCTCTGACAGACCACAAGCAAAACTCTGCCCACTTCCAAAGGTGGGCCGCAGTTTGGCAGTTGTTTATCTAGAGTTGTAACTAAACCCCTGTTCCCTGGGAAATGCCTAAGGCACCCCAAATGCAAATGGAGCTATTCCAGCATCCCTGTCTTAACCAATGGCTCCCGTCCCTGGGTATAAAAAGTTTATAAAACATTTTTTATAAAGGCAAGGGGGGGTTGCCTTGACCCTATAAATGTAATTACCCTTGCTTTTATAAACCAAGAGATGCTCCATTAACAGCACCTCCTGAGAGTCCTGGCATACTCTCGCTGGCCTCTCTGTGGATCTCTGATGATCAAGGACCAGGTGGGTATGCAGTAAGACATGCCCTGCTAACTGGTGGCTTCCCACCTGGGAGCCGCAATGCTGCTGCTGCAGTGCTGTGAGGCCACCTCATGGGGACAGGAGGCAGCGGACGTGATGTGTTTTATTTTACACCAGTGACCTACATATCTCTTTAGTGCCCTAAGACTCTCATACAGCTCCTGTGGAATGCTCATGACTCCACACTAATCCATCTGTGACTGAAACTGCCCAAAGCTAAACTCCTCATCCCCAAACCTCTATAGTCTTCCCCATCCTTGCCAAGGACAACTGCAGGGCACAAAGATAGTAGCATCTTAGACAGACCACAGTTGTGTGTGTGTGTGTTTATCTTGCATTGAATTTGTTAGAAAATACTGCTGGCTGTATATTCAAGAACACACCTGCTAGCCCCTGCCCAAGCCACAGTAGAGTGGAAAATAACATTCAACCTCAGTATCCTACAGTAAGAAGTCATTGTCAGGACACACTTAGTACAGTTTATTATACACTCTGGCTTAAAGATTCAAGCAACAGAAAAACCTAAGTTCACATAATAAAGACATTAAGTTACACAGCTACAGGGCTAGGGAGATGGCTCAGTTGACACAGTGCTTGCCCTGAAAGCTGAGGGCCTGCTTTTGTATCCCTAAAACATAGATAGGTAAAATGCAGTGTGTGGCAGTGTACACCTGCAATCTCAGCTTTGGACAGGCAAAGACACAGGAGGAGCCCCAGAACTTGCCAGCCAGACAGTGTAGCAAATCAATGAGCCTCAAGTTCAGTGAAAGACCCTGTCTGAAAAAATGTCAAGAGAGAAAGACACCCAACATCAACCTGACATGCACATGCATGGGTACCTACATGCATATAAATATACAAACATGTATGCACAAAATTACAGTCACAACTGCATAAAAAAAAGTCAGGTTCATAAAGGAAAATGTCAAGCATCTAATTCTATTGACATTAGCCAGTTTCTGTTGTCTGCAATTTGTAGCTACCATCATACCCTGTTGTAATATCCACCCAGATCCTTCCCTCGGGTATCACTGTAGGCAGGGAAGCAAACAGTAAGAGAGGAGGTGCAAGTAAAACTGTCCAGGGTACAGCCGGACCTGGTCAGTCAGACTGATCAAGACTTCTAGAGTCTGATCGTCCGGTTTAACTCTCACACGTTTAAACAGCAAAACTTTGAGGGGAAAGTCTCCACATGGCAATTCTTATAACAAAGCTTCACGGATGGCTACATCGAAATTCCCTTGCAAAGTGGCAAAGCACCTGTGACCTTTACAATAAGAAAGAATGAGTTCTATTTACTGTAACACTGCTCAGGGCTAGGGCCTAGAAGGATTTGTAACACCTATAAGGATGGATTCCATTGATAGAGAATGCCAAGTACATGGGACCTCTGGAGACAAAGCTCAGGATTTGGGGGAAATTCAGGTGGAGGCTGGCTCCTAATAGGATAGCAAAGGATCACAGGTGGTTTGGCCACTTTCACGCAAACATTCTGGAACCAGGTGTTACTCATTTCTTCCACTGAAGAAAGCAAGCCTATGAGGCTAACAACCCATGCTTTCTTTAAGTTGAACCTCCTACACTTTCTATGTGGGAATGCTCAAATTGATTTTTTAAGTGCTGCAGAGATGTCCATATATACCTCTTTTGTGAGTTATATATTATAAATCACTAGATGTTTATTAGATCACATGTCAAGAGAAGGTGCTTGTGATTGAACCCAAGGCCTTGCACATCTCAGCACTCTACCACAGACTGCATCTCCAGGCCAGGCCACATTCATCTTCACCCTTTGTCTTTATGGGAAAGTAAATGTAAAAACAAGTATAATTCTAGTCAGTCTCTTCCTACAACCACATCCTACAGAAGTCACTGTACGTTTCCTGAGTGTCAGAAAACATACCTAGTTATTTTTAAAGGTATATGTAGAAACAACTGAAATTTAATCGTGTGAGGGCACATGCCATGGCACCCATGTGGAGATCAGATAATTCTGTGGAGTCAGTTGTCTCCTCCTTTCCTTTTTGAGTTCAGGAATTGAACTAGGGCTTCCAGGTTTGCATGTCAAGTACCTTTACCCACTGGGCCATTCAGAAGCCTTTCACTGGGTTCTTGACTTTTAATTTTTTTTTTAAGTTAATGACATCCTTTGCATTCTTTTTCCATTTCAGCAAAATAAGTCAACTAGCTACTTTTTCAAAAAACCAAAGCAAGTACCAGCAGTTAACCCTTGAGCACAAGAGAATTACTAACCCTGAAGCAGGCTAGCCACTCTCAAGGAGCATGGGCGGGAAAATGCACGGGAGCTTCAATACAACCACAGAAAAGCAGCTGCTGGAACCTAGGCTCCCTACGGAGGGCATGACCCCAGACTTAGCACACTTTCTGCTTTTTACACATAGGAAGACAATAGATTCCTTTAAAATAGAGGCGTCCTGTCAGTTCTGGGCTCACATTTCAGCAGGAATCTGAATACTCTGTTATCGCAAGAGTTTCTCAAATGACTAGCTTGTTCTAGAAGTGGTTTATGTTGACACCTACTGTTAAGACAAAAGACCTAAGTAAATATATGGAAAATCTCCACACTTTAACAACCAGGACATGACCATCTGGAGCCTAACCCCTAGTGACCTATGGTGCCTTATAACAAGCTAGCCTCAAACAATTTGGTTATCCTCAGGTATATAGCAAACTCAAGGCCACCTTGGGTCACATGAGACTCTGTCTTAAAAGATAAATTTAAATATACATAAATTATAGCATATCACCCAGGATTTCCTTCACTTCCTATTAAACTGAGTTTTTAAAACAAAGAACTGTATTTTCCAGATTAGTTTTGTTTATATAACTACAAATATAGCCAGTATAAACTCTTCTAAAAACACAATAATGAGGAGGCCTTAAGCATTTTTTCAAAGCAGGCATTTATTACAAAACCTATACAAATGGACTTACTAAAATTATTATGAAAATTGAAAAATCATTTGTATTCTCCCTCCAAGAAAGCATATTTTGCCTTTTACAGCTGTGACTGGCAGTGTGTTCTGAAAGTACAGAAAATGCTCTCCAACATGCTACACAACTGAAATACAGGCATGTGATAGAAGTCAGAGACCCTATAGTAATTAAAAAAACAAAAAAAAAGTTCGTTGCTAAAGCTAGACAGTAATAACAGAATAAGAATTTTTTAAACAAAAGTGGTTCATTTTATAATGTTTTCATTATGTTTTATCTTCAAAACATGGAAGCCAAAACTAAAGACTCCTCCCTATTGCCTGAAATTTCAGTAGCCAATTGTACTGTAAAGATGTCAGGAAAACTAGTTCACAGCTCACAACCGAGAGGGAGAGGGAAGTGTAGGGCCCAGGGCATCTGAGTGCTTTCTTATGAAACAAGGGAGTGAAAAGTGAGAGGCCCTCCTTGCAGAACCAGGGCAGCCCTAAGGAGCAAGTCTGCTGAATGTACTCATCATAGTTGGTCCCCTCTGAGCGTCAGAGCACAGACTTTGATCACAAAGAAGCAATGATTACCAATGTCACAGGGTGCTAACATAGCTGCTTCCCACAGCAATAGTAAGTAAAAAGGACTCATGGTAGTGACACTCCAGAGGAAGGCAGCAATCAACTTGTCTCTGACAAATACAGCCCAATCCTCATCTAATGAAACTTAAGAGAAAGGTCAGCAGTCAACACTGCTTTAAATGCCCCCAACCAAAAACAGACCTCCAACTGGGCTATCAATGACTTATCCATATAAAAGTTCTATTATCTTTAATAAACTGAGCTATTTTCAATCAGGGAAATAACTTAGTTATTTAAAGTACCACTTTAAGCACTAACAGGCAAAACAACAGAGATCTGAATTGTAGATTTAAAAACAAGTTGATAGACTTTAGGATCATTAGCCACAGGTTTTAAGATGTTTAAATATTGAAAAAAAAATGAAAAGGTTTCCTGATTTAAAATGAGATGCAGCCAAGTAGACTGCTTTTAAGAAAGGGTGGCATTACTTTTCCCTTAATCCTGACATTCAAGGGCCCAGAATCAAATCCCTAAGCCTCTACATACAAAGCAAATAAATACCCACGGCCTGCCCACCCCCAAAAGGTTACGCTGAGTCATAACTGTTCAGGAAGCTACAAGTAAAAACACCAGAGCTTTAAGGAGAACCAACACTTTTAATTTTTGTTGTATGTTGTAAAATACATCAATCATATATTTATAAACGAAAAGGTAACTTCTCAAAATTGTGGAAAATGAGGAAAAGCATCTACCACCAACATTTTGGTGATTTTCCTTACCCTGTCACTTGGAATCCTCTAACTCCACATCAACAGGGCATCACCTCATCGCACAGTGCCTGACCTCGCACTGGACCAGGGAACAGCTGGGCAATCTAGACGAGAACTCCAGGGCGAGGCACACTGACCAAGCCCTCAGCCTTCTACAGAAGCAGAGGTGTCCTCTCTCCTGATGGCTGTTCCTTCTGGAAGAGCTCTTTGATCTGAGTGAATCGGCCATACAGCCTCTCTCTCAGGGGAGGTACGTGATGGCTGGGGTCCAGAATGTTCGTCACTCTGCGTTCTCTCTCTTGCTTCCACAGCTTGTAGGGATGTGGCGGGAAGGGTGGCCGCCCCCTTTCTCTCCGAATCTGCAGTGTAATTCCACTGACAGCCAGCATCCCCACACGGCCAGGATAATGAAGTCTAAAGGAGAGAAGTAACCTCTGTACTCATGGGGGTTTGTGTGGATTGTTTTGTTTTTGAGACTGTTTAAGTCTGTAACCCCGACTAGCCCTAAGTTAATGGCAAACCTCCTGCCTTACCCTCCTGAATACCAAGATTATAGACATGAGCCACCAAGTCCAGATATTTTTATTTTAAAAAAAATTAATAAATGTAGGGGCTGGAGAGCTGGCTCAGCGGTTAAGAGCATTGGCTGCTCTTCCAGAAGACCAGGGTTCAATTCCCAGCACCCACATGGAAGCTTACAACTGCTTGTAACTCTAGTTCCAGGGGATCCAACACCCTCACACAGACATACATGTAGGCAAAACACCAATGCGCATAAAAATAAATCATTTTTTTTTAAAAAAAAAAAAAAAGGTGGTGTGTGAATGCCAGAGTGGTCGGCAGGAGTTTTCCTCTGCTGCTCTCCAGCTTACTGTTTGGATGTCTCTCCTGTTAAACCTGATTGGCTAGAGCAGCTGCCTGTAAGCCCCACCCACTAGAGTTACTTACATGCTTGGCTTTTACTTGGGCCCCAGCGGATCTGAATTAAGTCCTCCTGAGGTGGAGCAAGCACCTTACCCACTGAGCCACCTCCCTGGCCACGAATTCTCTTTTTCCTCCCTCACCCTCTTCTATTCCTTTTTATTTTCTTTTTTTAAGATAGGGTCTTAATTCTACAGCCCAGCCTGATCTGGAACTCATTATGAGTCCCTGCTGGCCTCAAATTCATGGCAATCCTGCTTCCATTTTCCGAGTGCTAGCAGTGCAGCTATGTGCCTGACAATGAACTGTTTAAAATTTAATGTGCAACAACACTATTCTTCACAGGCTAAATCCATGTCTTCCTTTCCAGTGTTGGAGTAATGTCTAAACATGTATATCTCATGTATAAGCCAAGGCGTGAACAGACACCACAGCCTCGTTTATGAAGTAGGATCTAGGAGAGGCATCTGCTGTGGAAGCTCCCTGGAGCTCCAGTCATAAGTATGCAGTTTCCACAGGAATGGCCGCCCTAGTTAACTCTCCACACACACCAGTCCACCCCCAGGGGACCAGACTGCTCACATAGAAGGGACACAGCAGTGTAAGATGATACCCCAGATTCCACTGAGCATCCAGCAAAGATGTGGCTATGGGATGCCATTGCCTGAGCTGAGTGTAGACTTTCCAGTGTGGCTGCCTTGGGTCACCCAAGCTGTTGTAGACAACCTTGTGCCCAGGCTCTGTAATTAAGCCCAATAAACTCACTGGTTCTCCATGGGGAACTCTGGTGGATTAAACCTTGTGGTTGATGCCTTAGAAGTGCAGGAGTAGACACTGCCTAGATCCTCCCACCCCGGGGAGAAAATCCTCTGAACACAAGGTCTCTACTTCTGACCTCTCATCCCAGTGGAAAGATCCAGGTCATTGTGTCTACGCAGCGGCAAAGATATGCCCTAAAAACTCTTATCAGTTGTGCCTGTTCCTAAGTCCCCAGTTCTAAGACAGGCTTTTCTGACCTGTGTCTTTGAACTTTTCTGAAATCAACAAAGTTTGAAAACCCTGTAAATGTGCACTGTGTCATTTGTTTCCTTTCAAAGTTAACAAAAGCCACATGTTGGGGTTCACACATGTCAGGGAGGCTTGAGACAGGAGGATCACTTTAAGTTTGAAGCTAGCCTTGGCTACAGAGTGAGACCCTGTCTCAAAGACAAATTATGATAGAAAATAAGGCTGGGTGGTGGTGGCACACATCTCTAATCCCAGTACTTGGTAGGCAGAGGCAGGCAGATCTCTGTGAGTTCGAGGCCAGCCTGGTCTACAGAGTAAGTTCTAGGACAGCCAGAGTTACAACAGAGAAACCCTGTCTTGAAAAACCAACCAAACAAACAAAAAAAAAAAGATAGAAAAGTAATGAACAGAATCTTCTAATTAAGGCAATGACATGGCCTCTAATCAAAATTAAACTGCATCTTCATTAAAGTAAGGACACAAAGGAATACATTTTAAATTAAATTGGGGTGCCATTCTCATTCCTCATCCACCCCCATCCGTGGTGTCCAACAGCTTCCCTATCTGGAGTGGGCAGGTGAGCCCAGCTAACATAGGAAGGGTGTCCAACACCTTAGACGTTTGAATCCCTTGATCAACTGGCAGAGCATTCTCACGGCATCTGCACCATGATTCCGCTTTCAGCCCCACGTGATGCTTAAGTGCTC
Organism: Cricetomys ansorgei; assembly: GCA_026225945.1. Lineage (NCBI taxonomy): Eukaryota > Metazoa > Chordata > Mammalia > Rodentia > Nesomyidae > Cricetomys > Cricetomys ansorgei. Next base: position 1,907,330 of record JAMJFZ010002307.1, on the reverse strand, counting down.
CAGTTAGGGTGGGCTAGCCTGCACGCCTGTTTGACCGGCACTCCAGTTTTAGGATTCCAGAGTCTTACCGTTCGTCTGGAAAGGCACTCTGATAGAAGCCCCGCGGAAATCCGTTTTGAGGGCTCTCCTGAGAACATTCAGAGTGATGTAGGAGAGGCTCGTGAACATGTAACTGCCGACTGCCAACACAACAGAGTAGGAACCTAGGACCCCACAAGCCAGGATGTTCAGCTGTAGAAGAGCAGAGGAGACAGGTGTCACCCCACAGGACACGACCAGCCTCCAGCTCTCACCCCCAGCCACATGCTGTGGAAAGAGCCCAAGTCTGAGCACTGACAAGGGCTAGTGGAGAGATGAGTGAAATGCAACCTGCTGCATCCATACTGCGTTCTTTTTTGTTTTTTTTAATTATTATTCTTTGAGAATTTCCTACAGGATATTTTTTAATCACATCCTTTCCTGTCCCCCAATTCCTCCTGGTTCCGCCCCCATAGTAGGATCTTACCACAATGTTTAGGCTATCAAAATAGGGGTTGGCTCAGTGGTGCTTAGTGCTCTTGCAGAGGACCCAGCACCCACATGGCAGCTCACAACTATCCCTAACTACAGTTCCAGGGGACCTGACACCCTCTTCTGGCCTCTATGGGCACCAGGCATGCACTAGGTACACATATATGCATGCAGACCAAACACTCATAAAGTAAAATTAAGAAAAAGTCAAATACTGTATAACGATACAGCCAATGACACCAGCCCCTGAGACTCTGCTATGTGATGGCTGTGGCCCTTCAGGTCTGTGTAGTACACTTTGATGTCTAAACATAGCAAAAGTGCCAAACAGTGTCCTTTTTAGAATGCAGCCCTGTCACCAAGCAATGCACAACTTGACTGTAGAAAATAATCTTCCTCAAAGAACTTCCACAATAAAATCTAACCAAAGGAGTCATTCTGCAGAGGCAGTTAAACCTCCAGTGGAAGAGGGTAGCAGTCCGACACGTGAGGGACTAGGGACTATACAGAACCCTGACAGGCAGAGCAGTAAAGAAAGGGGCCACAGATAACGAAGTCGGCATGCTTCCTGCTTCTTCATCCTCTTGATCTGAGACAAAGGCAGACAGGTTTTTTCTCCCTCCACAAGGCTCCAGTCTGGCTGGCCAGTCCAAGCTGGTCAGCCGTATCAAAGGCTGGTCCAGAACATGCTTCCCTGACACTGTAGGTCTATCAGCTCTCCTTCCTTAAGTTGACCAGCCCAAAATCAGAGGAGGGGACCTACCCCGGGCCACCAGAAACAGTTAAAAGTCCCAGCCCTCTGGCTGAGATGGATTTCGGTTTCCCCTCCCCACTGGTGTCTGTGTCTTCGTGTATGGGGGTATGTGTGCACGCATGCACTTTTACTTTTAATAAAACTTGCTTGCTATGAGTATGACTCCTTTCCTGCTCTTTAATACTTTAACAGGTGGAGAAAGCAAACCTGGTGTGAGACCCCTGGGTAACAACTCTGAAGAAAGACACAGGCTAACATGCTTGATAATCACAGAACTTCCTCAGCTCTTTGGAAGCAGTCATGTTACACATCATGTGGTTACAGAGCCCTTCCTAGTGAGTAAAACACACAAAGGATTCAGTGGCCCCCAGAGGCTGGGAGAGTGTGTTGGGAAGTAAATCCAGCTGTACTGAAGCACTTACTATTCTTAGGCAGCCCATGAAGATGACTGGAATGAGCAGAGCTATGCACGAGAACGCCACCCAGAACACGCCATCATCATGAAAAACATTCAGGTTTCCTGGAAAAGCAGAGAAAGCAAGAATAAACAGGACGCTCACAAGCTGCACTGTCTCCGCATCTGGACACAGACACAAGGCTTACAGTGACAGCCAGGGGACACACTAGCAGCTAGACCCACGCTCTGGCTTTCATTCAATGGTGAACATAACCACATACACCCTGTGCTTGTTTGTTTGTTCCAGGCAGAGTTCCTCTGTGTAGCTCTGGCTGTCTTGGAATGGGCTGTACACCAGGCTGGCCTCAAACTCAAGAGATTCACCTGCCTCTTCCTCTGCTGGGATCAAAGATGTGTGTACCCACACCCGGCTAACACAATCCTTTTTTAAGGGCACATTCTAGAAGGTGTGAGGGGTCCTAGATCAATGGTTCTCAACCTTCCTAATGCTGCACCCCTTAATCCTGTCATGGTGACTCCTAGTCATAAAATTATTTTCATTGCTACTTCATAACTGTAATTTTGCTACTGTTATGAATCATATTGTAAATATCTGATACACAGATGATCTTAGATGACCCCTGTGAAAAGCTCATTTGACCTCTAAAAGGGTCACAACCCACAGGTTGAGAACCACTGACCTAGAGGATGACTTGAAAGGTTGCCATAATCCCTGCTCTCCCATTCATCAGCCTTGTGGCCCTAATCTGATGTGGGAAGGCTGGATCATATTGAGTGGGAGGGTCCCAGACACCCCTCACTCTAAGCTTTGGGGATCCCCTGTAATGAGGGGGGATCCCCACAGATGATATTCAAAGTTAACCAATGAACTCAATATGAACAACTAACCGAACCCTGTCAGTGAAGAACTCCAGGACAGACTGGAGAGGCCACTCAGGCACTTCATGCACTTTCACTGCTACAGACGAGTGAGCAACACACCCTGGGGGGACCCAGAGCTACATGAGGTCCTCTTTACAAACTAGGTTCAAAAGACTCAGCATGTGGTGACAGATGCCTATACCCCCAGATACTGGGGAGGCTGAGGCAGGAGAATCTCTGAGAATTGGAGGCCATCCTGGTCTACACAGCAAGTTCCAAGCTAGCCAGAACTACATAGTGAGACCTGTCTCAAAAACAAACAAACAAACAAAAAAAGAGTAAATAATTTAAAAATTTTAAAGGGGGCTGGAGGCTGAGAAGGCTCAGCATACAAAGGCTCTTACCACAGGCCCAATGCCTGGAACCCACATGGTAGAAGAAACGACTCAACTAGTTATCCTCTCATGTACCCCACCATCACCATATGCTTTTTTAACACACAGTAAGTTAATTAATTATATTTTAAAAAGCAAGCCGAGAACATGCACCTATTTAATATTACACTGCACCTCATGTGCAGGAGGTCCTCTGGCCTGACACCCACATGTCCCAGAGAAAGACTCTGAACTTGGGACCCAGCAATCTCTGAAAGCCAAGCCATGCTTAAGGGGCACTGTGGGTCCTACTCGGAAGTTTAACTCCTTCGCCATCACAAAGTACATGTGACTCTTAAAACTCATCCAGGGGACACAGGATAGACAGCAGATGCTCCAGAGGCACATGAAGAATGGAGTTTGCAGAGAGCTATCTCTCTGTCCCCATAGAAGGTGACCTAACATCACTTCCCGGGTGAACATGACATTTAATCACTAATAATTTTCATCAGATTTTCTTTTTTTATTTTATTTATGTATATTGTTTAATGTATGAGTGCTCTGTCTGCATGTATTCCTGCATGCCAGAAGAGGGCATTAGATCCCATTGTAGATGGTTGTGAGCCACTGTGTGGGTGCTGGGAATTGAACTCAGGACCTCTGGAAGAACAGCCAGTGTTGGTAACCACTGAGCCATCTCTCACCACCACCCCCATCAGATTTCTTTCAATTGAAGAGTGTTGGGTTCTGGGAATATAGCTCAGTGCCTAGCAAAGACAAGGCCCTGGGTTTAGTCAGAAGACACAGAGAGATAGTGATAAGAGAGAAAGACAGAAAGAGAATGGGGGCCCAGTAGGAATAAGCTTAGCTAGAGGTCTGCCGAACTTCTATGTGCCCTGGGCAGTCAATAAACACACCAGCATCGTTTCCCTTAGAACCCAAAATAATCTTCAGAGTCAAGGGACAAAGGAATTCACTCTGTTACATTCTGTATTCCCAAGAGCTTACAGCAACCTGACACCAGCTGCAGGAGCTGGAAATGTTCACAGAAAGCAGTCCACTAAAATGGCTCTGAATGTCCTTAGCTTTTCTTTTAACATTAATCTGGAAATGCAACTTCACAACTGCTAAGAATGTTAACTTGCAAGTTAACCGACTGTTTTTACTTTTTATACATTAATTCGATTTATGTATATAGATTAATTTAATTTATGCTACACCTATGTACTATGTGCATGCCTGGTGCCCACTGACATGAGAGGCAGGTACCAGATCCCCTGGAACTGGAGTTACAGTGTGCGCCACACACGGGCGCTGGGAACCAAAACTGGGTCCGCTGCAAGGAAAGCCAGTGCTGTTAACTGCTGAGCCATCTCTCCAGCTCAGGCAGATTTTTTAACTGATGGAAATGAATTACTTCAAACAAGAACATCAACACAGAAATAACCCTGAAGAACCAGTCTAGCCAAGTCCAAGAGCTGTCTGAGAAACGCTTAGGGGTTGGAGGTGGCGAAGGGTGGGGGCGAGGCAGAAGGTCAAGGAGACTGGATACAACACCAGGTTCCCAAGCTCAATGCCTGTCAGAGCAGCACCTTGTTCATCTGCGAGTCATACCAGGCATTTCCTTATGATTCAAGTTAGACTCTGAGGGTTTAAAATGTTTAAAAGTTAACTGGGCATGGCAACTCACATCTGTAATTTCAGTATTCAGGAGGTTGAGCAAAAGGATTACCTTGAGTTGAAGTTAGCCTGGACTGCAAAGTAAGACTTTGTATCAAAATAAATGCATTCTAAAGTAAAATTTAAAAATAAAATAAAAACAAAACCTCTGCTCTGTCCTACAAGTCCCATTGCCTACCTACTGTAACGAAGCCCACAGGAAGCTATCTCTGGGACATTCTAAGATCCTCACAGAGGGTGAGCTGAGAAGGACTCTTAATCTGAGCTGGCCCTCTAAGAGTGTCAGGCCACCACTGCAAGTGTCATGACTCTTCAGAAGGTGGAGATAAGAGCACACTCCAGGATCCGAGTTCCTGACCAGTTTAGAGAGCCCAAACAACCCCACACAGCATGAGAATCAGCATCTCCTACCCAGAGGAGTGAAGAAGGTCCCAGAAGAGATGAGGAAGCCCAGCACGAGTCCTACACACAGCATGCAGAGCGTGAGGATCCCAAATCGCCACCATGAGGCCACCAGGAGGATTCCACCGAAGCTGCCAGCTACAGCTGTGAGGACCAGGCGAACTGCAAAAGGGAGAAGACCAGGGAGATGGATCAGCGGGCTTCAACCTAAGCTTCAGCCTGTAAATCCCTAAGACACTGTCACCCCAGGACTGGGGACAGACGGCTTTGTCAGTTAGGTGGGACCAAGACAGAAAGGTGACAACCAATCTGTTGGGGGTTGTGATGGGGTGGGGCTGTGATGGGGGTTGTGATGGGGTGGGGCTGTGATGGGGGCTGTGATGGGGTGGGGCTGTGATGGGGGTTGTGATGGGGTGGGGCTGTGATGGGGGTTGTGATGGAGTGGGGCTGTGATGGGGGTTGTGATGGGGTGGGGCTGTGATGGGGTGGGGCTGTCATAGGGGATGTGATGGGGGTTGTGATGGAGGCTGTGATGGGGTGGGGCTGTGATGGGGGTTGTGATGGAGTGGGGCTGTGATGGGGGTTGTGATGGGGTGGGGCTGTGATGGGGTGGGGCTGTCATAGGGGATGTGATGGGGGTTGTGATGGAGGCTGTGATGGGGTGGGGCTGTGATGGGGGTTGTGATGGGGTGGGGCTGTGATGGGGTGGGGCTGTGATGGGGGCTATGATGGGGGTGGGGCTGTGATGGGTAAGACTGAGGAAGTGGCTCAGCATGAAGCTCTGGGTTGCATTCCCAGAACTACATCAATCAGGAAGGATCAGAATTTCAAGGTCATCCTCTGCTACATAGTGAGTTCTAGGCCCACCTGAGTTACATGAGACCCTATCTCCAGAAATAAATGATTTGGGAGAGAAGAGTGAGGCTTTTTTGGCGGCGGGTGCTGTATTGAGGCACTGTACAACCCTTCAGCCCAGACTGATCTAAACTCATGATGACCCTCCTTCTGCCTCTGCCTCACACACACTGGAGTAACAGGGACGCCCCCCCACACCCAGGTGTGTCTGCTTCTGTGTTGTACCCAGGAGAGCAAGGCTGGATGAGGAAGTGGAGCAGGGCTCCAGGCACAGGTTGCCCATCACCTCACACTTGGTGTGACACCCAGGTCCAACAAGGGAGGCTCGGTGGGTATGAACCCAGCAGCTTCCTGTCTGCACACCCAGCTAAACTATCATCTGTACTCACCGTCATACTTAATGGATGTCAGTCTGGTGATGAGGATGTAAAAGAAGAACCCCAGGAAGATGAAGCCGATGAAGAATAATTCTAGGAGGAAACCATCAGGAAATGGGAAACGAGAACCTATGTCAGACTCTTCACAAGGCAGCAGAGGCGTCTAACTTGAGCCTGCGCTCAGGCACCTAGAGCTCATACACTATGGCAATTCACAGAAGAAGCAGTTACCTAAAAGGAGGGAGACTTTAGAAATCAGTGGTAATGGATTTATTATTAAACAGATGAAGTAACTGGGCTGCAGCATTAGACACTGGAGGCACTTGTCTGTGTTGTGCCTGTTACATAATCAAATTAGTTACTAACGTCGTAACTTGTTGATCCAATATGGATATTCCATTATGTATCGTATTCTGTAAAATGAAAGCACTAGGCAGAGGCAGTCCTGAGACTGCAGCAATGGTGGCCATCCTGTGGCACTCGTTCCCTTCCGTAGCTGAAGCACTCAGCACCGAACAGATTTCAGTCTCTCTGCTCAGCACAGCCTCAGCTCCAAACCCAGGTGGAGGTTTCTAGTCACCTTTCCCTCTAATCTAGTCGCTAGCTGATGGAGCAATCTGAGATCTGCCATACAACCCAAATCTCGTTCCCCTCTAAGGGGGGGAAGCTGCGCTCTACTGCTGAGATTGGGAAAAATAAAAACACAGAGCAGCTGGGTAGACTCATCCACAGAGGCAGCCAGAAGTCTGTGAGCAGTGGAAAGACACCCTCACAAGCCCACCCTCGGAACAGCACAGGGTGCAGAATGAGGGTCTACATGGAAAGGTACCTGTTTTCCAGAATCTGTGTCCAAAGAAACAAAGGAAAAGCCCAAGCAGGGCAAACAGAGTGGAGAACACTTTGGTAGAAACTCTTCCTTAAAAAAGAATAAGTAAATAAATGAAAATTAGTGGACAAATGTATCTGTTCTAATTAATAAGCAGAGCAGAGACGAAAGGAAGGTAAACTGGCTCGAGAGTCATTATTCAACACATGATTACTACTCTTAAAAATATCCTGTTCTCCTAATGAGTAATCTACACAGGCAATTACTACCAATGGCTGCTTTTTATAGCAAGGAGAACCAGACAGGGCATGCTCCTGACAGAGCCCACCCCAGCTCCCACGGTGTTTCTTTAGGAAGGGTAAGGCAGAATGTGTGCAGAAAACAAGTCTGTTTCTGCAACAAATAAACTGCAAGCAAGAAAAGTGGGGTGATTCAGTTAAAGGAAATTCCTGAGACGTATGAACTAAGCCTAAGATCTTATCTCCAGCCTGACGCAGCCTGTTGTGGTGACACTTGCCTGTAATCCCAGCCCTGGGACGCTGAGACAGAAGGATCACTTCATGTTCAAGGCCAATTGTGCTACACAGGCAGTTCTAAGCCAGCCTGACATAGACTGTGACCCTGTCTCAGAAAACTGAACAGTAGGGGCTGGAGAGATAGCTCAGTGGGTAAGAACACTCATTGCTCTTATAGAGGACTTGGGTAAGATCCCAGCACCACGTGGTGGCTCGCATGGTGGTTCACCACCATCTGTAACTCCAGCTCCATAGAATGCAACATCCTCTTCTGGCCTCTGCCAGCACTGCATGCACAGAGTGCACAGGCCACATGCAGGCAAAACATCTACACACAAAGTAAAAGTAAATAAATTACTCTATTGTTAAAAAAAAAAAAAAAGATACCCCCTTATCAAGAGAAAACCCTGCTCACAAATCCAAATTCACCTTCCTTGGAAGGTGATGAGCCTAAGGAAATAATCCTTGAATAAGAACAGATGCAGAATACCTACACACTCTGAAAAATCTGTAAGTTGGCCACAAATTCAAATGCATTAGATGCTTATGAGTACCCAGATGGAGAGAGCAGGGGGACATGCATTTAAGCAACAGGTAAAAGATGTAAGACCAGAGTCTGTGGACCATGGTAGATCCACACATGCTTTTCTCAGAACCAGACTATGAGAAAGACTGAGCCACAGATACAAATGCATATTGTGCTTCAGAACGTGGGTGACTGCCACCAAAAACATGGAGTTGGGCAGTCTTCTGCCTTGTTTTTCTTCAAATCCCTGGGGGTTTGGAAGACAGCCTCATCAGTAAAAGGCCTGCCCAGTCCGAGGAAGAGTTCCCATCCACAGCCACATAAAAAGTTGGGTGTTGCAGTGAATGCCGCCCAGTACTGGGGCTTGCCAGCCTGCCAGCCTAGCCAAGTGAGAGAGCTCCAAGTGCAGTGAGAGACTCTGCCTCAAATGATGATGTGGAGTGACAGAGGAAGACATCCAACATCTGGCCAATACATGCGCACACGTATCGTACATTTGTGCGTATACACATACATGCATACACACACTGAACATCATCTTAGTCACTGTTCTATTGCTGTGAAGAGACATCATGACCAAGTCAACTTACAAAAGAAAACTTTTAACTGGGGGCTTGCTTCCTTAAGCATCAGAGGGTGAGTCCATGACCATCACGGTGGGGAGCACGGCAGCAGGCAGGCGGTAGGCATGACTCTGGAGCACCAGCTGACAGCTTACATCTTACCCACAAGTTGGAGGTAGAAAGAGGGAGACTGGCCTGGTGTGGACTTTTGAAACCTCAATGCCCATACCTAACAATACACTCCTCCAGCAAGGCCACACCTCCCAATCCTTCCCAAAACAGTTCTACCAACTAGGGCCCAATCGTTCAAATATATGAGTTTATGGTGGCAATTCTCATTCAAACCATCCCCATAAACCACACACACACACACACACACACACACACACACACACACACACACAAAGTTTCTAGCAAGTAGCAAATAAGATTACCAAGATAGTAAGGCTGCCCAACCCAGTCAAGACTACACAATTAGTCATCCATTGTTTCTTGACACTGGAGGAGAACTTTCCTCTTTCACAGAGCCTATACATAAGGAACAGGGAAGAATTTTTCAAATTAGCCTTGAGGTAGGGAACCTTTCTTAAGATCTAAACCAGGGGCTGGAGAAATGGCTCAACAGTTATGAGCATTGGTTGCTCTTCCAGAGAACCAAGCTCAGTTCCCAATACCCACGATGGCAGTTCACAACTGTCTGTAACTCCGGTGCCAGCGCATCTGACACCCTCACACCAATGCACATAAAATAAAATTGTTTTCAAAAAAAGAATCTACACTGAGTATGGTGACAGATGCCTATAATCCCACTCGGAGGTGGAAGGAAGGAAGACGGGAGGTCAAAGGTCATCCTCAGCTACAGAGCAGGTTTGAGTTTGATGTGAGCCTTGACTACATGAGAACCAGCCTCAGATCAAACAAAACACACTCACCATAAACATTATATTTGATTCCTCACATACAGTATAAAATATTGTTCTGCTAAATTCATAAGATTTTTTGATTTGCAAGTTTTTTATAATAAAGTTTGTAAAACTTTTTAAAAAGTAAAATAAAAGCTAATTAAAAATGTAAAAAAATATAATCTAGATATCACACTGACAGTGAGGACAAAGGGGTAAATAGAACAAGCTAGAAGAGTCAAAGCTTGTCTTCTGCCATTACAGACTCGGACCCACAGGCTAGGGATTTTATGAACAGGCAAAGTGGATACACCCTTCCTGCTGAGTCCTCTGGAAGGGCCTGCTACATGTTAAGCCTGAAGTAACAAACAAGACTAAATCACCAAGAGGTCTCCATGGGCTTGAAAGACAACTGGACACAGACAGAGCAGGCATGGAGAGCTTGTGATCAGCAGGGCTCTGCTTCGGAGGACTCCAGGGAGGGGAATGGAGGAAGCACGACATGTTTCTAGTTCAAACAAACTCACATCTACCTGGGAAACCTGTGCTCTCTCCAGGATCTAGAGCGTGGGTGGCCGTGTTTGATTGAGGTCACAGAGTCTTTGTGTGACCACACATTGTTTGGGGTTCTGCAAACTTGTCCTGAGCCCTTTGTGCACATCCTTGCAAAGTTTAGTCTCAGCAAGATCTCTGATAACTCCCATGAGCAAGAATTGGCCTCTGTTATCTGATTGCACTAAATATCTGACAGGATCCCTCATTCTCTACCCACCCTCAGGGTGACATCTGATCACCCTCTCTTCAGCAAGAACCCTGACAGTGCACTTTACACAGAACCCCACACCCCAGACATGGCCTCCCACCGACTCTCCTGCTACTTGGCTATCACTCCACCTGCCTATGCTGTCTTTAGAGCTAAGCAGCCCTCAACCCTCCCCACTGCAAATTCTCACTGTGGCATCACTGCCCTGCTATAAGACCCCCTCTTTTGAGTAGTTTTCCTCGTGGCTTTACCATGAGTCACTGGGGGCAGGATGTACATCAGTGGGAGAGCCGCCATGCTTGCCTGGCATGCACAGGCCCTAGGTTTCCACTCGGTACTGCAAAATAAATTACTGAGGAAGGGAAAGGTTGAGACAGGGTCTCATGTAGCCCAGGCTGGCTTTAAACTTTCTATGTAGCTGAGGATGACCCTAAACAACAGATCTTCTTACCTCCACCTGCCAAGTGCTGGGAACACAGGCCTGAGTGTTTTTCTTTAACAGTGGGTTGCAGCTTTAGCAAAGGGAGGGAGCCCTAGCCCTTGGCTCCATCACAGCCAAGAGACTCTTCTTTAGCGGGTAGCTCCTGGTAAGAGCTACTGGGCTTCCTCCACACCCTGCCCTGTTGCCCTCCATGCTGCGGGAGCCAGTGGTCATTTTCAACAGAACTTGTCCTCAGCTTCAACACAGTTGGCCACTTCTTCCTTTGAAATGCTCTTCCACACTGTCCTCATAGAACACTGCTTTGCTGCTCTTTCCTAGCCATCTTAGCAGGACTGTTCAGGGCTTGTTCTCAGGACCCCTCACCTTCCCCATATTCTCACCCCAAGTGGGAAGCCATCCAGGCTTGTGGCTGTACACCCTGAGCCAGGTATTCTCCAGCCCCGGCCTCCCTGACATTTAGCCGACACATCCAACCTTCGACTGAACAGATGTTCGTGAGAAGGCTTCATGGGGCTCTCAAACTGAGCAGTTCCCAAAATGAACTCTCAAGAATTCCCCCACACACAAGCCCACTCTCATGGCCCTTCCCACATTAGAGCAGGGCAGCTCTCCCTCTCTAGTAGCTCAAGCTAAAAACTAAACCGCCTGCCTTTGTTTCTTTTCCTATTGTTGAGATGAAAGCAACTTAACCCTAAAAAAAGCAACCTAAGAGAGAAAGCGTCTATTCTGGCTCACAGTTCAAGGGTGCAGCCCACTATGGCAGGGAACTGCAGTAGCCGGAGCCTGAGAGAACTGGGCACACTGCGTCCACGGCCAAAAAGCAAAGACTGACAAGCTCAGGGCTAGTGCTCAGCTCACTCTCTACACCCCGCACCATACATGGTCCGAACACCCTTGTCCAGGGAATGGTCCCATCCATGTATGCGTGCAGCTTATTCTCAAGTTTCCTAGAAAAACAGAGGCACCTGTGCATACACAGCAAAAGAGAATGAAAAGTAAACAGCATCGTACAGTAACTAACACTGAGATAACAGGGGGAGGAGTTTGCACAACTTCTTTATATTATTTTTGCATCATTTCTGTGAAATTATTTCAAGGTAAATTGTTAAGTGGGGTGCATGTGTAAGCATGCATGCACACACATGTATATACACACACACACATAAGTCCACCACCTCTCCACTGACATTCTCCCTAAACCCTGACCCATTTGGCTGTTTCTACTCTCATCTGTCTTTTCTCCACAGGCACCCAGTGATCCCCTCAGGGTCTAAGTCAGATCAGGATGCCCTTCAGTCAAAATCTTCCAAAGCTTCCTATCTCCTCCAGAAGAAAAACCAGGGTCCACCCTGACCCACAAGGCCAACCCAGAGCCGCACCCTGCTCTGTCGCCTCACAAATCCTGTCCTCTAGTCACTGCTCCTGCTCTCACTGCCCTACTTCAAACCTCCAGGCAGGCGTCCAGGACGGGATTTGCATGACTGTCCCTCTGCCTGGCATGCCTAGATGTGCATGGCTCCTACCTGCAAGGCCTTCACCAGCCATGTAGCCTCAGACTTTTCTCTCTCCCACACTCGACTGCTCCCTCTCTGCTCCGTTTTTCTTCCTGGCACCCATTAGTTTCCCAAATGCTAAGTATTTTTATATATACATCACATCCATCTTATCTCTCTGAGTAAATACATGTAATACACACACACACACACACACACACATACACATGCACACACAGGCATATATATATATATATATATATATATATATATATATACACATAGCATATGGTGAGGAAACTTTTCGTGTATGAGTGTTTTGCTTGCACAGTATGTCTGTGCACCATGTGCATGCTGGTATCCTTGGAGGTCAGCAGAGGGTATCAGATCCCCTGGAACTGGAGTTATGGATGACTGTGAGCTACCAGTGGGTGCTGAGAACTGAACCTGGGTCTTCTGCAAGAGCAAGTGCTCTTAACTACTGAGCCATCCCTCCATCTCTAATGTGGAGGTCTTACAAAAGGCATCTAGCGAATGAGTAAATGAAAGCTAGACAAAGCATTTTGAACAATCTTAAGCTCTTCACTAATGGCAATTGATCTGCAAAACCAAGGAAGAATCTGTCTGGTTTAAGTCCACATACTCACCAGGAGAAACACAGTTACCATCCACTGACTCAAAGCTGCAGGCATACGTGTGCACGGGAACATAAGCAGCAGACGTATTGAGGGACGGATCCCAAACAATCACATTATAAATGACTCCTTGTCCAGGGAGGGAAGAGAAGGACACAGCTGTTTTATCGTCAGCTGTTAGGGTAACCACCTAAAGCCAGACATAACAAGTGGTGTTTACATGGCCTTTTAAAAGCTGTGATCACCTGCACAAGACCAAACCAATTAACATTCCAGTAAGGGGTCCCCAGGAGCTACTGGCAGATGATGGCTTCTGGGTGAGGGAGAATCAGTTTCCTTTTCTAAAAGGTTTCATTTTTAAGTGTGTGTGTGTGTGTGTGTGTGTGTGTGTGTGTGTGTGTGTGTTGGAATATGTACTTGTAAGTGTGGGCATCTATGTATTCCAGAAGAGGGTGTCAGATCTTCTGGAGCTGGAGTTATAGGCAGTTGTGAGCTGTCTGAAGTGGTTGCTGGGAACTGAATCTGAGACCTCTGAAAGTGCAGCACGTGCTGTCAACAGCTGAACAAGCTCTCCAGCCCTGAGAGTCGTTTTCTTTAAGAGTGTAGTCCCTGGTAGGTTGACCATGCTCCACTGGAAAGCTCCTACCCATGAGTATATGGCAGCACAAACTGGACTCAGTGGGTTATTTGAAACAAAAGAGGAGAAGGAAGGAGAAGAAAGGAGAAGGAGGAAGAGGAAGAAAGCAGGAAGTGGAGAGAGAGTTTTGGGGTGAATCTGGGAGAAGTTAGAGGAAAGAGTTGGGAGGAAATATGATCAAATACATTGCATTCATGCATGAGATTCTCAAAGAATTAATAACATGTTAAAAATATAATACCAATGTATATCTTTCAGTAGTTTCTCAGTTTTTAGATTTTCTCCTTTACACTTGCCAGAAGTTCTTATCTAAGTTATTGAAGTGTACAGAAAATTATCATCTACTTCCTTTCCTACCTGGGGATGATGATGTCACAGATATGTCTGCAATCAACACAGAATTGACTTTCCTCTCCACAAAGCTAACATCATTTCAGATCACCCAACCTAGCCACATGAGCTTCAAGAACTGGACTCACTTTGACTGCACTGGCCTTCACTTGGGGCACCTGGGCCATCCTCTGAAGATGCTGGAGCAGTGAGGCCTCCGTGAGGTCGTTCTCAGGCAGAAAGTACTGATACACATCGTAGCGCAGCCTCCATCTGGTCTCCTGGTCCGTGCCCACATCGCATGGGGGAGGCTCCGCACCTCTAAAGCCAACCAACAAAAGAGCATCAGTCTCTTGTGGCGCAAGTCCTGTCTATAAAAAAAGAGCCAGAGCTCTAATTTCAAACTTCTGCAGGCATAATTCCAATTTTACAGCTGTGGAGTATAAGTGGTACTCTAGAGAAAAGCAGGACACAGCAACTGTCTGCCTCCAACTCCACGGTATGAGAGGTCCTGAAGGAGGAACCCCGAGAGGGACTGATGGCCTTGTAGAGGAGGCCCAGACAGCTCTCGGGCATGCTTCCCTCCTCATAAGGACACAGTGATAAGTCTGCAACCTGAATAAGGGTCCCTGCCAAAGCCCAGAGTGCTGCCTCTAGAACAGAGAGGAACTTCTGCATGTGGTGGTGTGTGGTTGTGATGCTAGGACTTGGGAGATGGAAGGGGGGTCAATGCAAGCTCAGGGCCAGCCTGGTCTACACAGAAATTTCCAAACCAACCAGGGACATGTGTAAGTAAATAAATAAATACCTATAAGTAAGTATAATTTCTGTTGTTCATAACCCACCCATGTCATTTATAGCATAGACGAATCATGCTTAATCTAAAAATCTGAAACTGAAATTTCTTGGGTTCATATGATATTTGAAGTTTCAGACTTGTTAGTATTTTGGGTTTTTGGATTAAGGATGTTCAACCACTAAGGTCTATGCAAATGGCAAACATTTCTGGTCCCAAATATTTCAGATTAAGGGATGCTCAGCCCATCTTTATGTCAGAAGCACTGGCTGGCTATATTATACACACATAGAGGCCAATATGGTTAAAAGAAAAAAACAGATTCTGCCATGAGTCAGGCTCAGAGCAATGAGATCTTTGCTGTTTGATACTGTGTCATGTAGTTAAAAAGAGTTGATTTTCTTTTTAATTGTGTGTGTGTGCTTGTAAGTGTGGGTACCCATGAAGTCCAGAAGAGAGTGTCTAACCTCAAAGGCCTCAGAAAACCTGTGTAAAATAAAAGCAACTGCTTTTTCCCAAGAATATGAAGCTTAAGTAACAAGGTGCACACAACAGTCAGCACTGGTAAGTGGGCAGGCAGAGAGCTTTGAAAAATTAAACTTATGCCTTCTCATAAGGCACCTAAATGCTTTAAGAAAACTAAGACAGAGTGGAGAGATGGCTCAGTTAAGTACACATACTTCTCTTATAGAGGACCAAGTGCAGTCCCAGCAGTCCCAGCGCCCACATCGGGCAGCTCACAACCCTGTAACTTCAGCTCCAGGGCACCCAGCATCTCAAGCCTTTACAGACACTGTACTCATGTGCACATACCCACACACACATACCCACACACACACACACCCACACACACTTAAAAATAATAAAAATGGCGGGGCAGTGGTGGTCCACACTTTTAATCCCAGCCCTTGGTAGGCAGAGCCAGGTGGATCTCCAAGGATCTCCAAGTTCGAGGCCAGCCTGGTCTACAGAGCAGGTTCCAGGACAGCCAGGGCTACACAGAGAAACCCAGTCTTGAAAAAAACCAATAATAATAACAACAACAACAACAATAATAATAGTAAATATTTTTAAAAAGAAAACTAAGATGCACTTCCGAGTTCACACCAGGCTCACATCACACCTGTCTCTTCAAATAAAGAATCAGAAGGATTGAGAGGAAATTAATCAGTGTAAACAACAGCTCAAACATTAGCATCCAGGTTTAAATTATGCCAAACCCCAAGAAAAACCAACTCAACTTTATTGTAGAAAATGATGGGCCTGGGGCAGCTGGTGGGACCTGCCCTACAGTCATGCGTATCCTAAGAGCACTTCCGGCCGAGGGGGATCGTTAGCCATACCTTGCGTAACCTAGGTTTGCTGGTGCAAACTTGATAGTTGTTTCAAAAAAGTTATAGTCCAGGTAAATGTTGGGATCAATATCTAAATCAAACTCCAAATTACAGCCTCCGGGAATGGGATCTGGATGAAAAATGGGGAGATTAGTAACCCAAGAATTCTTATCATGTTCCAGGAAACAGGCCCTTCACGGGAACGTCCTAAACAGCAGTGTATCTGCACAGAACGCCAGCATTTCTGCTATCAGGGCTGAGGTGGGAAGCGTACAGTTCCCTCCTTCCCTCGGCTGTATGCACTCCATCATTGAGCTGCTCCCAGCCCTACTCCCAAACGCCAGCAGTCTGAATGTCCTCACCTCAGCTCCTCTTAGCCACCACTGTAACCTGACTCTTGTCCCTACACTGTCAGAAGAACTCCCATTAAAGGACACTCTGACTTGCCACCGCCCTGCCACTCAGACACTGCTGGTCACTTCTTTGGACTTTTCTCCAGACATCTCCTCAGCACCATGCTTCCTCCTCAGCAGGCATCATCACCAGGTACAGGGCTTGACACATGGTCGGCGCTAGGAAACAATGGAACTTCCCCCAGGTGTCTGAGTTCATGCCTGAACACTCTCACAAATGGTGTGGCTTTAATGCCAGCCATCTAATCTCATTCCTCTCTTTCAGGCCTGCATTCTAACTGCCAACCATGCACCTCCAGTCAGACATCCTACAAGCATCTCAGGTTCACTGTGTCCCTTACAGAAGTCACTGCCAACTTCATCCCACCCCATAGAAGAGCCAGCACCACAAAACCCCCAAATCTAAATCTGTTTTACAGCATGATCTCCAAGCTGTACAAATAGGAGGCCTAGCATCCTCTGAGTTAAAAGTGTAGACATGGGTCTTATTTTTTGATCCCACCTCCCTGATGTTGGCTCATGACCCATGCCTAGATTCCCACTTTCCACGTGTAGTCCTGACTGCTCTCTCTTCTTCCTGTAGCTCAGGCTGGCCTTCAACTTGCCATGTAACCGATTTGTGCCTCCACCTCCCCCATGCTGGATTACAGGCAGCATGTGGAGTTTTATACAGTCTAGACATGAATCCCAGGGTATCATGCATTCTAGGCAAGCACTGGACAACCAGGCTACATCCCAGACTCTCTACAATGAAATGGACAACATCATTCCTCTGCCCAAACTGCCTATGCTTCCTTTGAACTCACCTCAGCACAACATGCAAACTATGTTCAAGACCCTCTGCTCTCTAGCTCTAGACACACCCATTGTTCACTCCAAACCAGGAACCTTCTTTAGGATAAGCCTAATGCTTTCTCTGCCTGGAATAACCTGTAACAATGAAGGGCTGGTTTGGTGTTTTTTGTTTGTTTGCTTAATGAATAAACGAACTCTCCTAGTCACAACCTGAGCTTTCAGTCACGCCAGCTCTCTCTACCTCCTACCCTGAAACCCTCTGATTAAATAAACTGCACTCATAATAAACAATTTTACCAGGTTTCCACAAACCAAGCCCACATTCCACAGTTGAACTTGGACAGAAACTTACCTCTTTCTGAGTAGGGGAGAGGAATGGCCACGCTCTGAACAGGCTTGGCATCTTTTGTCGCCAAGTACCAATTGCACATAGTTTGCTCGGGTCGAAGGATGAAGACCAGCCCTCTGTCATTGCCTGTCCCTGAGGTACCAGGAAGGAGGGTCTGTGTGGGAAGCAAAGCTACCATGAAAACAGAACTGAGAAATCACATACACTGCAGAGTGATCCAGTGTGCACAGCCCTCTCCAAATCCCCTCAAAACAAAAAGAAAAAAAATCTTCTTAAATAATTGTCATTTTATGTTCACAATCCACATCTTACATGGGAGAACTCTCTAAAATATACCATCACTGAGGGCTGGAGAGATGCTTCTGCAGTTACCAGCACTGCTTGCAAGCCAGGCAGTGGTGGTTCAGGCCTTTGATCCCAACACCCAGGAGGCAGAGACATGCAGATCTGAGTTCGAGGCCAGCCTGGTCTACAGAGCGAGTTCTAGAACAGCCAGACTTACACAGAGAAGCCCTGTCTTGAAAAACAAAAACAAAAATGAACAACAAACAACAATTTAAAAAAGAGTACTGGTTGCTCTTCCAAAGCACCAGGGTTCGATTCCCAATATCCACATGATGGTTAACAGTCTATAATTCCAGTTCCTAGGGAGCTGATAGGTTCCTCTAGTCTACACTGTACCAGGCACATATGTGGTAGACAAACACACATAGCGACAAAACACCCATACAAAAAAAATAAGTAAACAAATACATATATAAATAAAAAATTAGCAGTAAATACTATTACTTCTGTCCGTCTGAACTGCTAAAATGGGAGGGTGCTCTTGGGGAGATTGTTTTACGGGGCACTATGCTATTGGTAAAGCCACCTTTACCATGACCATCTCCCACAGTCACTGCTTTTGAGTGTATATGTTCCTGTATATACAAATGTGAGCATGTACATACGCCAAGTGTGTGAACATACATGTGGAGGCCAGAGGTTGACATTGGGTATTGTCCTTTAACCCTCTCCACCTTATTATTTTAATTAGTTTCTGTATCTTAGATTATTATTTGTTTCATTTTATGTACACGCGTGGCCTGCCTGCATGTATGTTTGTGCAGCATATGCATGCTGGTGCCCTCGGAGGTCAGAAGGTGTCAGATCCCTGGAACTGGAGTTAGATAGATAAAAACTTCCATGTGCGTGCTGGGAACTGAACCCAGGTCCTCTCCAAGAATAAGTGCTCTTAACCAGTGAGCCATCTCTCCATCCCCTCCAGCTTGTTTCTTAAGACAAGGTCTCTCACTGAACCTGGAGCTCACTGATTGGCTAGACTGACAGGCCAGTGAGCCTCAGGGATCTTGTCTCCACCTACCCAGTACTGGGGTGACAAACTCACAGCAGGCCTGGCTGGGTTTTGGTTGTTTGTTTGTTTGTTTTTGTGGGTTCTAGGGATCAAATGCAGGTCCTGTGAATGGGCCATCTTCTCGGCCCTCAGTTCCCATTTCTTAAACCAAGACACTAGTAGTCAGGGTGTAGACCAGCAGTAAAGTACTTGTCTATCAAGTGTGATGGCCTGGATCTCATTCCCAGCTTGATGGAGGGGTTGGGGGAGGGTGGAAGTAAATGAAAACTCTAGGAATCGCACACTGAATTTTCCAAGCACTACAGTTCAACTGAATGAAGATTCATTCTGTCAGTTTTATAACCTGGCCCCAGAGAGTTCAGGTTATCAAAAGCTTTTTGTCTTCAAGATTTATTTAGTTACTTGTTTTATGTGTATGAATATGTTTGTCTGCATGTATCTCTGCACACCACATACATGCCTCATGCCTCTGGAACTGAAGTTAGGGATGGTTGTGAGCCATGTTGGGTGCTGGGAACCAAAGCTAGGTCCTCTGCAAGAGCATTCTCTTTAACCACTGGAGAACGTTCTCCTTTAAGACAAGGGCTCATGTAGGCCAGGTAACCTCAGCCTCACTACACAGTTGAAGCTGTGGCCTTTAATCCCTAATAACCCTGCCTCCAGAATCAGAATGCTCTCTTAAAGCCAAGAGAACGAGAAAGAAAACTGTACCAGATGAGTTTCAACTCGGCAAGCCTCAAAGCGAGTGGCAAATTGCCTATGGAGTAAGTGGCTTCAAAGAAACCATTGCTCTGACAACCAAAAAGAGAGTATCACTTGGCATGCGTCATCAGAAGGGTCAGAAGAAAGAACACTGCTCTTCACACAGCCATTTCTAGAACTCTGTGCAGTTCTGTTCCTCTAAATAGTCTGTGAATCAAGGAAACTGAGGGCAGCCCAGGCAGTGAGATCTTGTAACGAAGGACGACCGTGTCCCTAGGCATGGAGACCAGGCCCACACGTAAAAGACATCAAATCCTAACACACACAACTCAACGTTACAGAGATGAACTTTTTACTGAAATGATCCTTTACTCACCTTAGTAAATGAAACTGTGGTGTTCTGATACTGTGAGTGTATTTGGAACAGAAGAAAAGTCACATTGCTTGAAATATGGCGCAGAATGGCCTCCTGTGGGAAGGGCCTGCTGATCACAAACTGTGTAAATTTTCCCACAGAAAATTCAAGAAGACCTACAGTGGGAAAATGTTCTCATTACAATATTGTACCTCTAGTGTCAATTTACAGAAATTTCATTCATAAACAAGCATACAGCGCTAATTTAACCCTCAGGAAAACCCCTTGAGAGCCAGGTATGGTGGTGCACGTTTGTTATCCCATTACTTGGGAGACTAAAGCAGAGGCATCTATGGAAGTTCAAGGCCAGCCTGGGCTACAGATCAGAACTTCTGGTGTTCGGGTGGTGAGTGCGAAGATGAGAATAACGAAACTTTAGAGCTGAAGCAAGGCCTGGTAAGAGAGTGCCACCGCAATCCCGAATTCACAGCAGCCATGGCAGCTGTGCTGGGCCTGCACAAGACTAGTCCTGTCGGAGGAGGGCTGGGGGGGCACCCTTCCTGCTGAGCTATGACCACTGGTTGGACCCCAGGGCTATCACTCTCATCAGTTGTGTACCCACTATTGAGCCCATCCGTCTCCAATAGGTAGTTCCAAACCCATGTATGGAGATGGCAAACAATTTAATTCATGCCTTCTGCTCTGCCAGCTGCAGTGGGGCCTGGGCACTAGGGATCTCTGATCTGTCACTGGGCAAGGAGCTCTCAGCTCATTTACTGTCCTCAGTTTCCTGGTTTTATTTTTGATTCCCCAGCTTCCCCCCCTCATTTTTTCCATTTGGCAACTATCAGCAAGTACTGATCACTCTGTGCACAAACTTGTGCAAACAATCTATTACAGCACCTGCTGTCCTCTCGGGGTTTACCTCCACGCACTCTAGAATTGTTCTGGATACCCTTGTTATTTCCCACGACACAGACTCTAAGCAAGAACAACTCAGAAAGCCTAGAAGAGACCAAAGCCATCTCCAGAGACATGTTGGTGGTCAACTTTTCTTAACCTCTCTTCAACCAGAAGTGAGGACCAACCTCCAAGACACCAACATACTGGAAAGACGGTTAAGAGCACTGGCTGCTCTTCCAGAGGACCCAGGTTCAGTTCCCAGCACCACATGGCAGCTCACAGATGCCTGTCTCCAGGTCCAGGGCATCCCATGCCCTCTTCTGGCCACTTAAGGCACCAGCCACAGTGTAGTGCAAAGACACACAAGCAGGTCAAACACCTATACACATAAATAAGATCTTTAGAAAAGACACATAGGGCCACAGCAATGAAAATGATTCAACAAATGGCAACTGATAATGTGACACACACTTGTGTCAGGGATTCTTCTTTGTCTTCTTTTTCAAGTTTCAAAGTATTCTTATCAGAAAGAAATTTTATGATTTGACAAAAGTTCTCAGCTTTGATGTCTTCAAGACATAAGCTCTGCACTGAGTCTGTATTTTTAAATTTAAATTTAAGTTTTAAATTTCAAATTTTTAAATAAGTTAAAACAACAACAAAACTCCAAAACAAACAAACAAAACAAAACTGTGTTCGATTGTCAGCACTTGGAGGGTAAATTCACTAAACAGTACAGGGACACTCTCAACACTTGTCCATTACTGCCCCTGGTGAAGACACCCCACATCTGACACCCTGGTACACGTACTGGTATATGTGCATTATCCCTCAGCATCCATAGGGTACAAGTCCCAAACTCTCCTAACTACCAAGCCCTGCCCATGCTTCACATAAAATGGTGCATACAGCAGGAGCTGGAGAGATGGCTCAGTGGAAAAGAGCATTTGCCAAGCAAGCATGGGGACCTGAATTCAAATCTGAGCACCCACATACAAAAGCCAGGCACGGCTACAGATACCTGAACTTCTCTGTTACGGAGAGCTGAGATAGGAAGATTTCCGGGCCTTTCTGGCTACCAGTGCAGTTCCAGGTGGTTCAGTGAGAGACCCTTTCTCAAGGAAACAAGGCAGAGAGGTACAGAGCAAGACACCAAACATGCTCCTCTGGCCTCTATGTATACTTGCTTGCAAGCACACACACACAAAATATATGTACTTTAAAAATGGTGTCATGACTGACATACATCCACATGCATTACTTTATCTGTGGATTATTTACATATTCAAATGCTACATCATTATATTAAGAACAATGACATGAAAAGTCTGTACATGTTCAGTACAGATGCACTTTTAAAAAATTATTTTCAGGCTGGAAAGATGGCTCAGTAGTTAAGAGCACTGGCTACTCTTCCAGAGATCCTGAGTTCAATTCCCAGCAACCAGATGGTGGATCACAACTATCTGTAATGGGATCTGATACCCTCTTCTGGTATTCGGCATACATGCAGACAGAGCACTAATAAATTAAAAAGAAAAAAAATTACTTTCACTCTGCAGCTGGCTGAATCTGCAGGACACAAAGCTCATGGGTATGGAGGCCAACTCTGTTGAGGATTTAGTATCAGGGTAACATACTGCTTTTTCCACATACGTGCAAGAAGATATGTAAATGTCTGGCACAGACCATTACTAGGCCTAAGGCAGCTGCCTATGTATTGATAATTCAGGGGCTGAAGCTGTAGCTCAGTGATACAGCATTTGTGTAGCATGTGTGAGGCCCTGGGTTCCATACCAGTAGTGAGGGGGGAAGGGAAATTCTAGCTTGGCCTTTTAAAAAGCTATTTAGTATCTCATTATACATGCATATAATAACTATTCAACACATTTATTGATGAGCATAGTCACTATTATTCTAGTATGAAAAACAAATTAAAAATTGCTACGCATGTCACAAATACTTTTAATCCCAGCACACAGAGGTATAGACAAGACAACCAGGAGTCAAGGTTATCCTCAGCTGGATAGTGAGTTTGAAACCAGCCTGGACTACATGAGACTGTCTCAAAAACTCCCCAAAATAAAATAGTTCTAGTTTGTGGTAGAGTGTTCTAGAAAGCATATAGGTCAGATGATTAACTTATGTGAGAATTTTGCTGCCATGTCCTAACAGATGACCTTCATCCTTATGGTTAAACTGGACCCAAGGTGTAGCCCTGTCTAAAAAGTCATAAATAAAGATGAACAGCCCTAGACACTACCTAGGGAGCATGACTAAAAGTTTACACTGCAGCCCCTGCTTCCGACTTCAAGAACTCCACCCAGCCTTCCAGGAACTACGAGAACCTGAGAACTCATGTGTGTTATGGACTGCATTTCCAGAGGGGGTGATGCTTCATGGAGGCCCTGCCCCCACACGCCTGCACAGGAACCAGGGAGACAGACAGTGAAGGCAAGTGGGAGACACTTTCTATGGCATCTAAAACCTGGTCCTGTTGTTTTAACATCAGTAACATTCAGAACAGGTAGCTAAAATCATTTCTCTCTTCCAAACACTCCTTATTTGTCACATTTTCTATAGTTACCATGAAGTGTCCTTTTCAAAAGGAAATTACAATACATCCTGGCTATTTGTGACAATTGTGTGAAGGTGATCTCTTGCCAACAATCTCCCATACCGCTTAAATAAAAACCCCGAGCAGTAGCTGCAGATATGAATTTAAAAACAAACATTCGTTCAAACAACATGGAGAAGGGCTGGGAGTGTAACTCAGTTGGCAGAGGGCTTGACTAGCATGCTGGATTTGACCACCAGCAATGCACAGGCAGGTGCTGGATGCTGCACTCCCGGGACTGGGGAGATGGGGAGAGGCAGGAGGATCCGAAGTTCAAGTCCTCATCAGCTATGTGGGTAGTTCAAGGCTAGCCTGGACTACATGAGACCCTGTCTCAAAAAACAAAACAGAATTCTCCAGGTAACTGAGAACTGTGAACACCATGTTCAATGAATAAGAGAGACACACACCTCTCCACTCTTAATTGCCCCTGAGCTGTCTTGTGTGTAGAAATGATTGGCCATCTAAGAACCATTGCACAATTTGTACAGAAGATTGCATTTTGTTGACCCAAGCTTGTGTGGTTTCCCTCCTGGCTACACAGGTCTTTGTCAGATCTGATTATCCAGTGTCTGGCACTGTACCAGACACCCGACAGTAAATGCTTATTCGACAGTGACTGAACTGTGTGACCTGAGGCCAGGTTCCTCTGGGCTCTGTTCTCTCACAGTAAAAGGGAGGTAACTATGCTGAAGAAACCGCTTTGCAGCTAAAAGTACCAAAGAAGTGGGAAAATGATTTTGTACCCATCAGATGCTGCAGAGTATGGACCATAAACTTCCTTAGCTTGCCAGAGCTTTGGAGATGAAACTCCTCGTGTCAAAAGAACAAAAATATCCAAGCCAGGAGTGGTGATGCACGCATTTAATCCAAGCACTAGGAAAGCAAAAGCAGGGGATTTCTGTGAGTTTGAGGCCAGCCTGATCTACAAAGTAAGTTTCCAGGACATCCAGAACTGTTATACAGAAAAACCTTGTCTCAAAAAAATATATATTTTTATTTATATATATATATATATATATATATATATATGTATGTATGTATGTATGTATCATGTATGCATATATGTATATATATCATATATATGTGATACATATATACATATATATATATATGTATATGTATATACACACACACACACACACACACACATACATACATACACATATATTTATATTCCAGATATTCTGAGATTGGCCCTACATAAAAACTAGTGAGGAGAGATTAACATGTCCAGGGCATTCATTCACAGAGATGCTCTGCCTGTCACAAGCAGCAATGAGGGGACTTCCAGAGTGACAATGAAAGATACTCAGGTGGGGCCTGGGGTATAACTTAGTGGTAGTTGCTTGCTGGGTTCAATCCCCAGCACCAGCAAAAAGAATCCAGAAAGAAAAGGGGCTGGAGAACAACTGCATGCACTAAGGTATGAAGCCCTGGGCAGAACACACACATGCACATACACATACACATGCACACATATGCACACACACATACACACACACACACACACACACACACACACGCTCACATACCACACACCACACACACACATGCACACACAGGCAAGCACACATAAATACACACACCACACACATACACACCTGAAAGTCTGAACAGTTTTTTACTGCATACATGATAGAAACTTCATTTAATTTCCTTTTGTTCGGTTTTGTTGTTATTTGCTTGTTTGTTTTCTGGTCTTGGGGGATGAACCCAGGGCCCCTCAAGCACTAAGCACCATTCCACTAAACCATGTTTCTGGTTCTTCTTGAATATTTGTATTTCAAGACAGTGCCTAAGTTGCCCATGCTGCCCTTGAACTTACTCTACAGCGCAAATGGGCCTTGAAATTACAATCCTTCTGCCGCAACTTCCCTAACAGCAGGCTGTGTCACAACAAGCCCAAGACACCAGATCTGGCTGGAAACTGCATTTAATTCTTACTCACAAAAGAGACTTGGCAAAAGACATACCCAAATACATCCTGCAGAAGTTAACAAGAGCCCAGCTGCACCTCCGAGCAGTCTGGAGAAGGAGTCACCAGAAACACTAGACAGGCCTAATCAGCTCTTACGACTGAGGAGTGGGAAGAAGACAGACAGCATGGAAAGACTTCACAGAGTGTACAGCCCAGTCAAGATGGTGTGCTTACTCACTCTGTACTGTGACCTCTGCTTTGTCTGACATTTTTAAAAACCCAAACTGCCATCTGAATAGAAGGGACTGTTTTTCTATTTTCACATGCATTTCCATCCTTACCAGTCAGTCATTTTTTCCTTCCACTAACTCCATTCTAGAAAGACCTTCCATTCCTAATCTCTTCCTCTTTCCCAGTCAGATCCCTATCTTAAAACTGTAAGGCTCCTTCTTTTACTGTGTTACTAAAATGCACCTCACACTTCCCTCCATTCTCTGTGCTAATACACAGCAGCCAACTTTAGGAGAGTTGACAAAGCTTAGCCTTCCTGATTCTTCCCAATCCAAACATTCAGAGCAAGAACAGCCCAGCTACTTGAGCTGATTGGCATTCAATTGTTCTTACAAGTCTTGTTTGCTGCTTTGTTTTGAGATACAGTCTTGTAGTGTATCCTACATTGGCCTTGAACTGGAGGCAATCCTCCAGTCACAGGCTCTGAAGTGCTCAGAATTACAGATGTGTATCATCATGTACAGCCTCCAATTTCTTGTTTTTATCCTCTGATGAACTGTCATTAGCTCAAATAATTAAAAGGCAAGGATTGGGGATCTAGTTCAGTGGTGCCATGCTTGCCTGGTATCTGCAAGGAACAGAGTCCAATCCTCAGCCCCACACAGTAAACGTATAAAGCTCAAAGGACACACAACAATGAACATACGACCTCTCCAAACACTTTTGGAAGAAGGTCATCACATGCATCCATCCACATGGGTGGCTTATGGCCCTACTCAAACACTTTCCAGTGTACAAAATGTGCACCTCACTCACACTCTGAAAGGGTGGGTTTCCAGGTGAGCAACTGGGTATAAATCTAAAACAGAAATGAAGGCATCTAGGGAAGCAGAGAATAGGACTCATGAGAAGAATGCCTATTTAGACATGCATTATGAGCCCTGGACCCAGATGGTCAGAGGAAGCATCACCTTCAGCCATCCCTGATATCTCCATCTGTCTCCAGACCCTCCCTGAGCATCAGGCCACTGCTCAATCCTCCAGTCCCCTCATCATGCCAAGGTTTTTTCAAGACAGGGCTTCTCTGTTGTAACTCTGGCTGTCCTGGAACTCACTCTGTAGACCAGGCTGGCCTTAAACTCACAGAGATCCACCTGCCTCTGCCTCCCAAGTGCTGGGATTAAAGTGCTGCCGCTGACACCACCACCTTCTAAAGGTAGATCCTTCTAAAGGACTGAGGTTGATAAGTTCCTGCTGCTTGTATCACAATAACCAGGCTGCTTCACAGCCTGGTCTTCAACTGTGTCTCTATAATTTCTGTGCTACTTTTCACCAACCAGACATAAAGAACGTCAGCCTTTTAGTCACTCAGTTGCTGAGTCCCGAGTCCCATCCTTCTCCTACACAAAACAATACAAACATTAGGCAGAAAGAACAGCACACCAGCAGTACAGTGCTGCAACCAGAGGTGAGAGAATGTAAAATATATATATATATATGTAATATATATATATTAATTCTCAACTTACTGTTCTTCTTTCTCAACTTTTGTGTGAAAATTTCTAGATATTAAGTACTGAAATTCCAAATCGGAAGTAAAAGGTCTGGCTCCCAAACCCCAGACTCAGGGGCTCTTCTAGATCAGCCCCTCCACTCTCCCACCTTCTTCAGAAGGCTGTTTCAAAGACACGGATTCATAGAAAGATTAACTATAAAGCCTACAGCTGTGTAAAAGGTTTTTTGTGGTTGTTGTTTTTGAGACTGGATTTCATGTAGCCCAGAATCTGACTTTGCTGGGGATAGAAACCTAGGCTTCTTAGATTCTAGGCAAGAACTCTACCAACTGAGCTACACCCCTAGCCCTCGTGGACAAGACGTTCTTTTCAGAGAGTGGCTTTGTGAATGAAGTGTGGAGCCCTGCAATTTGCAGGTCGCCACACCTGTGTTGCTAGCAGCGGTTCATTTGTGTGATGCCCATCTAGAGCCTCCAAGGGGAGGATCTTTATCTTCCGGGGCTTCGAGGATCAGAGTACTCAGCTGATGCTGCCGGAGGCGGAGGCGGAGGCGAACGCTTCCCCTCTACTATGAACAAGCCAGAGTTCTCTTCAGGAAAATAGAAGGTTATGTGTGTACATTCAACATACAAATATCTGTGCTTTTCAGCGTTGGATTAGTTGTAAGCAAAGATCCTAAGACGCGGTTCTAACCAGGGCTCTTCTGAGATAAGCATCTGGAAAGACGAATTCAGAAAACTGCTGTCTCAAGCTCAAAACAAGGAACGCACTTCACCAGGAGAAGCACGTGATCACCAGCCTGGCACAATTAGTGCTTCTCACATTTCCCATTGCACCCTCTCTCCGAGTGGTCCTAAACCCTCGTCTCTCAGCACATGACCCAGGGTGTCAAGTCCCAGCAGGCTCGTTTTGCCCTCAAACCGCAGAACCTCACCAGTTTGAAAGCGTTCGGAGGCCTTCCGTCATTCAACCTTATTCCTCGACAGCTTCGGCTGTCCCGAAGCCGAGGCGTTCGGCTTGGTTTTAGTTTTTGTTTGGGCCAGACCCTCCCTCACTCTCTGGCAGGTCTCAAACTCCTAATCCTCCCGCCGCAGCCTCCGGGGTGCTACGCTTACGGGCTTGCTCCCCAAAACTCGGCTTAAGGGACCGTTTCAAACGCGCCCCATTAAAGCTGCAAATATGGCTGCTCCCTAACGGGAGGACCGCGTGAGAGCTACTCATCTCTTCCCGGTTTCCAACCCGAAGGAGGCGCTGACAGGAGAACCAGGTCCCGAACCCGCGGCCCTGGGAGGGTGGCACAGACCGAGGCGCGGAGCCGGCCGCGGCCCGCGGGGAGCTCACCGTCGCTGGAGTTCGCCTGGGCCTCGGCGGAGCCCGCCGCCAGCAGCAGCAGCAGCGGCAGCGGCACCGGCAGCAGCAGCCGCCACATCGCCGCCGGCCGGGGTCCGCTGCTACCCCGGGGCGCCCGCGCGCATCGCCCGCCCCCCGCGTGCACCCGCGCCCTGTGCCCACCCCGCCCCGCGCGCGCACCCGCGCCCTATGCCCGCCCCGCGCGCGCACCCGCGCCCAGCGCCGTGGCGTGCTTTTCCAGGAGGGACGGCCGTGCGCGTCCCCGCCTGGGCCCCGCGGGCGCGCGCCTCCTGCCGGGCGCCCTGACCAGGCGGGGTTCTCACTTGTGTGCCTTCCTAAAACAGCTCGAACTAAGTTTCTTCTGTCTTTCTTTTAGAGACTGGGTCTCTCCCAGCCCAGGACGGCCTCCGACTGCTATGCAGCGGAGGATGACCTTGAACTTACGCCGTCTTGCCGCTTCATCCCAAGGGCTGGGGGTCAAGAACTTGTGCCACCAGGACTGAATTTTATTTTATTGAGATTGGGTCTTGCTCTATAGCCCACGTCGACCTGGAACTCACCACAGTCCTCCTGCTTCAGCCTCTCCCATATGCAGTCATAAAATGGATTATAATCAAGGCGAGGAGCTCCAAGCCCTCTAAACAACTAAACAGGTTGTTTTGTGTGTCTTAAAAAGCAGTTGTGAAAAAAAACAAACAAACAAGGACTTCTGTTAATACTCAACCAGTATCACTTTGTTCGTTGAGATGTGTGTCTCAGTGACAATAATCATAAAAACTGGTGTAAAGTGAGAGAGAATTTTTGCAATTTTTTTCTTGTAAACCTAAAATTATTTTAAAATAAATTACTTAATTTTTTTTTTTTTAAATGAGGAAGTCAGAATGGCTGTAAATGGCTCTCAAGAGGTTGAGGGCAGGAAGACTGGAGAACACAAGCTGGACTAGACTGTTTCAAAATAACATTTATGATAAAAATTAATAAGCAAATTAATGTACTGGACGGTGATGGATTCACTCCTACTCTTCTTGAAGGTATCCAGAGTAACAAAGGAATGCAAATGTCCCGAGCCATCACGCCGCACACATGTGCCTGAAAGAAGTTTCAAGTATCAATTAAACTCATTGTGATTATTTTTTATTTTCCTTTTTTTTTTTTTTGGTTTTGTGAGACAAGATCTTGGGTAGCCCAAGATAGCCTAGAATTCACTACATAGCCTAGGCTGGCCTCAACCTCCTGTTAATCCTGCTGTAAAGTAACTTTCTGTTGTGGCCCAAGGACCCCTATTTGTGTTTAACTGCCCTTTGCAATATTTTTTTTAAAAAGAGGAATCTGGTGCTTGGGTTTTCAGTTGGCTTTTTTTTTTCCCTCCAGCATGAGAAGATTGCTTCCTTCTGCAGCAACCGCCTCGGCCACCACAGCTGACCTGAGGACCACTTCAAGTGTTTGCTGAGTTAGTCATGAGCACCACGTTGAAACATACAAGTTTTGTTTCCTCTAAGCAACACATCCTTGAAAACTCACGACCTCAGTCTGAACTTCTCAAATACCTTACCGGTGTGCTGTTGAAGAGGCGGTGGTCGGTGCAACAGACGGCAGTAAGAGCATCAAGAGGCCCCACTATGGACTTGCCTGGGGATGGCTGCCTTGCTTTTCTGTTTGATTTTCAAATTTACGTGTGAGGGTATTTTGTTTCCATGCTATACATAAATATTTGTGCACCATGTGCAGGGCCCGAGGGGAGTTTGAATCCCCCCGGAACTGATTGTGAGATGCTAGGGATTGAACTCAGGTCCTCTGCAAGAGCAGCCAGTGCTCTTAACTGCGGAGCCATCTTTCCAGCACCTAAAATAACTTTAAGGTGGGAATGCAGTAGAGGTTGGAGATGGCTCGGTCAGTACAATGCTTGCCACAAAGCAACGAGGGCCCGAGTTTGGTCCCAGAACTCTTTGTAGGAAGCAGGATGTGACAGTGCACAGTGGAAGGCAGGTCAGGAGGAGCCTTGGGGCTTGTTGGCCAGGACTGCTCAACCAATCTCAAGTTCCAGGTCCAGTAAGAGACCCTCAAAAGTGATTGAGGCAGACGACTGATGTCAACCTGGAACACAGACACACAGATGCACACACACAATAAAGATATTAAAAGTATCTTAGAACAGGAGGAAATTGCTAAGCAAAAAGTGAAGAGGCCATAAAGGAAAAGATGGATAAACTTGGCTGCATAAATGTTTCAATTCTACAAGCATTAGGACGCAGACAGAGCCCCACCACCAGCAATATGAAGGGCAAAGGATACCCAAAGGTAAAAGTTGGCAAAGCACAAGAAAGGGATTTCACCAAAAAATAGTAACAATAACACGTACGAGGGCCAATAAACACGTGAAAAACATTATTCTTGTCAATAAACAAGAAAATCAAATTAAGGCAGACTTGGTGACTCACGCCTATAATTAGAGCCTAACTTTGGAGACTGAGACAAAGCCAATTTTGGTTAAATAGTGAGACCTTATCTCAAAAATAAATAGATAAATAAAAAGCTAAGTTGTAAATATTTTTTAAATAGAAGACAGTGTCCTAACATAGGGAACTTTATACAAAGCTTCAAAAAAAGTATAAAAAAATGTCTTTTTCCTTCACTCCCCTCCCCAGCCAAAACAAAGAAACTTTTAAAAATCTTATTTATATAATTTTGGTGTAATAATTTCACTTTTAAGTATATAACCAGATAGAAAAGTAGTCTCAAAAACGAGATGGGTGAAATGGCTTGGTGGTTAACGGCACCTGAAGCCAGGCCTAATGACTTCGGTTTGATTCCTGGGATCCATACGGTAGAAGGAACCGGGTTGCCCTCTGGCTTCTTCTGTGGTATGTGTGCACCCCTCAGCACACAATCAATCAATCAACAAACAAACAAGTAAATAAAACTAAAATGAAATTTTAAATTAGTGTCAAGAAATGTTCAAAGTGTTGCTGGTAACAAAAGACAAATGCTTGACATTCGGCACTGATTAGATAAGCTTTGTGAGGGCCGCACAGAGGAGCCTGTGCAGCCCTCAGCAAGGTCTCGGCACCGACTCATCGGAGTGTTTAGGAAAGGCAACTTACGAAGCAATCAATGTTCACATGAGGTTTTTTTTCCCTTTAAAATATGCATTTATGGTTAAGCTCATAGAAAGATAGGTTTCAGATATATCATATGTATATCTAGCCTATGTAATCAATGTTTAAAATACTAACAGGTAGTTGAATTAAGGGTTTTCTCTACATATTTCTATATTAAAATGCTAGTTTAGGATCTGTGTCTGTGGAATAACAAAATATGATTTCTAAGAGATAGATATAATTTTTAAAGCTTGCTTATAAAAAAGCTTTGCCAACCTAACCAAAGCCCAGAGATTCTCCAAAGACTGCTGTTTCTTTGGGAAGAACAGAGCGTTGCCATGGGAACAGAACACTGCAGCAGGCATGGACAGGCCATAGTAAACTAGGGGCATAATTCAAAATGGCTGAGACAAGGGGAAGTTATTAAAGACAAAATTAGGAGGGTTACATCAGACATTTTGAAACAGTAGCCCTTGGCCCCAACGAGTGGTGACAGTTTGAAGTGTCATTCTGAGTGCAACAGTCACTGAGCCTATGCCCTTGCATAAGGATACTTTTAAAAACTGAGTGTGTGTGTGTGTGTACCTGTGTGTGTGTGCGTGTGTGCATGTGCATGAATATTTATGTGTGAGTATGTGCATGCATGTGTTCACATGCATGGTGTGTACATGTGTGTGTATGCATGTGTGCATGTGTGTGTATGTGTGTGTGCAGGTGTGCATGACATGGAAGTCAGAGGTGAACCTTGGATGCTGTTCCTCAGGAGTCCATCTTGGTTTTTAATTTTTTAAGACAAAGTCTTTCACTGGCCTGGAGCTCACCCTCTTGGCTGTCTGGCCAGCCTCAGCTTTGGGAAGGTCACGATTTCATTTTTTTTGTTGTTGTTGTTTTTGTTGTTTGGAAACAAGATTTCTTTGTTGTAACTCTGGCTGTCCTAGAACTCACTCTGTAGACAAGGCTGGCTTTGAACTCACAGAGATATGACTGCTTCTGCCTCCAGAGTGCTGGGATTAAAGGTGTGCACCACCACCACTATGATTTCATTCATTTTCAGGAGTGGGGTGGGGCAGGGGACGGCAGCACATGCTATAATCTCAGCACCCAGGAGGCAGAAACAGGTGGATCTCTGAGTTCAGCCTGGTCTACAGAGTGGATTCCAAGACACCCAGGACTACCAGAGAAACTCTGTCTAAGGAAAAAAAAAAAAAAAGTATGCAAACATTTGAGTCTTGTCTGCAGGAAAGGCTCTTACTATAGCTTGGATTTTAAGTCTCCCAACAGTCCATATGCTACAGACTTGTGTGCAGAATGTTACTACCAGAAGGTGACAAAAGCTTTAAGAGGTATATTCTAGGAAGGGTCACCTTAAGTAATTGGGGTGACCCTTAAAGGGATAATGGAGCCCTGGTCTCTCTCTATCTCTTTTTGTGTCCTGTCCACAAACTGAGTTCCACCACCGTGATCTACTGCCACTGGCCCAAACTAACAAGGCCAATCACTAACAGGCGGAAGCCTCTAAAACCATGAGTAATATGTCTTTTGTTGACTAGTTGATTATCTTAAATCATATTACAGTATCAAAAAGCTAACACAGATTCATAGCCTTAACAGGAATCTTCAAATAGTTCACAGATACGCTAAGAAAGTCAGGAAACCCAGTGGTTGGGCATAGCTGTGGCTGAAGCAGATGGCCTAGCAGAAGACTCATGGGCATGACTAAACTTCGGCCAAGAATATTTGGTCATTGCAACATGGGTTGTCTTAAGGTGGCCCTGTACTGCAGACACTCAAGTTCTCTCCCATTCAGTGAGAAACTCAGAACTCTTTATTAAGTGAGATAAGCTATAGCCTATCAATCTCCATCTGTTTTGACTTTTCTTTCAGAAATGTTAGGCAAGCAGGTAAGATGGCTGAGCATGTAAAGGTGTTTCTATACAAGCCTGACGGCCTGAGTTCAATCCCTAGAACTCACCTAAAATACAGAACTACTCCACAATGTTCGTGGACATTCACATGCATGTTGTGGCACATACACACATGCACGTCATACACACACATAATAAAAAATTTTTAAATGTTTTCGTTTTCTGCTCATTATTAGTATTAGTATTAGTATTAGTATTAGTATTAGTATTAGTATTAGTATTAGTATTAGTATTATTTGCTTTTGTGTAATTAAAAAAAAAAAAACTTTTTAGCTGCGCAGTAGCGGTATATACCTTTAGTCCCAGCACTCAGGTGGATCTCTGAGTTCAAGGGCAGCTTGGCAGCCTGGTCTACAAAGTGAGTTCCAGGACAGCCAGAATTAAAACAAAGAAACCTTATCCTGAAAAACCAAAAAAAAAAAAAAAAAAAAAAGACACTTTTAAAACTTATTTTATATGTATAGATGTTTTGTCTTTATGTATGTCTGGCCTCAGACTCAGAGATCTACCTGCCTCTGCTGCCTGAGTGTTGAGATTAAAGGTGTGTGCTACTCTGCTAGCTGTTTGTTTTTTTAGACAAGGTCTCTAGCTGACCTGGAACCTGGTAGTGATCCAAGTACTGGGATTAAAGGTAAACCCTACCACACCTGACCCTTAGTTACATTTATAAGAGGAAGCACACGACCTATGGAAGTTCCCAGTTTGGCCACAATGGTAAAGTAGGCTGCTGGGGGAAATGAAGCTGAGAAACAGAAATGGAACTTCCCAGAGAAGGCTGGGATAAATCCCAAAAGCTGAGATCCTCAAAAATTATTTCCTTGATATAAATTCAAAACGTTCTCCAAATTGTTGGCATTTTAAATCCCCAAAGTTGTATGTTAATAGGATTTGAGAGGGGAGACCTTTGGAAGGTGATTAGGTCCTTAGGACTCTACAGTTTGAATCCTGAGAGCCCCTTAAAAGCCCATTAATGAATTAATGAGCTTAAATGTAATTAAAGTGTGCTCTCTTGGGACCTCTTGTTCTACCTTGTAACAGGCTCCAGACCTTAGCACAACTGATTCCGTGACGGTCATAAAACTCAGCATGTAGACAGCACCACCTGCCAAAATGAAAACAAAGACCTAATCCATCAAAGTCCATAGTTCTGGGAAAGTCTCTAAATGTGCTAGCCTTGCCTTTTGGCTTCTGTAGTTCACTTCTGGCTAACTGTTCTTGTTAACTGAACTATACCGACCCAAAATACGTTTTTTATGCTTAAATGCTCACCCTGAGGAAGGTTTGAGGTTACACTGGGATCCCGAATACCCAGTATAGTCATTGGCTGGCTAATAAAGACTATATACTGGCTTAAACTCATGTCTGAGCAGTTTTCTCTGGTGGACACCTCCCAAAAGCTTCTCTGTGTTATGTCTTCCTCTGTTAGGACTCATCAAGAAGGCTCTCTCAAGATGTTTTAGCAACCTAGATAGAAGACTTCCCAGGCTCCATAACACTGAAGTAAACTGTTTTGTAATTGCTTGCCTGTGCTATTCAGTTACAGCAACAGAACACAGGCTAACATACCCACCCACTTCCAACACCAGGAAGACAAACAGGAATAATCAGCCTGGGAAATATGATAAATAGTTCATTGGAAATCCAGGAGCCAGGCATTTGCAAATTCAGGACTCATTTCCCATCAGATTATCCCCAGGCTAATAGAAATAACATTTCTGCTATCCTTCTTCATATTTAAAACTGTCAACTGGCCGGGCAGTGGTGGCACATGTCTTTAATCCCAGCACTCGGGAGGCAGAGGCAGGAGGATCTCTATGAGTTCAAGGCCTGCCTGATCTACAGAGTGAGTTCCGGGACAGCCAGAGTTACCACAGAGAAACCCTATCTCGAAAGAAAACATAAATAAATAAAATTTAAAACAGACAAACCTGACAATAGGTACCAATTCTAAGTGTAAATTCTGAAGCTGATCTTCCTTAAGGTTGAACCTGCATAACTTGCTTATTTTCCTGGAACCTCTCTTCTGACTAACGAACCCTTCCCTTTCCTCTCAATCCTTCTTTTCCTCACAGCCACACAAAAGACATTATTAGTTACCTGTGCTGACAACCTACCTCTGACCTCTCAATGCCATTCCTCCTTTTCATCCTTTCCTGTCATTAGTTTCCCCGCACTTCCCATTTCCGGTGTGTCAGTTTCCCCAGCCACCCCTCCCCAGAATTAAAACACAGATCCAGCCTCCAGTTGGGTGATTTCCTGGTGAATGTTAATCTGTTGGATTTAAATGTTAGACCCCGAGTATCTGTGAACGGCTTGCTGTGTGTATGTTTTTGTGGTCCACCTGGAAAGCAAAAGTAAAGGAACATGAGTATCCCAGAGAATGCAAAGAAAACAACAACAAACCCACACAAACAAAACACCACAAGCTAGGCCTGCCAGGGCTGCACAGCGAGGCCCTTCCTCGAAGCTGACAGACAGGACCAGAGGAAACTCTATCCCTCCGCAATCTCCGCCCCGCGGACTCGGACCCGCCTCCCTGGAGCGCAACGCCCCGCCCCTCCAGGGCAGCGTGCTGCCTTGCCCACGCCCCCTCAGGGAGAGAGCCGCCCTGTGATTGGCCCAGACCCTTCATAAATTGCCCAATCGCAGGCGAGCGGTGAGCTTCTGCGTCTTTTTGCCTGCGCCGTCAACATGGCGGATCGGCTCACGCAGTTGCAGGACGCCGTGAACTCGGTGAGGGCTTTCCTTCGATTACAGTCGGGAACTGAGGGCGGAGGGACGGGCTCAGCCGTGGAGAGGCCGCGGAGGGCGCGCGCCCGGGGAGCTGGGGCTCACCGAGGCCTCGGGGCGGGGTCTGAGGGGACGCAGCCTCACCTGGGAAGACGCGGCGGCCGGGCTGCGGGCACTCACGGAGCGCGGCCTGGTAGCCGGGCCGCTTGTGCTCAGGTCCGCGGTGCTTCTGACCTCCTCGGTGGGGTGGGACGAGCAGGGGCGCTTTTGTGTAAAGTCCTCGCGTTTCAGTTTTAACTCCCCAAGAGGATCCTGCCTGTGACCGCTGGAGGCTGAGGCAGGAGGATTGCTGTGAGCTCAGGGCCAGCCTGGGTTCCAGTGTGATATCCCATCTCAGAAAACAAAACGCAAACGACCACAAGTGTTCAGTGTTGGAGTGTTTGCAGGTTGGTGCAAGAGTTACGGGATGTGAGCTTACCTTGGCTTCTGTAGGCCGTGACTCCTCCATCTAGCACCGATAGTCGGAGAGTAGCATATACTGGAGGAGTCTTTCTAGATCCTAGTTCTTGATTTCTTTCCGTTTGTTTTAAGTCTACTTTAAGATCGTCCCTAAAAGGCCCTTACGGTAAAAAATGTGGCTCTTACAACACAGTACCACGTACAGTGAATGTACACAAGAGTAATTTTGTTTTGTTTTGAGAAAGGGTCTCACTGTGTAGCCTTGGCTGACCTGGCACTCACTGGAGCTCAGGTTGGCAGTGAAAATGAACAAACAAAAAAACAGCCTGGGAATCACAAAATCTACAACAAACGCTTTCTTGAAAACTATTAGCTTCACTAACTGTGTCCCTTCTGGCTGTTTGTTGTTCTTGCTTATATACATGAATGGGAAGTACAAACAACCTAAAAAGTATTTCTGATTCGGGAGTGGTGGTCCACAACTTTAGTCCTAGCACTCGTGGAGGTAGAGGCAGGCAAATCTCAAAGTGAGTTCCAGGCCAGCCAGGACTATGAAGAGAGACCTTGTCTCAAAAAATTAATAAATAAATAAATATAATAATAAATACGACTGCTTATTTCCATTAAGAATGCAACAGTTCTCCATTGGTAGTTACAATTTTAGTGCCGTTCTGGTTGTAGTTTGGTGTTTTAGGGAAAGTGCCCACAGAGAGTATGTCTACTGAAAAAAAAAAAATCCAAATACCTAG
Source organism: Cricetomys ansorgei (assembly GCA_026225945.1). Classification (NCBI taxonomy): domain Eukaryota; kingdom Metazoa; phylum Chordata; class Mammalia; order Rodentia; family Nesomyidae; genus Cricetomys; species Cricetomys ansorgei. The sequence goes on along the minus strand of JAMJFZ010002307.1, from coordinate 1,869,872 downwards.
TCCCCCAGCCAATGTTTTTCTTACAAGAAGCTCATGACTTGGCTTCTTAGTAATACATCATTTTAAGAGTACTTTGAGATTGCGAATCAACTTGTGGGAAAGCTAGTCTACTCGATGTAAATTAATAGTTTTAAGTTGAGGGGCTATCCCTTAAGTGTTGATGAATTCACTAAGGTAAATTCTGCTTTGCAAAGATTTCCCTCGTCGGCCAGCCAACCTCTCCCAAGGAAATACTCCTTTGATGTTTTACAAATCTTAATTATAGTAGGAGCTTATCTCAGAAAAAAATTGCATATTCATGTAGGTCCTGTAGTTAGGTTGGTACAGATCCAGTATAGTCTTGACTCCATCTTAGAAGTATTGATAACTTGGCTAATATGGATGCCTATTGTGTCTGTAGGCAATGTGTCTATAAAGAGCTGCTCCTCAAGGAGCTTAGGGAGATGTCATAAACTCAAGAGACTTAGATGATGCAACCCTGTGCGTGGCTAGGGCCCTACAGTGAATTGTTTTCAGCTCTTAAGTGCTAAAGTAGATTGGAACATAGAGCAGTATTAACATTTGTTCCTCCATCTGGAAACTTGTGAGTACAGAAGCTATGTCATGTTCATCTCTATAATATTTACATACAGTACTTGTCATGGGGTTGGTTTTTCAATAAATATTTTTTTGAACAGATGAACAATGGGTCTCAAGCATTTGCAGGACAGAACACATAGCTACTGAATTGAGTAAGCTTCATTTGTGTTTTCTGTTTCTTATGAGAATGCTGCAAAATGGAATGCTACAACTTAAAAATGAAAAAAAAGAGCCTCTCAGGTTAGCTTTTCACTGACAGCTCAGATTTTTTCGTTGAAATAACGACAGCAAAACATTAGAAATGTATATTTTATGGATTGGAATAGTTGAGGTCTCAAGGGTCAGGACTAGTGAGAAGTTGGGTGAGGGGTATACATGTGTTTAGTTTGCAGATGGTATGAACTTGTGTTCTCAAATGACTTAAATACATTGTTTTTTAGTTTTGCTTTTTTTTTTTGAGACAAAGTCTTATGTAACTCTGATTGGCCTGGAATTCTGCACATTACCAGGCATGCCTCAAACTCACAGAGATCTGCTTGCCTCTGCCTCCCCAGTGCTAGGATTAAAGGTGTGCACCACAATGACCCAACAACAAATTTTGAGCAACAGGATTACAACTTGAGTCTTGAAGAATTACATTTCTGATAACTTAACAATAAAAAAAATTATGCAGTACAAACTGGCCTTGAACTTGTGACCTTCCTTGCCTCTCATCTTCTGAGTACTAGGTTACATGTATATGCTATTGCCCTAGTTTTGTGTTCTGTACTGGGAACCCAATTCCAGCCTTTATATATCCTGCAGTCTGCCAACTGAGCTCTGTCCCCAGCCCTCACACTGTTTCTTTATACTGGGCAACTGCTTTGTTCACAGCAAAGAAATCATGTGCTTTGTATATTACTTTTTTGTTGTTAACCTTGGGAACATAGATATATTTGCTAGCCAGATTTACTCAATCCCACGACTACTGCCTTTTAAAAGTACTTTTTTTTTTTTGCTTGAAATAAGTATTGGTATATATATCTCAATACAAAAGAAAAGGAAGATTATTCCTGTTTTGGTCTTTGTTTTGTTTTATTGAGATAGTCTTATGTAGCCCAGGTTATCCTCAAACACTTAAACACTTATGACTCTGAGGAAATCCTTGAGATACTCATCCTCCTGCTTCCAAGTGCTGGCATTACAGCTGTGTACAATCATGTACAGTTTAAACAGTGCTGTGGATCAAACTCAGGGTTTTGTGTATGCTAGGCAAGCACTCTACCAACTGAACTCTGTATTTCCAGTGTGTGTGTGTGGGGAGGAATTGCAGGTACATTTACCTATGCATTTATGCATGCTGAAGGCCGGAGTTGTTTGAGGGTATCTTCCTGTATCTTTTTTTTGAGCAAGGTCTCTCACTGAAACTAGACCTTATGTTTTTAGCTAGACCAGCTGACCAGTGAGACCCTAGCATCTCTGGTGTGGGTACAGAGGATCCAAATTCACATCCTCGTGCTTGTATAACAACATTTTGCCCACTGAGCCATCTACTCAACCCATATATGTATGTAGTATGTATACATATATGTGCGCATGTGTATAATTTTTGGTTTTAAAATTAGCATATGGGGCTGGAGAAATGGCACAGCAGTTAAGAGCCTGGCTGCTCTTTCAGAGGACCTGGATTCGACTCCAGCACCCACATGATGATTCACAACTATCTAAAACTCCAATCCCAGAGGATCTGATGGCTACTACATGCTTGTGATCCACATACATCATACATGATGCAGGCAAAACATCCATACACATACAATAAAATAGCATATAAATTAGCATATAAAATGGCGCAATAAAATTAGCATATAAAATGGGTTAGGGTCTGGCAAATTGGCTCAATAAGTAAAGACTGTTGCCACTAGGTCTAATCCTGCCATTAGGTCTAATCCTAAATTTGAACCTCAGGACCCACATTATAGAAGGAAAGAACAGATTCTTGTAACAGTCATTTTACAATTAGAGTTGAATTTGTCGTCCAGTAGTTCACCCACTTCAGTATCTTGGGATTTGTTTATTGAGTTATGATTTGAAGGAGTCTCTTTTTTTTTTAATGTATACGGATGTTTTTGCTACATGTATGCCTGTGTACCACGTGGGTACCTAGTGCTCATAGGAGCCAGGAGAGGACGTCAAATCCCCTGGAATTAGAGTTACAGTTTGTAAGCTGCCATTTCGGTTCTGGGAATTGAGCCCAGGTCCTCAGCAAAAGCAGCCTGTGCTCTTAACCATTGAGTGTCTGTTTCTCTATTGCAATTTGTACATCCGTAAGCAACCTTCCCTTGAGAACTCAATTTCCAGAACCACTCAGAAGAAAACAAATCACTTGTGGTTGAGTCTTCAGCTTTCTCATATATCAGTTCTTTAAGCTAGATTTTTAATTTTACCTAGACTGATACCAAACTAAGTTTCTTTGGTTAGATGTAAATAGATCACTGGCATGTTTAGCTGTACAAGTCTATCCTTAACAACTAGCTCATTTTATATAAAAGTATTTCTTTGAGGTGTTTGCTTAGAGGTCATTATTAAGAAGAAATTGTTTCCATATCTCAGAAAACCCTTAAAGTTGACAGCTCTTTGTAACCTTGACACTTTTTCCCTTTTGCTCAAGCTTGCAGATCAGTTTTGTAATGCCATCGGAGTGTTACAGCAGTGTGGTCCTCCTGCCTCTTTTAGTAACATTCAGACAACAATTAATAAAGACCAACCAGCCAATCCTACAGAAGGTGAGGTCTCCTTAGTTTGACTGACATTTCTTCTACGATTTATAGCTTCTTTGTAAACATGTGATTGTGGTTGGAGTATATTATGTAAGTTTTGCAATGAATAATTTTTTTTACATTTATTTAGTATATATGTGGGCGTGCCTGCAATAGCATGCATACAAGAGGTAAAAGGATCTGATGCTGTTCTCTCCTTCCATCGTGTGGGTTCTGGGAATCAGACTCGGGTCCTTAAACTTGGCAAAAGTGCCTTTATCTGCAAAGCTATCTCATTGGCCCAGGAATGAATTTATCAACTCAGTTCTTATGTCTAATAATTCTGTTCATGTCAAATACGAGATTGTTACTCCCCTAGAAAAAGGTTGTGTGAGTTGAGCTGAATATTGCTTGTATTACCTTAATAAGGAAAGCATCTCATTTATGGATTCCTTTGCTCAAGGTACCAAAATGTCCTAATAAATAAAATGACATGTTATGCTAATTTTCAGTTTGAATCAATATTAAATGCATAAAAAGTATTGATATACTAAGATTATATTTTCACCATTAGGATCACTATACAGAAGTTAGATGATCTTTTCTAGTTTTATTAATTTTATAATTTCTGCTTATGAAAATGTAAGATTGTGATAATTTGACTTAATGTTTTTCTTCAGAGTACGCCCAGCTTTTTGCAGCACTGATTGCACGAACAGCAAAAGATATTGATGTTTTGATAGATTCCTTACCCAGTGAAGAGTCTACAGCTGCTTTACAGGTAAAAACTCTTTTCTTTTGATAAAGTTACTAGTACTAGGGAACTTTGAATTAAAGGAAGTTGTAATATCCAATTTAAGATTAAATTTTAAATGGGAGATATTTTGGGGTTTGGTGTGGTTTGGTTTGGTGGTCATATCCAGGGTCTCACGTACTTTGCAAACACTGTATCTCTGTGTTTGTATCCCCCAGCCTTGCTTGGGAGTTTTGTTAATTGTGAGCTTGCACAGCCTCTGGAAGATTGTGCTGAGTAGCTGTTCAATTTTTACTTAAAACATGAGGTCAGGTGTATTCAAGGTGGTATCAACAGTTTCATCTTAGGCAGAAGCTTTCTAATGCAGGATGCATATATACGCCTATATATTCTGATTGAATGTTAGTCTTCTAGTAACGCATACAGGGAAAATTAAATTGATATTTAGAATACCTGTTACTAAAAGATAAAAAGCAATGGGCGGAAAGCCATTCTGATTTTAAAATAAATACTGTATTTTATTTTCTGTCCATTTTATCTCTGAATACATTACAATTCATGTCTTAAAAAGGCTGCTAGCTTATATAAGCTAGAAGAAGAAAATCATGAAGCCGCTACTTGTCTGGAGGATGTTGTTTATCGTGGAGATATGCTTCTGGAAAAGATCCAGAGTGCACTTGCTGACATTGCACAGTCACAGCTGAAGACCAGAAGTGTTACCCATAGCCAGTCTCTTCCAGATTCATAGCATCCACAGAGACCACGTAACTGAGAAAAGAACTGTTTCAGTGGCACTGAGAACGCTGCATCAGATATGGATGTAACTCCCAACAGCTACAGAACATCATGGCTGTGCCTGTTACTTTTTAGCTAGTTTTCATTCTTGATAAGTAAAAAGCTTTAAAATGTAACAGAATCATCTTCAAACATCATTATGCTGTCATTTTTTTATCTGACTATAATTTTCAAGGTAGATACTGTACTAATGTTCATGATATAATTAAAAAGATATACAATAAAGATCTTTTTGTTGTTTTGTGTATGTGGTTTTTGTTTTTCTTTTGTGCAGTGCAGAGATGGAGCCCAGACCTTGTGCAACTTGTGTATGCTAAGTAAGCACTTTGCCCCTGGGCCATGCTCCCACAGTTCTGACTTTTATTAAATTATTGCAGCCCTTCCACAGATCAGAATACCCTTAAAGACAGAGATACAAGACATTTCAGTTTAGATAGGTGTCCTCCTTTAAAGGTAGTACCATATAAACTTGTGTCTTTGACCAAAAGTTTCTGAAAGTGTTTTTAATAAACAGAGCAGATAGAAAATAGTCATCTGTTCATGTGTGAATAGCTTTCTTCTTACAGTGTCACAAGTTCTAGTTGTCTTGACTTTTGTTTGACAAGTCTTTATTGTCCATAGAATTCAGTGTTGTGAGAATTTTTCATCCTGAACTCTGTAGCAGGATGCTTGGAAGGAGACTGTGATTTTGATTTCTTTAAAAACACAAAATGGCATTTGGACTGTGTTTTTGTTTCCATCCCAGCTGTAGTGGATGATAGTGAGTTTGATTTAGGCTGTTTGCTACCAGCGGCTATAATTTGGTTACGTTTAGCTATTTTGCCACATGTAGCTTGTCCTTATGATTGCATGCCACTTGGGCTTCTGGGAAATTCTGCTTAGAGTATTTAAGGGTTGAAACTTGGAGAGCAGGGTGTGGTGGGTGTTGGTCAATGGTGAGTTGGTTTGTTGGCTGGTTGGTTATTGCTTAGAGAAATTTGGTTCAGGAATATTGTGCTGTGATGCTAGTCCAGCTCACTAACCGCTTCTGCTCTCCAAGCTCCAGACAGCCAAAATGGGCCGTGAAGATTTCTTCCTTTCTCTTTTTCTCTTTCCAGGCCACCTGCAAGGGCAATGAAGATTTCTTTCTTCCTCCCTTTCCTTTCCTTTCCTTTCCTTTCCTTTCCTTTCCTTTCCTTTCCTTTCCTTTCCTTTCCTTTCCTTTCCTTTCTTTTCCTTTCCTTCCTTCCATGCATCCATCCATTTTCTTTCCTGAGACAGGGTAAAAAAGCATGGTAGCAAACAGAACCATGTTTAAATAATGTTTTAACCTACTTTCCTAATATTCTTAATTTCCGTGTCTTCATAGTGAGGTACATTTCTTGAATTGTTGATCCCCTGTACTTAAAAGTACTTTTTCTGATACTAAAAATATTAGTTTTATTTTGTGTTTTGCCTGCATTTATGATATGCATCATGAATGTGCTTGGTGCCGTCAGTGGTTGGAAGAGGGCATCAGATCCCCTGAACTGGGTTTTAGGTGTTTGTGCACCATGGTGTGGGTGTTGGAAATTGAAGCCCTGTCCTCTGCATCAGCAACAAGTGCACTTAGTCTTAACTGCTGAACTGTATCTCCAGCCCTCGTCCTTTATCAGAATATACGTACAATTTAGTCAGAATACTGAAGTCAGCACGTACACAGGAGGATGATCCCATAATAACTATAAAACATCTAATTCAAACATCCCACAACACTATAGTCCTTGAAAAATAACTGTTTCAAAAACCAGCCCTAGCTACAGAAGTTATAACTATTTATTGGTTATGCATAGTTTGGACTTTTAACTTATTTGTAACACTTTCTGTGATAGGCATTTATTGTTAAATCTTACACTATCTGTCAATATTGTTTATTTTTAGGGGAGGGAGGTCTTTATCTCTTACTCTGTTCTACCCTTCCCCCACCACCCAGTCGAATTTGAAGAGTCATTTTCATAGTGAGCATCATTTACTACCACTCCTGAAAAGAGCCCTTAGGATATTTTAAAAATGATACTGTCCTTTCAACAATGATTTGTAATTTTATTTTTTAAGTGTTTGCCTGCATATATAGATAGATATTGTGTGTATGCCTGGTGCCGCCAGAGGCCAGAAGAGGCCATCAGATCTGCAGAACTTAAGTTACAGATAGTTGGGAGCCACCATGGAGGTACTGACAACTGAACCCAGGTCCTCATCAAGAGCAGCCAGTGCTCCCAACTGCTGAGCTATCTCTCCAGCCCCAACAATGATCTTTGAAGAAAGTATCTTCTGAATCCTTCCAGAAAATATAGGAGTATATCTATATCAGGAGCCTTAGGACTTGAGAGTATGACAGGATCCTCTGCTGAAGAATCAAGCAGAAGCTGGGCCTTATGCAAAATCTGTAATCCCAGGATTATGAAGGCAGAGGCAGGAGGATTGCCTTAAATTCAAAGCCAGTTTGAGCTACATAGTTTCAGAACAGCCAAGGCTACCAGGGACATTATCCATCTCAAAAGGAACAAATAAAAATATCCTCCTCCAAAAAAAAAAAAAATGACCTAGATATTCTACAGAGGCACAGGCTGAGCTCTCTTAACTGCTTCCCCATGTCCTGCTAATCTGACAGATTGACATTGTGTTCTCCCTTAGTTGACTGTTCACATTTAATAGAACAGACTCCTTCACCACACGCCTCTATCCTGGGTGCTCTTTCCCAGGCAGTGCCTGTACCTGGTCATCCTGGGGTCAGCTTTCTTCATATCTGCAGATCAAAGCCTTCAGCCTCTAAAACATTGTAAAAACAAAAACGGGGTCTCATGTAGCTCAAGCTAGCCTCCTTACTATGTAGCCAAGGATTACTTGGAACCCCTGATCCTCTTGTGTCTACCTCTTGAGTGCAGAGATTATCAGCCTAAACTAAATACTTAATTTGGGGGATTTGTTTGTTTTGTCTTATACTGCAATACTGAGGATCAAACCCAGGCCCTTGAGCTGGTCACATGTACTGCTACTGAGCTAGCTCCTGCCATCATTTCTTCCTGCTGTTTCTTTATCTGGAGAGTTGGGGGTTGTGGCTTGTTTTTGCTTTGTTTTGCCCCTGTGTTCCTGTAACTTTCCCATTACAGCACTTTGTTAATTCCCTGGCTGGTCCTCCTGGCCCTTACCTATAGCTACAAGCTACGGCTGGTTCTGAGACTGTACAGTATGACCACCCTCTGACTGCTGAGGACTGAATCACAGGCAATTAAATGCAATTCTTGAAAGACTGCCTGTGGCCTGAGTGGCAAGACTTAGTCAATGCTCCCACCCTTGCACACCCATCAGGGATTAAAGGTACAGTTCTATATACTTAGTTGGGTGTGATGATGTACACCTGTAATCCTAGTAATCCTAGCTCTTGGAAATGGAGGCAGGAGGGTCAGAAGTTCAAGGTCATCCTCTGATGCATAGCCAAGTTTTAAGCTAACCTGAGGTTTATGAAATCCTGTCTCAAAACAAAAAGGATAGCAGAGGAAAATAAACCTATGTAATTCAGAAGTACAAGAAACTATGGGTAGGTTTTTGTTCTAACTAAGCACAATTCATTTCTCTGTCTCTGTCTCTCTCTCTCTCTCTTATCTGAGATGAGTTTCATTGTGTAGCTAGCCCTGGCTGACCTGTAACTTGCTATGTAGACCAGGCTGCTCTTGAACTCACAGAGACCTGCCAGCCTCACCTAGCCCACTACTCTTTTTGAAAACATTTTTTCTTTTTAATGTGTATGTGAAAGAGGCAGTATGCACTTGAGTGCAGTGCCTGCAGAGGCCAGAAGAGGTCACTGGTGGAGCCCCTGGAGCTGAAGTTAAAAAGAGTTGTGCATTTGTTGCCTGTTGCTGCTCCTAAGGAACCAAATTCCAGAGCAGTAGGAACTTTTAACCGTTGAGTCATCTCTCCACTTCCCATGTTAGGTCTAAGACTTTTTGAAAATTCTGAGTCAGAAGCTTCTTGCCTCAGGGTTGGAGTTGTAGCTCAGTTGTAGGGGACATTATTAGCATGCTTGAGGCTCTGGCTTTTGCTAGTATGTTGTCTATGAGCCTAAAAAAGCATATTTATTTTGTTAGTTTATGTATGTGTGTATGTGTGTATGTGTGTATGTGTGTATTTTGTTTTTGAGACAGGGTTTCGCTATGTGCCTTGGCTGACCTGGAACTTGATATCTAGACCAGACTGACTCTGGTCTACATATCAGAAATCAGACTACACTTGGGAGGCTGGGGCAGGGGGATTTCAAATGTGAGGCCAACTTGAGCTACTTAGAGAATTCCAGACCCCCAGAGATATATAGCAAGATTTTAATCTCAGAAAACAAAAACAAAGCATTAAATAAATATAGAATATTTCTATAGAGAAAGTAAACAACAGTCTGTGAGTGAGTTTAGGGAAGTTCCACACACATAAATGTAACAGACTAGCAACAACAGTTAGAGAAAAAAACCCAGTAGCATTAACGATAAGAATTCAAGGAATATATGCAGTGGAAATGTAAGAATAGGGTAAATAGGACAAAATGAAAAAAATTACAAATCGCTAAAAGATTTTAAACCTAAACAGTTTTGCAATATTGCTCACCAATTTTCTTCAACAAGTCCAAATTTAACACAAATTTAGCTAAATTTCCAACACGGGTTTCTATGGAGCTAAAGATATTTCCAAAATGTACATGGCAATCTGAAGCCAGTGATACCCAAGATCTGCATATGAAGGACAACAGTGGGATGGAGCATACTTTATCATTAGCACAGGAGCCTAGGATTTAGCTCAGTGGTAGAGACTGCTGACCACATTCAAGGCCCTGATTCAACCCTCAGCCCCTCCCTGCAGTTATTTATGCAGAGTTAGATGAATGCAAGAGAACACACGGACCAAACATCTGCACAGTCTACACAGATAGTTGAATACGTGTCCCATAAGATGTTGCAAGTCACCGAGGAAAGAATAAAAGCACGCTGTGTGCTAGAACACCTGTTTACATACATACATAATACGCATATGTGTGTGCATTGTGTGTCACACACGACACACACCATACATGAAAGTCAGTGCTTATGGGCATCAGGGAACTTCAATGTTCAGAGGTTAAACAGAGATGATAGCTACACAGACTTGTGTCTATACTAAGAATATTTTCATTGTATTGTTTTAAAGTGTGAATTTTACATCATGTTAATAACGTAAGTACATTTAAAATTCAGACTGGGTAAGTAGGTCGCTGGTACAGTAATTACTTAGAATATGCAGGGCCCTGGACTTGGGCTCCAGTATTAGAAATCTATCTGTCTGTCTGTCTATCTGTCTACCACTCATAAATATAAATAATATCTGTGCCAAATGCTTTAAAAGCTAGGTCAAGGGTAAATATCTTAGCAGACCACAAGAGGGCAGTTTGACCTTGAGTTTGGGCTCTCCGCAGGCCATGACTGGAGCAATGTTGCCTGACACTGAGAGGGCTTGGTAGCAGATTCAGAAAACAGACTTCTCTGAAGTCCGCTTGTGTGCACGTGCAACTCACACCCAAATCCCACACTGGATCTATCACGAGGAGGGGGTTCCCCTGATGTGGGACTATGCGCCACTCCGCAGGAAGGCCTCTGCCAAGCTATTTTGGCAACAAATGTTTGGAATTATTTTCATCGTTTTGGAATATTGTTCTCCAAAAATGATGTATGCCTTCAATAGCAGTAAGTGAGTGCTAGGCAGCTCTACACCACTCATCTGACCTATTTCAAATCTTCCAAAGTTAGTTGTGAACCCTTTCAATTTAAATATGAACATATAAACACTTTGTTTTTGAAATCTAGCAAATTTAAGTTTGCTAAATTACAGTTACAATCGTGTGTGTGAGTGTGTGTGTGTGTATGTGTGTGTGTGTGCATGCGTGCATGTGTGCCTGTGCATGTGTGCACATGTGTGTGTGTGTCTGTCTGCCTTTCCCACTTTAGTTCTTGTTGGTACATCTCCCACATACCCCAAGATGGTGATGGGTCATGTAAAGATAACCATGCATAAGTTAAGTTCCAACCTCACACACACAGACCTGTCTCTCAGAAATCTCTCCTTAGTGGCCCTGCCCCTCTCCCCAAAAGTCCACATCTCCTCTCCTCCTTTGACTCTTCAGGGCAAATAGCCCTTATCACTGTTGAGTCCAAAATTGCCCCCCAAGGACCAGCAAGACCATGTATGCAAAAAGCAAAAGCACTTCTATTCTGCAGAGCGAACCAGCATGCTGGGGTCAGGCACCATGGAAGATGGCCCACCCTGAACAAAGAATTATAGCTTCTTCTATTGACAGAAAAAGAGTGTTTCCACACAGGTGAGGTCGTCTGGTTTCTGATTGGCGAACAGAGATGCAGTTACAAATGTCTATTATTGAGTGGCTAACTGTCCACATTCTTGAGCTATACCTGGTAAGTTAGTCATTAGAGTTAAAACATCTGGTTTTATGGCCTTCAGGGTGGGTTGTTTTTTTTTTTTTAATGGCCTGTCCCTGGGATTTACTAGCCTGCAAGGTCAGGCCCAGGTTGGGACTTGAACACGCACATGTAGGCTTGAACTGGGCCTAGGATGAGGGCCTGAGTACGTACACAAAATGGGGTCTCTAGTCTCTTCAATCACCATTCATTGCTCTCTCCTCCTGCCCCCCCTCCTGTCCCTTGTTTCTCATCCTTTACCGGGGCAAATACACCTCCTTTGTGCTAAGAATCTGATGTCGGGGTGTGTTCTGTGCTGACTCTGGTCCTTTCAGTTCTGGGGTCCAATCTCAGGTCTTCTGTTTATGCCAAGCACCTTCCACTGAGCCATCTCCCCAGCCATGATCACAGGAAAAATATTTTTATAATTGGTGACTGAGAAATTAATACGCTGATTTAGAACATGAAGCAAATGCTTAATGTAAATGAATAATTCTTTGCAAGACTGTAGGACATAAGAGTCATTAACAACCATATTAAACTAAACCTAAAAGTGAATTTGGTATCACTTTGTTCCATGGCTCAATACCCCAATTCCATAATAACAAAGTATATTAGATTTCTTTCACTAAAATTCTTTTTGGGAAAGGCAAAGGGGTATATACTTGACAGGGAGCTGGAGATACGTCTCAGCAGTTAAAATCACCTGTTGCTCTTGCAAGGAACACAGGTTTGGTTCCCAGCACTCTTATGGAGGCTTCGAATAGCCCATAAGCACAGCTCCGGGGAACTTGGTGATCTCTTCTTGCCTCTGTGGGCACCAGGCTAGCATGCAGTACACTTCCATACATGCAGACACTCAGATACACAACACTCACTCACATAAAATAAAAATAAATCTTTTTAAACACACACAAGCAAGAATTACGTTTAGGGTTGGAGATATAGTTCAGTAGCTAGGCAAGTGCTAGCATGTACAAGGCTCTGGATTCAATCCCCAGTGCCAAAGAGAAACTAAAAATAGTGTTTAATTGTTATCTCATTGTTTTAATTGTTTTCATTTTGGAGTTTGGGCTTATAACCCGTGTGTTCATAAACCACTACATATAGTTCATTTTAAAAGTAAACGTTCATATGTAAGTTATATCAGCCCTATATTTGCTCTGCTACCGTGCCCAGTGAAAATTTTGTAGGTCATAGGCCTATTTTCTGGCAAAGTAAACCATGTATTCAATGAAATATCAGATCCTCTCCTTAACAAATAGTTAAGTCCAAATGCTATTACTTATTTTTATGTGTATGGGTGTTTTGCCTACATACATGTCTGTGTACCACACGCATGCATTATCTTCAGAGTCCAAAAGAGAATGGCAGATCCCCTGGAACTGGGGTTACAGTTGGTTTGAGCTGCCACGTGGGTGCTGGGAATTGAACGCAGATCCTGTAGAAGAGCATCCAGTGCTGCATCTTCTCAGCCTCACCCCTCCACACACACACCTTCCAACACTACTTATCTAAAGTATGTCTCTTTAAAAAACAAACAAACAAACAAAAAACCAAGCCAAAAACCTGGGGGATGGTACATCTCTAGATCTTAATGTATAAGACTAAAAAGGACAATTCTTTTTAAAACATTTTTATTTTTAATTATGCGTATGTGTGTGTCTCTGTGTGTGGGTATATGCACACAGATGCAGGTGTCCTCAGAGGCCAGAGAGGGTTTCAGATTCCCTGGAGCTGGAGTTGGAGGCAGGTGTGAGCCAACTAATGTGGGAGCTGGGAACTGAGCCTTGACCCTCTGAAAGAGCAGTGCGTCCTGTTAACTGCAGAGCCATTGCTCAGCTCTCTATGTACGTATCTCTGGCTGACCTGGAACTCACGCTGTAGATCAGGCTGGCCTCGAACTTACAGAGCTCCAATTGCCTCTGGCTCCCGAGTGCTGGGATTAGAGGCATGCGCCACTACAGCTCCAAGGGAATAATTCTTCAAGTATGGTTCATGAATCACTGAAGCTATGACGTCAGACTCTCCATGACAACACTAAGACACCTTTTGCCTTTTTCACCACCTTGGTGTTGGCACTAATGGTAGTGCTTGCCCTTTCCTGTCAGATGCAAGGACGGTTGACACCATACCTACCATTTTCACTGTGTAGTCGGCACCACTGTAAAGGGTATCAGTGTACCTAAACTCCAAGGGTCTTTGTAATAATGGCAAGCACCCTCACCACGTGACCCTGCGTAAGACCGGCATGGATTCCCAGTAAGCCAAAAGACAGCGCTGCTATTGGTAGCAGAGTAGCTATACTGTGGAGACAAAGCTAGTTCTCTAGCTGGCTAAAATCCCAAAGAAGACAAAGTGCTGCGGCTAAACTGCGGATCCAGGAGTACACTGGCCACGGAGAGATGCAAATGTTTAAACTGAGAGAAGAGGGAAAACAAAAGGACCAAGAGATCCAGCTCTAAACTGTGATTTCCTTTGTTCTTTTAATTTTAAGAAGAAAGTATTGAGGCTAAAGAAGAAGTCAGAAAAGACTAGTGTTAGTATGTAAAGATGTATTTATTATTATTTTATGTGTATGGTGTTTTGCCTGCATGCTTGCTATATGGATGCAGTACCGATGGAGGCCAAAAGAGGGCATCAAATCCCCTGGAACTGGAGTTAGATGCTTGAGAGCCATTACGTGTGTGCTGGGAATTAAACCTGGGTCTTCTGCAAAAGCAGCAAATGCTCTTAACTGCTGAGCCACCTCTCCAGCCCCCAGTGTTAATGTTTTTTGTTTTGTTTTGTTTTTTTCAGCAGTAGCTGGTAAAATTGCCCAAGCTTTGGTTATAAACACCGAGACCAAAATTCGTCATTATATTCTTTTCTTTTGTAATATTTATTTTATTTAAGTATATCTGCATGCGACTGTGAGTGCAAGTTCCCTCAGAAGCCAAAAAAAGGACATCAGATCTCCTAGATCTGGAGGTACAGTCTGCTCCGAGCCGCCATGTGGGTGCTGGGAACCAAACTTGCTTCTACAAGAATATTAGACAGTCTTCACCACTGAGCCGTTTTTCCAGCCCTGTCAGATATTCTTTATATATATTCTGATACATTCGCAGAAAAGAAAAAAGAAAAACACTTATTTCACTTAAGAACCCGTTTGATGAAGCAGTAAAATCGCGTGCAGTCTGGACACGTATCCTCCGCACTCCGTGTACCAGTCATAAAGCACGAGTCCACGCAGCACTTCTGCCACGTAACAGGAGAGGTGGGTCCCTTCGCGCTGCACTGTGTATGAATGACTGACATGGGCTGGTTAGTTATAATTAGGTAACTTCACACGTGCATTGCAACTAATCCTGTCTCTTCGAGGAAAAGATAAAATTTTAACTTTCAAGTGAAAAATTTAGAGTTTAAGAAAGCATGCATTCTCCCTATGGGTGTTTCAGTGTCCTTCTACCTGGAGATGGTTCTGACACGTAGTCCAGTAATAGCGATTGCAGTGTTTGGAAGCGTTGTTTAAAACTCTAGGCATGGTGGTGCGTGCATGTCACCCCGGCGCGGGGGAGGCTGAAGCAGGCTGTGCTATGTAGTGAGATCCAGAACAGGCTGGGCTATACAGTGAGACCCTGTCTCAAAAAAAGGTCGAAAAGGTTTATACAACTATCTGAAATGGCATTAGGAAATTCCTCCTGGCCAAGTGTGGTGGCACAGGCCTTTAATCCCAGCACTGGGGAGGCAGAGGCAGGAGGATGGCTGCAAATTTGAGGCCAGCCTGGTCTACATAACAAGCGTCAGCCTGCCAGCTCTATATAACAAGCAAGCCCTATCTCAAAATATTATATATTTCTCCATAAAATGGTTATTTAGATTTTTTCATATACTTCAACCAAAACAATATGTCCCAACTGACCCAAGACAGAAAAAGACGCCATAACCCAACACTAATGAAATCTTTCTGTCCTCAAAAGTTGTGTGTGTGTGTGTGTGTGTGTGTGTGTATGTAGAAAATACAGCATATATATTTCTATAGGACATAGCTTATTGTTTTTAAATAAATTAATACTGATTATATCTCCATTTTAAATTTTTGGGTGCTGAGACCAGAACCCAGGACCTTATGCTTTCTGGGTAAGAGTTCTACTGTTGAGTTCTTTCTTCCCACTGTTCTCTCTTGTAGTTCAAGCTTGTTGTCACTGGTATGTTGAACTGTTGGAACTCGGCAAGAAGAATTCTGAGGATGTGAATGACTCATATAAACCACATCAACCTTCAGAGAAGAGATGTCTTCAGTCACAAGATTCCTCTCTGCGGTGCTGGGGACCGAGCCTCGTGGACCCTAGCAGAGTGCTCTGCCTCTGGGCTGCCTAGCACCCTTTCTTTATTTTGACAAGGACTCACTGCATAATCATCTGACCTTGAACTCAGCCAGTAGTCCAGGCAAGCCTTGACCTTGTGATACCTCTGCCTCAGGCTCCTACCTATCTGGGATAACAGCTGTGTCACCCCACTCAGCTGGAAGACTGTTACAGGAGTTTCTTCTGCCACAATAACCTTATAGTTATTGGGAGGTAGGTATGCCTAAAGGTAAACTGAGTCTCATAAAAACTTAAGGAAGTCTCTAGATAAATGGTTATGGTGATAGTCTTTAAGTTATGATTCTCAGCACACAGTGAAGGTGTTGTTATTGAAAGCAAGTCCATCCCAAAGGGAAAACAATCCAGTAAAGGTTGCAGTAGGCATTTTTGCAGCTGCAGAAGAGAGCTGGGCACCACTGTCCTGACCCAGCCGTGGTCTTGATCCAGTGTGCTCTCTTTATCAGCTGCTCCTTCCGAATGCTTCAGCATATAACACATCACAGTAAATCCCTCCCTGTCCCCAGAGCACTGCTGCAGGAGATTTCTCCCCAACCCGGCTACAGCTCTCTTTATTTATTGCATGGATTATACTTAATTCCCGTGATTTGTGCTTATCGTTCCTAACAACAGCTGATGCATAGGAATTTAGAAAGGCTTTTCTAGGCCTGAGATGGATGTTCAGTGTCAGCTTTTTTTTTTTCTTCTTCCATTTTGGCTAAATAAAACAAAGGAAGAGTTGCCAAGGAATGCATGCCACATAGAGTTCAGGACTTACATGGTGATTCAGTATTGATTTTTACCCTCGTGGCTTTCTGGGAAGTCAGTCTGTTACTGAGAAAACCAATATAACGTTGGCTTTGGGCCCAATAGACGTCAGCTGGGATTGTGAAGGGCGGGACTTTACTGTATGCCTCCTGATTATCGTTTTCTTTTATATGGGACCCAGGGATTACAGGCCTTAGGTGGGTGCTCTATCAATAAGTAAACCTTTCTCCCCTGACCCAGCTCCCACTGTCCTAATTGTTGTTACAAAACGTTCTAGGTTCATACATTACATCTCCCTTGAGCAGTTCTATACTAGAAAACATAAAACACAGGCTGTGAGCCCGAGCCATTTAAGTTGTGTGATATTGCTTAAGTCCATCATACTATAGCTATAAAATAAGAATAGTGATAAGCCATCTCATAGAATCATGTGGCCTGTATCAATTGTATATATATATATATATATATATATATATATATATATATATATATATATATATATTCTGACACTGTGGCCAATACATATTATTTAAACTTTTTAACATTATTTTTGTTTGTGACACACATGTGCCACAGCAAGTAGAAGTCACAGGACAGCTGGTGGAGTCAGTTCTCGAGTTGCACTGTGTGGGTCCTGGGGACCAATTCCGTCATATAGCTTCGAGTCTTTGCCTGCTGAGTTATCTCACTGACTCAGTAATGTTATTTATAATTATTTTCTTTTATTTTTGAACCTTACAACAACCTTATTGTTATTGTGAGGTGGGTATGCCTAAAGGTAAACTGAGTCTCATAAGTTAATTATCTGTGATCTTCTCAAAGCACTCTAGGAGATAAGCAGCTATGACCTATTTCTTGTAAGGGTAAAAAAACTTGTAAACTTGACCTTACATTTGGTCCACTCAGAGATTTATATGACCCATAAGTATATATTCGTTTGAGCTTTAAAACGTCGATCACAGTATACATCATTTATTATGCTTACTTAATTTTCTATTAACTACGTTGTTGGTTGTATGTTTGCTTTTTGTTGTTGCTTTTGCTGTTGAGTCAGGTTCCTAAGTAGTCCTAGCTGGTATCTGAAGATAATCTAGAGCTTCTGATCCCCCTGCCTCCACCTCCTGGGTCTAAGATCACAGGAATGCAGCATTTGTCCAGTTTACACACGTGTTGTTTATTTGTTTGTCTATTTATGCAGTAATAGAGATTGAACCCAGGGCTTTCCCCATGCTATGCAAATGCTCTGCCACTGAACGACATCCCCAGTCTGCACACACTACTGTATTGATTATTTTTCTGTTGCTATTATAAAGCACCGTGACCAAGGCAACTTACAAAAGGAAGGTTTTATTTGGGCTTAAGTTCCAGAGGGATGAGTCCATCATGGTGGGGGAGCCAGCAAGCTCAGAAATTCGAGTGATCACATCTTCAACTGTAAAAAGGAAGCAGAGAGAGCAAACTAGAAGTGGGATGAGGTTATAAACTCTGAAAGCCCTCCCCCAGTGACACACTTCCTGCAGCAAGGCTGTACCACCTAAACCTTCCCAACAGCGCCACCAACTGGAGGTCAAGTGTTCAGATGCCTGAGACTATGGGGATGGGGGCATGTTTCACTCAAACCACCACAATTGCCTTCATATGTTATTAAAAATCTGTCTTTTCCTCAGTAGATATCCATGGACCAAACCGGTTACACTTGGGAGTGTGGGCTCGAACTTAACATGGCAGTGTCTCAAAGTTCTAGAAACCAAAGGCAACCTTAACATTGTGGAGTCCAGCACAGTGGTCTCAACAATCGAATATATTAGGAGTTTACTTATGTATTTCTTAACCCAACAAACATTTACTATACTTGAACTGTATACAAGCATGACAGCAATGTTTACGCCAGAAAGTCCCTTATTCTTCTAGAAACTACCCTGTGAGGGACGACGTGGACACTCAGTGAACTAAAGGCAGGAAGAAAACATCCTGAGAGAATGAGAGGGAAGAAGACAACAAACATGGTAGGAGCTGAGGGGGCCTGGCAGGGAGGTGTTTGGGAAGGCCTGTTTGTGGGAGAGGTCTGAGCCCGATTCCTGCATCCTGTGCTGAGCAAAGACTCAGTCACACAGTTAGAATGGAAATGGGAAGGCTGAGGTGGGATGTTAGAGGAATAAAGAGAGGGTGGATAGGAACACTGAGACAGAAAAAGGAGAGGAGGGGCTGGGTGTGCATTTCCTTAAAGCTCCTGTACGGTGGAAGCAGGTTCAGGGTTTTGACAACCACAGTGCTGAAACAGGAGCTAGGTATTCCTTAGAGGGTACTTGAGAAAGCTTTTACGTCTTTATCTTTTTCCCTTCCCTTCCCTTCCCTTCCCTTCCCTTCCTTCCCTTCCCTTCCCTTCCCTTCCCTTCCCTTCCCTTCCCTTCCCTTCCCTTCCCTTCCCCTCCCCTCCCTCCTCCTCTCCTCTCCTCTCCTCTCTCTCTCTCTCTCTCTCTCTCTCTCTCTCTCTCTCTCGTGTATGTGTACTGTGTATGTGGTACATACTGAATTAGGGGCTCCAGCTTCAGTACTTTGTCTCAGTAAATAAAGCACATAGCAATCTAGGAAGACACAAGACATCAACTTGCCTCACGTGCAGGCACATGTCCCAGCACACACATCTGCCTTAACATGTGAACACACACACACACACACACACACACACACAGAGGATAAGCACAGATCAGTGGAGCAGAATGCTAAAACTGAAAGCAGATCTTACATCGAGTCACATGGATATGCATTATGAAGGTCCCGTGGGAGTATCTCCCGGTGACATAGTGGCCGTCTTACTTTGTGTGAGCATGCTCCATGACCTTGACCCAACAGAATCACTTAGCTGCTCACATATATCTCCACCGCTCAGCCACACATGACTGTATGAGCCGAGGACTGGTAGAGATATTTTCAATGTATATATCCAACAAAGGACAAATTAAAGCTATAAGGCAGTAGTTCTCATCCTGTGGGTGGTGGCTATCAGAAAACGTATTTCCGATGATCTTAGAAACTGAGACACGCTCAGTAGCAAAATTACAGTTATGAAGTAGCAACAAAAATAATTTTATGGTTGGGGGTCACCACAACATGAGGAACTGTATTTAAGGGTCGCAGCGTTAGGAAGGTTGAGAACCACTGCTCTAAGGAAAGGCAGCTCAATATTTACAAACAAATGCAAATGTTCACCTCACACAGAAAGACAAGAGCCATCTGGCCACTGACTGTATTAGCTACTTTTCTCCTTGCTGTGACAAAGTACCTGATAAAAGCAGCTTGAAGACAGAAGGGCTTACTTCTGCTCATGGTTTTGAGAGTACAGCCCAGCATGGTAGAGAAGGATGGGTGCAGGAGCCTGCCACCAGGTCATTATATCTGCAGTCAAGAAACAGATGGGTGCTGGTGCTCAGCTCGCTTTCTTCTTCCTATTCAGTCTGGAACCCCAGACCAAGGGAAGGCGCTGCCGGCATCCAGGGGAGGTCTTCCACCCTCAGCTAAACCTCTTTGGAGAGAATTCACAGAATACCAAGAGGTGTGTCTCCTAGGTGATTCTAAATTCCTTTAAGGTGACAATGAAGATGAATGGTTGTAGTCACTAAGTATAAAGGTGCGCATCATGCATAAGAAGGAAGAGTGCAAATGTGAACCACAGTGAGCAGCCATTCTGCCACCCAAGTGTCAGGCGGAAGTGGAGCAAAGGGAACCCTCAGGCAATGCTCATGGGAATAACAATTTGCACAACCATATTGAGAATCTTTTGGTCAGTATCTATTTAAGCCAAATATACACACACTCCATGACTCACTCATTCTGCTTTGAGTACATACCTATCAGAAGTGTTTATATCCACCAGAAGCCATATGCAGGAGAATTCATAGCAGCATTTATATCTCCATTAAAAGCCTGTTCACTGGATGGGTAAATTGTGAACAAACGATAGAGTGATAATACAAAAATTAAAGAGAACACGTTGCTGCTATAGTCAGCGGCTATAGTAAAAGGTCTGGAAACATAACGAGGGGCTAAGGATGTAAGTGTAGTATTGCTTGCCTAGCATGCAGGAATCCCTGGGCTCAAAACACAGCACCACACAAACCAGGCGTGGTGGCACGCACTTGCAATCCCAACTGTCCTGAGGCAGAGGCAGGGGAATCAGAAGTTCAGAGTCATCCTCAACTATACTGCACATTTGAGGTTGTCCTGAGATACAGGAGGCCTTGTCTCAAAACCACAAAACAATAAATGAACAGACGGAAATTTTGCCACTCAAAGGAATAAAATAATTCACTCAAGTTACAAGCAGCGGCAACTCGAGGCTTCTTGCCGAGGGCCCGGAGCCGTGAGCCTATTTCCCTTTCTTTGTTTCCTCTCTTGAGCATTAGATCTTCATCCGTTGTCTGCTCAGAGACACCGGGTCCTACAGGGGAGTCTCCCTTATAGACTTCACTATGTTTCCCAATTGCTATTTGTCTTTCAGGAAAGTTGTAAGCTGGCAGCGCTGTCCTTGGGGAAAGTGTGTCCACCATGGGCTTGAGCGTGTTCTTGGTTCAGCTTAGCATTCCGACTCACAGAATCGCCAAGCATTGGCATCACACCCGCTGCTGCGCCCTCCCTCCGTTCTTTCTCTGCACGTCACCACCTTTTCCCTGTGTCCTGTCTGACAATCCGGGTGCCGGACCGCTCTGGCCCGAGGGATTAGGTCACGCAGGCGCATTGGACATCCAAGTGCGGATAAAGACGATAAAGATGCTTAGGTCTTTGCTTAAAACTTTTGGGGATGCGGCAGTGGGTCTGTGAGGACGTTTGCATAGACGCTGAGTGGGGCTAGAAGACCCACCCTAAATGAGGATGGTGCCCTCCCACGGTCCGGGGTCCTGGACCAAATGAGATGGCGTGAGCCTCGGTAAACTGCGTTGTCACAGCAACTAGAAAAGTAACCAACACAGTCTTGATGTAAACTCCGTCCCCTGACCTCTCACCTTGGACAGCCCTAGATTTTTCCCTCCCCTCGCCATCTAGAGAGTGTGCTGAAGCTTTGCGCTAAGGGCCTGCTAGCTGTCTCCAACCCAGCAAGCCTCTGTGGAAACTTCCCTGACACATTATTTGGTGTGACTATAGTCACATGTTCAAAATAACATAGGATAGAATGACATGTATCTCCCATCTATAGGACACCTAGCCACAGAGCTCCCAGGGACAGCTGAGAATCTAAGCCTTAAATGGAAGAAGGGACAACCCCAGGGCGAGTGCGGACCTGCTCTGACTTAGTCTCCAGGAGTCAGTATCCCCTGTAGTAACCCGGGAACCCCAGCTCCTACCATCTCCACAAGGAACGGCCAGCTAAGGGACGTTAGAGCCCTGTATTCTTCGCTTCCTATTTATAATACATTTATAGGTGCACACACAAACAAATACACACTCGGCTCATGAGGCCCATCCAGATGCAATTTCTAATCATATCGTCTCAACCACAACCAAAGCTGATGAGTGGCCTTGATCTTACAGTGCTCTAAGCTAGGCCCAGAGGTGGGAAGTTAGCTGGAAGCAAGGTCTTGGTTTTGTGAGCCCTTTACTCCAAATGCCCCTACACTGGCAGGCGGGACTATACAGTTTGTGTGTCGACTTCTTTTCTGTCTTCGTGATAAAACACCTAATTGAGTTCTAAAATATCATGCCATTTCATATGATGTAGAAGTATTGTTTTGTGAGTACAACTTTTTCATAACCTAGTCTCGCTGATTAATCAAATGTCTTTATAGTATAAAGAAAAAAAGCTACATTGAACCTTGCAATAGTCAGAGATGGTAGAGAACAAGAAAAAGAAGGCTTTGCTTTTTTTTAATCTCTGTGGTTTTCTGAGATCTCTATAGATTTTTGGTTGATAGATTTTCTAAGTAAACTCTTTGACATCTTTTGTACCATATTTTCAATACTTCTTTTTTTAAAAATCCTCTTTCCCAGTGTCTTTCTGCTATGGTGGAAGACATTTTTTTATTCACTCTGGAAACTGGGTTATCTTTGTTTGAAGCTGTTTCCTCTTACATCTGAAAACACATTCAAGGAATTGAGGTAGAAAGTCTTCTACCATCCAGTGGGGAATTCTTCATCAGGACAAAGCAAGCAAGCAGGACAAAGGAAGGCCACAAGGTTTAGCAAGGCCTCACCAGATACTTTTATAAAAGTTTAACAATGTGGGTTAACGCTTGGCTCAGCAGGGCAGAGACTGGCTTCTCAGTTCTTCCGAAGAACCACAGTTCACTGACTTTCTCTGCTCTGCGCTCCATTTGCCCATCAGTCTTTCCCTCTATGCTCCTCATCTCTGAGAAGGAAGACCCACCCCCATGGTGGGGGTGGGGGTGGAGGTGGGGGGATGGAAATAGTGGCTGGCATTTCCTAAAGATTTCACATAATCCATAGATGAAATTGGTAGTATCAAAAGCTGAATCTGGAAAAAAGCAAAGGCATGCGGGAGAGAGGGAGCCAGAAGTACCCAGTACAGCAAAGCCTCCTATGATAGAAATGGCGAGGTGACCCGCCACAGGGCTTTCCCTCCATCTATTGACAATTTGTCTGCCTTAAGTAGTCGTCTGTCTGCCTAATGAATAATTCCCTACAAGTTTTTGTTTCTGCTATTTGCTAAACTGAAGGAACTTAATTAAAAGTTATTGTATCTGCCCAATGTCTGCTTTCATCTTCAGATTTAGTGTAGCAAGCTGTTTTTAAAGTGTCGTTGAATTTGATGCTAGGTGTGGAGAAACCCACTGTAGTCCCAGTGCTCGGATGCTGAGGCTGGAGAGAGTTGGAGACCAGCCTGGGATACAGAACAAGACCCTGTTTCAAAATGTAAATGGGGCAGCATCCAAATGGCTGGGTGGGAAAAGAGACAGCTGCTGAGTCCAACCTGAATTCAGTCCCTGGGAGCGCATGGTGGAAGGTGAGCACCGACTCCCTCTGACCTCCACGCATATGCTATGCCCAGGCCCATCAATCACACATACGAAGCACATAGCTGTAAAGAGGTCTTCATAATATGGCTACTGTTATGGCCTGGGTATGAAATGTCTCCAGCAGGCTCATGCTTTTGGAAACTTGGTCCCCAGCTGGCAGTTTGTTCTGGGAAGTTGCAGGGCCCTAGGCTGTGGCCAGGCTAGCAGAAGAAAGTTGCTGGGGGAGAGCCTTGAAATTAGTATCCATCTCTGATTTTGGCCAAGCACTCTCCCCTGTGAGCAACAGTGTGAACAATACTCCGCCCCTGATGCCATGGATGAGGTGGTTCCACCCGTGCTGTGATGCTGCACCCCTCAAGTCATGAGCCAAAATGAGCCTTTTCCTCCTGAGGTTGCTTCTGCCAGGAACTTTGTCATGGTGACAAGAAAAGCAAGTAAGACAGTTAAATAAAATAAACCAACATTAAACTAGTTCTTCAAAAGTCACATAAAACTGAGAACAAGGGACTGGAGAGGTATCTCAGCAGTTAGAAGCACTTGCTGGTCTTGCAGAGGACCCAGCTTTGGTTCCCAGCACCAACGTGTTAGCTCACAACCATCTGTGACTCCAGTTCTGGGGATCTGATGCCCCCTTCTGGCCTCCAGGGGGCCCTGCACACACATAGTGCACAGGCGGACATACAGGGAAATAGTCATATACAAAAAAGCAAATCTTTGAGGAAAAAAAATTTCCTTAGAGATTCCCATGGAGAGAAAATAAACTATAAACATTTAACCATGATTTTATTCATAATGTTAATTTTTACTTTATAGTAAATTTTCTTAGAGATAATGTGAAAGATCTAGATTTTTAACAAAGAAGACAGCAGAACCATCTATTATTTCACTATTCCAAGATAGATATTAAAACCATTCTGGTGTCTGTTCACAGCCCTTTCACATTCTTATATAATACATATCATCTCAGCAAAATGTAGCTCATAATGCATAATTTTTGTATGATCTGATTTTTTTTCACTTAAACATATTAAAAATAAATGTCCTTAAATTTAATTATTTTAACAACCTATTATCTATTGCATATCTGGCTTGCTTCTAATGTTGAATGTACTTACTACATATGTTACTGATCTCAAAGGCAGAAAAATGACTAATAATGTCTTCTGCTGGATTGATGGAATTATCTCTGATGGGGGTATGTAAACTAGTATTAGACTTAAATGGAATGTAATTTTAGCAACTCTCACATGGTACTCTCTACCTGCCAGCCACCAGTTAGTTACTTTAGAATCAGGAAGTCATTTAACCCTCCCGGTAACAGATGTTACAGATGGGAATGAGGCCGTCTGCTGGTATTGCTTGCTGATGTCTCTCAGGTGGTGATGGAGCCAGTCTTTCATCTGGGCCCCTGTTCTTGGTCATTTCTGGGTCATCTGAGAAGCAATGCTTGTGTTCTTGGCCGGGTGCATGGGAAGTCTCAGGCAGATGAGTAGTCAGGCACTAGGGAAGCAGCTTAGACCATCTTCCCAGATAGGAACAGAATGCAGGGTATTCTTTTGTTAAACTCAGAGTCAGGAAATCAGGAACACCCTTTACTCAGACCTACCCTGAGTTTAAAATGTAGTCTTCCAAAACATAATTATCTTTATGAGTGCAATATTTCCCTTTCATCATGTTTTTCCTGTGAAATATAGTTAATTATTCATTTAGTGAGAAAAGATTTCAAACTGACAGTGGTACATATTCTTAGATGTTTGCCCGAAGTCTGCTATGTAATTATAATCATAAGAATTCAAGACAATACTGGCTGTTCTCTATCAAAGTTAGTGAATACAAAAGACAATTCAATAGCAGCCTGTCCTACAGGCCTCCTCAGAATAGGCAGTTACAGGAGACCCCCACCCACCCCTCTGCTTCAGTGAGAGGCCCGCCCACAGGAAGACAGGTGTTTCGAAAGCTCACTGGAGTCACGTGATGGGTGTTAGTAACCAGAGGAGTTAGTTGTCCTGAAGAATGACAAAGGTCCTTCCTCTCCCTCCCAAAGGCAGTCCTGTGGGGACTTCACAGCTCCTCATAACTATTCTGGTTTGGGGACCTAGTTCTCAATGCTGCTAAAACTATCAGCACAGCAGGTCCCATATAACTCTGCCAAGTTAGTGTAACAAGCCCAGTTCTGTGCTGCCTCATACTAATGGGCTGGGAAAGTGACAGCCACTGCAACCAGCTTAGAACCAAAACCACCACACACACCAAGCTGTGAATGTGCCCAGCTTGGCTTCCTCCAAGGAGCAGGAGATCCAGGGAGACAGAGACCAGTGCAGGCTGGCACTGAAGCAGCACCCTACCTACAGGACTCCTCAGTGGAGACAGGTTTTGATAATTTCTATTTTTTAAACATTTATTTATTTTTCTTTCATGCGTATGGATGTTTGGCCTGCATGTATGTCAGATTCAGTTCCCAGCACCCAAGTCGGTTGGCTCAAAACCACCTGTAACTTCAGCTCTAGGGGGGTCTGACACCATTCTTTCCTCTGGCCTCCGCGCCTGCTGTGTCTCGGGTGATTTACATTCACACCACACACACATACACACAGGCACACACCAAAAAAATAAAAATAAATCTTAAAAAGATGAACTTTCTCTTTTTCTTTCTTTCCTTTGCATTTGGTATTTTCTATTTGATTGGGGTTTCTTGTACTTGCTTTTTTAAAAAATCTGTACTTATCTGATTGTGTGCGTGTGTGTGAGTGTGTGTGTGTGAGAGAGAGAGAGAGAGAGAGAGGGAGGGAGAGAGAGGGAGAGAGTGTGTGTAAATGTGCACATGCCATGGCACATGTGTGGAGGTCAGAGGAGACTGCCAGTTCTCACCTCCTGCCCTGTTTTCTCCTGATCCTGCTGGCCACTGCACATGCCAGGCTAGCGAGCCTGCACACTCACAGAGATCCCCCTGCCTCTGCCTCCCATCTCACTGTAGGAGTGCTAGGATTGCAGATGTACACTGCTGCAGCTTCTTTACATGGGCTCTGGGGGATCTGAACTCAAGTCCTTATGCTTGCAAGCCAAGTGCTTTATTCACCAAGCCATCTCCCCAGTCCCCTCAGAAGCTAATCTAAATGTCTCTTGAACCTCAGTCTCAACAATACATGCTATATTCCTAGCGTTCTGGAGGCGGGGCAGAAGAGTTGTCATGTTGCTAAGGCTAGCCTGGGATACAGAGTGAGTTCCTTGCCAGCCTGGGCTACAACGTAAGATCCTGTCTTACAAAAATAAGCAAACAAACGAACAAAAAAATTCAAAAGGGCATGTATGCGGGCCTGGGGTCAATCCCCAGTACTAAGACAATGACTTCAAGAATGCAAGATGCAAAACAATCCAGTGAAAAGTAGATGCTTGGGTTGTCTTTCTGACATCTTGAGCTGGAGCCCTCCACTGGACAGTCCTGATCAGAAGCCTCTGATGGAGGTGACCTTCCCTGGCAGGTGGAAGACCAAAAGCTGTGCTGGCCCAGCTGCCATTCCCAGACCTGCTCCATCAGGTTTGAGCTGAGCCAGCTGTATTTCCAAGTAACCATTTATTCTTACTGAACAAAATTAAAGCATATAAGCATCCATTATAACACATTGCCAGGCTCTGTTTAATCTAGGAGAAGAAATATACTAAACGGCACCCTTGTGTTTTGGAAGAACTGACTTAACTTAATCAAGTGAGCTGTTGTCCGAAGGGAAGTTAGACACTGACTTCTTGGTGCTCATGCATGGAAGCTACCAGCCCTGGGAGGCAGTTGTGGGTAAGAAAGCACAGACCACCTCTTGCCTTCAGTTTAATGATGTATACAGATGGAAGAGAGCTTTGCCACTAAAACCTAAGTATGGCCGGAGACACAGTGATCTACGGTAAAGCCCCTCCCCCCCTTCTCTCTCTCTCTCTCTCTCTCTCACACACACACACACAGTGTATGTGTACACTTTAAATAGCAAAACAACTGACTATAAGTCTGATCTTTGAAAAATAAGTTTGGTTCAATGTGAAGAACATTTATTGAGGACACGGTGACCTGCAGGCCGCAGGTTGGGTGGTGGGGATGGGAACCAGCGAAGACAACGAAGTCACTGCTCTCCAGAAGTCACCGTGGAAGGGACCAACAGGTGCAAGGCTGGGAGTAATAAATACGGGAATCATTACACTAGTCAAATAGAAAAAAAAAGAAAAGAAAAGAATGGAAATTGTGAGGAAGTGATTCTACCAGGCACCTGCAGGAAGGTCGTGGCACGGGGACGCTGGAGTTGGATCATGGAGGATTTATAAGAGTCTTGTAGAAGGCAGGAGCTGAGAGATAAACAGGCACAGGAAAGGGAACAGGCAGCAGTACAAAGGACTTGTTAAGACAAGTAAGTAATGAAGCCTTTAGCAGTCTTTCAGCTTGCTGCCCTGTGCCTGTTCTCCTGAAAACAGCTGAGAAAATGGAGGCTCTTGGCTAGGGCTGAGACCTGAGCAGGTGGGTTTGAGGGCTGGTGTCTAGTTACTGTTCTCATTGCTGTACTGTAGCGAAAAGCCTGACAAAAGTCAGTGAAGGAGGGAAGGGTTTATTTTGGCTCACAGTTTGTGAGTATAGTCTGTCGTGAGGGGAAGGCTTGAGGGCAAGAAGTCCCCTAGTGGTGGCAGTGTGCAGCTGAGACTCATGGGTGCCTCACATCTGGAGGAGCAGAAGCCGAGGATGAGCACTGTATGGGGCCAGAGGATAGAACCTCAAGGCTTGCCCACTGTGACTCCCTAAGGCTCCACAAG
This sequence comes from Cricetomys ansorgei, assembly GCA_026225945.1. Lineage (NCBI taxonomy): Eukaryota > Metazoa > Chordata > Mammalia > Rodentia > Nesomyidae > Cricetomys > Cricetomys ansorgei. The sequence goes on along the minus strand of JAMJFZ010002307.1, from coordinate 1,841,693 downwards.
AGTGCCGTCCCCCAGGGACCGAGCGTTACACACTGAGCATGCAGTGTACAGTGAGCAAATGTGAGGAAGCTGGGAGATGTGCTGCTCAGCTCGTGGGTGGAGCGGAGGGTAGAAATGTGGCTCCACAGAACATGGAAGGGTGACTTCTAGAAGAAAACAAAAGAGAAGGCTCCTAAGAAGTGATCCTCAGGATCCAAGGACAAACACAGGAAGACAGGGGGAAGGGAACCGGTCAACAGCTCCAACAACTGTACGCGGTTCCAGAAATTTACTGGATTGAGCAACTGGCCACTTTTAATGGCTCCTTTGAGACCAGTTCCAGGAGAATGAGCAGGGTGGGAACCAGTCACCACGTCAGACATGGAAAAATATCTGTCCCATGCAGGAAATCTGAAGATAGGCGGGAGCTGATGCAGTCTCTCCCAAGGAGAGCAGTGTTTCAGAGAACTTAATGGAAATCTTGAGAAATAGGAACTGAAAATGTTGAGTCCCCCAAACCAGACAGACGAGAAACATTTGCTGAATGATGTCATTCTGCCTCCTTGGATGATATCATTTTGCCCCTCTGATGGTAACCCAGACTGTGTGAGTCAATGTCTATATTTGGACATAAAGAGAACTACCTTCTCTGCCGTGTGCCAGTTCAGAAGTCTGTCTATGCTAGTCTGGCTTAGCACTGCCTAATTATTTTAGGCTATGATTTCACCAATAGCTCCTGGTAGTTGGTCTGTCTAACATCACACAGCTTGAATCCCAGCACATTCATGCTCATGTGCTTCATCATAATTAGTCTGTTTCCTTTTGCTTTTAGAAGACCCAGCATTGTATTCATAAGGACATTCATAACATTTTTTAAACGGCGAAGTGGAAATATTAGAAGTGATCATTTGTCCAAGAGCTTATGCAGATAACTAGGTATGCCTAGACTAGTGTCTTGTAGCAGATCCAATGAATTAAGACAGTTTTCATAGAAAATTGCTATTTCTTACTATAGTCCCCAAACCCAGTCATGGTTACCAGCTGAAAAGGGTTTATTCTGGCAGCAAAGGCGGTATTCCAGCAAAGACTCATGGTACTCATTACTACGAAAGAGAAGTGAATCAAGGGACTAAAGAGGTGGTCCAGTTGGTAAAGTCCTTGCTGCAAAGCATGAGGACCTGAGTTCAGTCCTCAGCACTCAGAAAGCTACACAGGGAGATCTTTTCTACGCCCCCCCCTCAAAATAATAATCTGGGCGTAGTTGTACACATTTCTTAGTATATTGTCAAAGGAGTGTTTTCAGAGTTAAGCTTCGCATGGTGGGTTACTGCTGCCTCTGCCTGCCTTCTCCTTAATTCCTACTTGACCATTGCAAGAAGAGATAGAAGGGGTTTGAACTGCTGCCATGATCCAGGTCCAGCCAGTTGCAGAGACCATCTCTGCTTTCCCGAGCTCCTCCTCAGGGAGGCCTCAGTCCTTCTCTTAATCCAAACTATGCCTCTATGAGTGCCAAGTCGTGGGGCTAGAGATATAGTGCTATTCGATGTATTTAATGTAAAAATAGTCCTGCCTTCATACACCAGCAGGAAACAAAAGCCACTGGAATAACTGGAGGAGCTGTAAGTCTTCCAGAGGGGTGAAAATTATCATGTGTGGTAGTTAATCTTGACAGTCAATTTGATGGCTTTAGAATCACCATGGAAACACACTTCTGGATGTGTCTGTGGGTGTGTCCTGACAAGATCCACCCTGAATGTGGGTAGCACCATCGCATAGGCTGGGGTCCTGAACTGGATGAAAAGGAGAAAGTGGGCAGAGCGCCAGCGCTCATCTCTCTGCTTCCTGACTGCGGACACAAGCTGACCAGCTGTCTCTGCCCCTGATGCCAGCTAGAGCTTGCCACCGTGCCTCCCCCACTGTGAGGGACTGGACCTACAAATGGCGAGCCAGAATAGACCAGGGTTTCATCATCTCATTTCACAGCAAAGAGAAAAGCAGTTCATACACGCTATCAGCCCTTCCTCCATGGGTGACCCTTAGAACCAGACCTGCCAACAGTGACCTAGAAAGCCTGGGCATTCACACAGACTGGACACAGTTTCCTCCAGTTACCTTCCATGTTATCCAGCAACTCCAGGCTTTGGTCTGAGTTCTCTGGGCCCACATGCTAGTTCTTGGCTGGTATTGGAACCCACCCACCCTGCTTAATTCTTGTCAAGTCTCTCTTGTTGGAAAGAGATCAAATCCTCTCCTTGTTCTCCTTCTAGATGAGCTGTTTCCCATCCCCCTGGCTTGGATTCTAGTCAACTGCCAGGATTCTTCTGTTGCATGCTGCCTTTCAGACCGACTGCCCAAACCAAGTCCAAGTTACCCCAAGACCATAGAGAGTATCAAAACTCCTTGGTTGGCCCTCAGTCCCTCTCCCGATTCCTGATTTTTTCCTTCCCCTTATTTCATTTTGCAGTAGGACCTGACAGCCTTTGTGACTAAGGCTGAGCTGTGCTACTGTTACCCAGAATGCCCTGGGCTTATTGACAACTGAACACATATTTATCTGTTCTTTCTTCTTTGCTCATGGTCTAAGTATTGCTTATTCACACAACAGAAGTTCCCTAAGAGCCCAACATGTGCCAGACACTATTCTAAGTGTTCAGGAAACACTAGTGAACAGACCCTGAGCTTCAGGGCATAGCTATCCTGTGTGGGTTCTTGGAAAGCATTGAGCTTGACCACCAAGCGCAGAGGGATGGAGACCAATGGGCCCTCTGCTGGCTGCACACAAAACTGCTTCCAATCTCCACGTTTTCAAGATGAAGGCCCCAGGCATTGCCTCCTGCCCATGCTGCTCACCTCCTCCAGTAAAAGGAATCCCCTGGTGGGCTGTTTCCAAGATATCCTGCTGACAGCATGATGTCACCCCAAAATGACTGTACACAGTTTACAAACCAGCTGATAAGTGAGTTTCTGCTTGGAGATGGAATCATTGCTCCCAGAAGACAGCCATTCAACACTGCCACAGAGATTCTAAGCTGATGTTCCTCTTTTCAGAGACTTCAACCATGCTATTTAAGGAAACACAAATATGACTTCTACTCTGATTAAAACTTGTAACAACATGGATCCCCGTTGGATAAATACTCCTCTATTTCTTCTTTAACAGTCTATTATGTTTTGTTTCTGTGCCAGGTGTGTGTACCCACACCCACACACACTCAGTGTGGGGTCTATAGATCTGAACATAGGTGTCTATGCAGTTTCTTCAGCTGTTTTTCCTTCTTTCTATCACTTGTTCTCCCCTCCCCCACCTTCTTTCTTTCTCTTTTGAGAAAGGATTTCACCCTGTGGCTCTCGAACTTTCAGCAATCCTCCTGCCTCTGCTTTTCAGGTACCGAGATTCTGAGCATGCACCACTACACCTGTGGCAACAGCTGTTTTCTTCCATCTCGTTTCATCTCAAGAGTTCCCCTGTTGACTCTGAAGATTGCTAAGCAAACCAATGTTGACTGTCAAAAGCCATTACTAGCTAGATGTGGTGGTGCCTGGCTGTGATCCCAGCACTGGGAGTAGGCAGGAGGGGAATCATGAGTTTGGTGCCAGCCAGGGCTATGCAGCAAGGTCCTTTCTCCAAAACAAAACAAAGAATAATGCCAAGCAAAGAAATTGGTGTTAAGCAGTATCTGAACAGGAGTGGGGTCTGGGCTGTTTCCTCTGGTCTTCAGGTGGACACTGACCCATAGGTCAGCTGAGAACCAGAGAGGCTGAGGTCACAACAGTGCCCTGCTGTGCACACAGGACTGTGCCGGTGATGTAAGATGGACCAAGCCCTGTGTCAGACAGGCAGGGAGGGCAACTGGCCATGTGGCATGATTGGACATATTCCCAAAAAAGGAACTAGATGGAAAAAGTCCTTCCTGCTACAGACAGGGCTGTGGTTACTGTGATTTTTGTGAAGTCAGCCTCATACTCCTACTGCTGGCCTGCGTTTAGTATCATGGGACATGATACAAATCCAGGGAGGAGCCCTAGGGACTGGAGGGGAGCCATCCTGGATCCCAGGCTAAATCCAACTTCTCTTTTCATCCTTGCTTTCCCCAAACATTAGTAGTGCCTTCTCTGAGCAGGGTAGGGCGTTGTGCTTAACACTGACAGGCCAAAGCCAAGTAACACACACAGTCTTTCGCTCAGGATGTGATAGAAGTAAAAATTCAAACAAATTCGAATGAAGTGCTTGCAAGATGGCTCTTGGGTAAAGGTGGTTGCCACCAAGCCTGACAAAAGTTCAATCCCTGGGGCCCACAGGGTGGAAGGAGAGAACTGAATTCTACAAGTTGTCCTCTGACTTCCACATGCACACCACAGAACACACATGTGTGTAAATGTGCCCACACAAAGCAACAAAGGTAATTTTTTAAAAAAAGATATGGAAGTGAAGGGATTTGGGTCATAGCAGAACAGTCCCCTCCCTCCCTCCCTCCCTCCTTCCCTCTCTTCCTCTCTGTAACACTGGCTTGGCCCAGAACTTGAGACAACCCTCCTGCCTCAGCTCCTGGGTGCTGGGAATACAGGCAGAAGCAATCACACAGGCTTGAGTTCTGCGCCTTCACAGCAGTGGCAGTTCATGGATCTGTATGATCAGACGTGGAACAGTTGTATTGTTTTTGACACTACTGCAGTTGCATAAAATGTGAACCTTGGGAGAAATGGGGCGAACTGCATAGGGGTCACTCTGCACTAGCTTTGTAAGCTTCTGGATTCAGTGATTATTTCAAAATAAATTTGTATTTTAAGCAGATGGAAGAGGTAGGTTCATTTCCCGAGAACATAGGTTAAGCGAAGTTTATGACTTGATCAAAGTGGCAGAACTGAGTGTGTAAATTAAACAAAAGCATTCAGGTCTGGAGTTCTGGGGCCAAATCTGGAATGTTTCTGCAGGCCTAGAAATTGCCAGCTTTGGCCTGGAAGTTAGAATCGTGACAGTCGATGTGATCCTTGGGAAATGGTGGATGCTACAAACAGCTCCACTGACAAGATGTACAGAGTGGGGAAGGCCAGGGAGAAGGGAAAAATCAAAATAACTGGCATGGGAGAGCAGGGGAGAGACTAACTTACAAAACCGTAGGCTGCTGACTCCCGACCCTCGCTGTCCTGTCACCTGACTCAACAAGTGCCCCAGGAACTCATTTGTGACCCCAAGAATAGCAGTTGACCATGATACTTAGTAGTGAAGAAGAGGAGAGTCTGGGAGCCATGTGGATAAAGGTCCTCCAATAAATCCAGTATGCCCAGGATAGCAGCCCGTGCCCGAGGGATGGGAGACAGGCTGTAGGAAGGTAGGAAAGGTAGGGTGCTTTAAGATAAGAGAAGGGAGGCCAGAGAGAGTTTCAAAACATGAAGCCACCAGCCAATGAGAGTTACCAGCCGATGAAGGACAGGATGGCGGACAGGGAGAGTTCTCTCTGGCGGAGAGAGACAGTGATGCTGCCGTGGGAGAGAGATGTGCCGATGTGGGGTGGCAGACACGTGTGGGGTTCCTTTCTGTGTGAACGAAGAGGCCAGATCATCAGTGAAAGACCCGCTGGGACTTGGGGGGGGGTGACTGGGGATGTGAAGTGGCTGCAGAAGAGATGAAGAGTGCTGGGACACAGCAAGCTGTGGCTTCTGCAGCGGGCCGCCTGAAAAGAAAGGCTTAACCTGGCTGAGAGCAGCCCGGCAGGGGGCAGGGCGGTCTGCGGGGGGTGGGGCATCCACACCAGGGCTCCACGCAGTCTCTCTGTCCCCTCCTCCAGCTGCTCAAAGGATCAGTCAGCAGCTTCTTCGAGCCCCTCGAGAACGTGTCTTGGGCCCTCTCTATTGTTCCTCTCTCTCTCTTCCTTTTCATCATTTTCTCTTCCCTGTTCGCTCCTGTACTTGGAATTCAAATCCATGCCTCAGGATCTGCCTTTGTGGAAACTGAACCCAAGACAAGATCTGGGTTGAAATCAGTGAACATCAAGTGAGTGCGTGTCTGCCAGGATGTGATTCTAGAATGAAGCTTGTGAACTTGGAGGTGAAGGGGGAGCAGGGAGTGAGCACTGGAGACTCTGCAGCCCTTGCAACCAGAACAGGGAGGCCAAATATTCAAGACATTGGCAAGAGGATGTTTTCAATTGATGATCATCAGAGCCTGTGGAGTAAACCAGCTTCCTGGTCCCCCATGAGGTCAGGAGACCATGGCAATGAGAATTTACTCTACTGTGTTTCATGGGAAGTAAGGACTTTTTAAAGGAAGAAAGAAAGAAGGAAAGAATGATGGGAGAAAGGGAAGGAGGGAGGGAGGGAAAAAGGAAAGAAAGAAGAAAGAGAACTGTCCTGAGGCTGGAAAGGGGTGGTTTGTCATCACTTTGGATGGTGGTCGTGTGGAAGACAATGAGCCAGGTGTCAAGAATCTATCATTAATAGGGGTGGAGTCATCAGAGGACTCCGCTAAGGATACAGCTGATGGAATTCAGCGCTGTGGGCATCTATGACTCTGAAGTCACTCGTTCTGCGCTGAAGTGGCCTGGGGTCACTGCCTTTAAGGTTCACAGTATCCTATGGATGCTGGCCCCACCTTACCCTGGCCAGCTCCACTGAGCGAGGGGCATCCGAATGCTAGGAAGTGCAAGTGCCTTTCTCCATTGTGTTTTGCCTCTTTGGAGTCAAGTCCAGTAGAAGGGTCCTGCACTGAAGAGCATGGATATTATGTTTTGATATTTCTTGTGGAGAGACTTTTGGGAGAGAAGGGCTGCAGCATTTCACACGCCGACAGAGACAGCACTGGCTGCAGACTTTCTCCCAGCCTGGTCAATGAGTCAATTTAGTCAGTGAGAACCTGGGGAGAAAGCTTTATTCAGCTTACAATTCCACATCACAGTTCATCATCAGAGAAAGTCGGGACAGGAACCAGGAACTCAAGCAGGGCAGGAACCTGGAGGCAGGAGCCATGGAGGGGTGCTGCTTCCTGGCTTGCTCCCCATGGCTTGCTCCCCATGGCTTGCTCAGCCTGCTTTCTTATAGAACCCAGGACCAGCAGCCCAGGACTTTTTTTTTTTTAGTTGAAGATCCCTCCTTTCAGATAACTCTAGCTTGTGTCAAGGTGACATAAAACTAGCCAGCATGGCGGTCATCTGTCATTTGGGTTGTTAGAGGGGATTTATGACCTGCTGACGATTTACAGTAAAGTGAACAGTTAGGAAACAAGTCCAGAAGGTCACCTGCTCACAGTCTTGTTTGACTTCCTGAGAGAATTGCTTGACTCCTGACAAGGAATTTTCTTTTTTTAAGGGAATTGTTTTGTTTTTTGAGCAGTGGAAGTCTACTGCATAGCACAGAATCCTTGAGACAGCTTCCTTTCTGCACATACGTATGAGCAGATTAAGCAGGGATATAGTCCAGGTACGCAGCTAGAACAGATATACACGTAAAGGGTCTCTGCTGAGGCCCTGCCTACCGTTCACATGACCAATGTCATCATAAATCTCATTCCGTCACCATTGAGCAACACCTACTGAGAGACATCTTTGGAAGCAGCAGGGTTAGAAAAAGGAGCTCCTTATAGAGTGTGTACAACCCTGAAAATGACTACTACAGGACAATTGGAATGTGTACTGCAGCCAAGGGAACAAGGCATCCTGGGAGTGTGAAGGGAGCAGAGACTAACACTAGAAGGAGGAGAACTGCGACTCTCCGCGGGGCAAGTGACAATAACCAAGCTCAGGCTCCTGTTTTCTCATGACAGCTTTCTGACAAGGAGGCAGATCTGTGGTTGTACATGAGAATATCATAGGACACTTGAATCCATATCCGAACCTTCCAAAGCGAGGTTCTGTTTATGATGACAGAGTCATCAGACTGGCCTCAGTCTTGCTCAGTAGCCGAGAGAATGCTGTGGTGGTTTGAATGAGAATAGTCTCCATAAACCATATATTTGAATGCTTTGTCACTAATTAGTGGAACTGTTTGTGAAGGATTAGGAGGTGTGGCCTTGGTGGTGGTGGTGTGTCATTGGGAGTATGCATTGAGGTTCAAAACCCCACACCGGGCCCATTCATTCTCATTCTCATTCTCTCTCTCTCTCTCTCTCTCTCTCTTCCTTTGCCTGCTTGTGGATCAGAAGCTCTCAGCTTCTTGCCATGATTATCATGGACTAACTCTCTAAAACTATAAACAAGCCCCCAGTTAAATACTTTCTTCTATAAGTTGCCTTGGTTTCTCCACAGCAAGAGAACAGTAAACTACAACAATTAGGAAATAAATTTATGATGAATCTTTCCCAAAACACAGTTATAAGTTCTATATACTTCATAAGAAGAAAGGTAATAAAGCAGATTTGGTGATACATGTTTATAATCTTAGCACCTAGGGGGCAGAGACAAGAGCATGAGCAGTTCAGAGCCAACCTCAGTTACATGGAGAGTTTCATAGTTACATAGAGACCAGCCTGGTCTACAGGTAAGGGTGCTTGCTGCCAAGCCTGGTGACCTGAGCTTGATTCCAGGTCCCACATGGTAGAAAGAGAGAATTGACTTCTGCAAGTTGTTCTCTGACCTTCGCACATACGCTGTGCTGTTAGTCCACATGCACACAACTGAATAAATATCTTTTTAATTTAAAAAGGAAGTCATGCAGTGGATACTTTGACTGGTAAGTCCATATGAAAAACTTCTTTTCCCACTAAAAGTGAAGAAGAGTAGGTAGGCCGTTTCTGGAAAGGCCTGATAGCACCTTCAGCTTTGCGGATCTCAGCAAGCAAAGGCAGGCACAGGCAGTGCGTAAAAGATGAGCGTGGATCCAATAAAACTTCTTATAAAAACAGAAAGGTGGCTGGAGGGAGGCTCGGCAATTAGGAGTGTGTGTCAAGAACCAGTTTAGGGCGGCTCGCAGCTGCCTGTGACTCCAGCTCCAGCGGATCCGATGCCCACTTCTGACTTCTGTAGGCACACACACAAACACAGACACAAACACACACAAAACTACAAATAAATATTTGAAATTTTTAAAAACTGCTGAGGAAGTGGTAGCACACACTTTTAATTCCGGCACTCCAGAGGCAGAGGAAGGAAGATCTCTGTGAGTGTGAGGCCAGCCTAGTCTACAGAGTGAGTTTCAGGAAAGCCAGGGCAGCATAGTGAGATCCTGTCTCAAACACAAAACAAAACAAAAAAACCCAAAGCAAAAAAACAAACAAAAAAAAAAAATCAGAGCAAACAAATACTAAAATAAATAAATAAGTAAAATAAAATATGTACTGATGGGTAAAGATCTTCAGGACATTTTTACTAAATGAAAAAGGCTATACAATAATATACATAGTATGTGTTCATTCACATTTAAAAATAACATTTGTCTTTATGTGTATGAGTGTTTTGCCTGCACGTATGTATGTATATACATACATACATACATACATCTACATACACTATGTGTGTGCTTGGTGCCCATGGAGGTCAGAAGAGGGATCAGACCCCCTGAAGTTGGAGCTACAGATGGTTATAATCTGCTGAGTGGGTGCTGAGGACTGAACTCAGATCCTCTACAAGAACAGTAATTGCTCTTGAGCCATCTCTCCAGCCTTGCATTCACTTTTATTGCATGTAATTAGTCCAGCAAATGATTAATAACAACAAGAGGACATTTTCATAGATACAAGCCTGCCAGACCTCAGCAGAGGGGATGGCATGTCATGGCAAGTGCCATCTTAGACAGCTGTACCAACTATCTCATCCTCAGGACTTCTATTAAATCCAAGCTTCTCCTTACTCATCCAGAGGTCTATTTGCATAATGAAAGAAATCTCATAGTTTGACTCATCCCACAACTGTAAAGGAATATTTACTTATCTCTGGCAAAGGATCACATTGAAAGATCCATGTGATAGCTAGGAAGGGATCAATTCCAAAGGTCTATATGAAGGGATCAAATCCAAGGGTCTACATGAAGGGATCACATGTAAACCATTGGCCTTTGTGGTCCGAACGGAATGTAGAAAGAATGCAGTACACACCTTTAATCCCAGTATTCAGAAGGCAGTACATGCCTTTAATCCCAGAATTTGGGAAAAAGGAAGCAGAGCTCAGAAGGAGTCAGTGTCAGACAGGAAATGACATCTGAGATGAGTCAGAGTGAAGGACAGGCAAAGTGACAAATCAGAGGAAGAGTTAGCAGAATGAGTCAGAATGAAGACACACCCAAAACTGTCATGATAGAAAAGCAGGCTCTCAGCTCAGAGTGTGAGGAAAAAAGTCAGAAAATAAGGCAGAGAAGCATAGAGACTGGCTAAGGCAATATGGGGCAGTGAGAGCTCACAGAGACACAGAAGCAGTCTGAGAAGTCTGAGGCAGAGACACAGAGGCAGCTGGGCAGAAGTCAGTATCAGATGGAAAGAGTGAGTCAGTTTGAAGTCCAACAGAGCAGTTCAGACTGAGACAATCAGAGAGTCAGCCAGAGCCTTCCAGAGTCAGAATTCTGAGTTCAATCAGAAACAGTAAACTAGTTCAGAAGATCAGTCTGAACCAGTCAACTCGGAGAGGAGTTTGATCCAGAACAGCGAGCGAGTTGAACCACAAGAGTCAGAGTTCAGAAGAAGCTAGTCAGAGTGGCTCAGTCAGTAGTTAAGAAATCTCAGAGGTTGATTAGAATGTATGGAGGCTTAAATGTTTTAGATTGTAGAGAGACCAAAAAGTCCCAGGGCTCAAGGACTAGGACTAGGGACTGAAATCACCAAAGAATAAACCACACTTTGCCCTGAATCAGCGGCTACAACAGGATTTATAGCTATATGCATTCTAGCACTATGACTCCCCTTTAGTAGAATAAAGCTTCTGGTTGGTCACTGGATCAGTTTTTTCCTGTCCAATGATATAAATAAGTGGTATCTTTAGCAAGTTATGGAGAGTAACCAATAAGAGAGTGTGTGTAAGAGGGTACTCATTGGCAGAAACTTTCTGGAAAAATATTATCCACTACAGATATATATATATATATATATATATATATATATATATATATATATATATATATGAATTCTTATTCAGAATGAGCAATACCAATGTAAAATTACTTCAATTTAAAATTGTATAAAATAAAAAGAAATGAAGTATTTCTTTTGTCCTGCCAACAGGAAGAGACAAAACACACATTACATCCTGTCTATGTTGTAATACAGTCTTCTCAGTAGGAAGCAATTTTACTGAAAAAAGAGGCAATAACACACCCTATAATTACTACAGAGTGATCTATTTAACAGAACTCCACCAAAGCAGCATCACACGGCTTGATGTAAAGCAGGCTCTGTAACAGCGGTATGCTCATTTCGCCCAGGGCCATTTGGGGCTATTTAAAAACTTGAAGTCAAGCAACATTGGAGAAATAATCTCTGTTCCTAGAATAAAGAGTTAGTCAGAGTTATAAATACATGAGCCCTGGTGTGCGGGTTAACCCACTACTTCCTACCAAAAATTCTGCTGTCCCAGAGACTCTAACCAAGACCCAAAACAAACAGGATAGGAAAAAAGAGAAAATCAAGGGGACATGGGAAGGCAAAGGAAAGCCTCTGTCCAGAGTCTGGTTGAAGCTTCTGGGTAAGCATCAAGAATTCCAATCTAGCTAGCATTTGCTGTGGAAGCTGCCTATGTAGGGACAGTATAGCTTTTGTAGAAATTTCCAAATAAGCATCTTCAGACCACAGTGAGCCACGCTTAAGGCCTAAGTGTACCTGACCCTGGAATGTATGCCTTTCTCCTTTCCCAAATGTGAAACTGCAATTTTGTGGGAATCTTAATAACAATAGATAAGTGTTGGTGTACAGGGAAACATCCTGCATCTCTGTGGAGCACACCAAACTAGGGATTCACCTTCTCAGCTGTAACCCTATCCAAGGCCCCTCAGAAGCCATCCCATGATCTCATTTGAATCCCTTAGGGTGAAGCCCTTTGAGATGTAACTTCAGAATCCATCAAAATACATGCAGCAATTATGAAGACACTTAAGCACAACTCTTTTATTTACACTTATTTATGTGTATGTGTGTATATTTGTGTGTGCCGTGGCACATGTGTGGAGGTCAGAGGTCACCTTGTAGGAGTCAGTTCTCCCTTTTCACCATGTGGGTCAACTAAGGCCATCAGACTTGGGAGTAAGCGTGCTTACCTTCTGAATCATCGTACTAGTTCATAATTCTTTCACTTTTGTGCTTTTAAAATCTATCTATCTATCTATCTATCTATCTATCTATCTATCTATCATCTATCTATCTATCTATCTATCTATCTATCATCTATCTATCTATCTATCATCAATCTATCTGGTGGAGGGGTGCACATGTCCTGGTGCGGGTGAGGAATTCAGAGCACAACTTGCAGGAATTGGCTCTCTGCTTTCATCATGTAGGTCCTAGGATTGAACTCAGGTCTCCCGGTTCTAGGGAAAGCACTTTTGCTCATTGAGCCATCACATTGCCCCTCCCAGGATTCTTTTGAAAATCCAGGCTCACACCCAAGCCCACACTCACACTTGGTCATGCCTTATCCTCTCCCTGTCCCCTGCTATTAACAGTGTGGCTAAATCTCTATAAAGTCTCTTCCTAATGGAGGCTCGGGAGATGGCTTCGCAGTTAAGAGTGAATACTGCTCTTGCTGAGAGTTGCAGAAATTTATTTCTGGTTATGTTTAAAATGGTTGTTTGTGCATTGTTGGGGGAAGGGCTGCCTAGGCCTTGGCATTTTCGATGATCTGCAGGAGTTGGCTTTATGTAAAAGATGTTTGATTCCTCATGATCTGCACCTGTGTATTGCTCTCTGGCAGAGTCATTATCATGAAACACCTGAGGAGCTTCTGTGTCAATAAAAACCCCTGAGATCAGACTTCAGGGTTCCACTGTCCAGAATGGTGCTTGCCATGACAGGTGGTTCCCTCTGCTGAGGTCTGGCAGGGTTCGCATCTATGAAAATGTCTCCTTTTTCTTGGTGAGCTACACAGTAGTGTACTGCTACAGCAGAGTGCCTGAGTTTGGCTCCCATGACCGATGTCAGTTGACTCACAGATATCTGTAACTCCAGCTCCATCCAGGGAATCATCTGACACCCTCTTCTGGCGTCTGTGTGCACCTTCGCTCACATGTATGTACTCACATATGTAATTAAGAATAAAATATATGTCAACACACACCTTCTTCTTAACAGCACGCAGCTCTGCTTCACACTGGCTCATCTGGAAATCCTCTTCTGAGGTCAAGCAAAAACCCTGGTGTCACCAAATGGAGGTTTCTGGAATTCCTCAGGCAAGAGTATTGTATTTCCAGCCAACTTCACAGCGCTGCTGACACTTTAACCTTAAAATCTCTACTTTTAAAACTAAAAAAATCTTTATTTTATTAAAAAAGAAAAAAAGCAGCACCTTTAGCCTCCCTTGGGAATTTATAGCGTATGAAAAGGTGAAGGTTCTGAGCCACAGGTACAGCCCTTCCCTACTTTATTGATGATTAAGGCCCACTCTGTTGGTCATGATGACTAATTATTATGTTTCCTTGCTAAATCACCCTGCTTATCATCACAAGAAGATAAGTCCCCCCGCCTTGCTAACAGTCTGTTCCTTTCTATTTTCAGTGGAGCAAATGAATCACAATATTTAAAAAAACTTTATAAATAATTTGATTGTTCAACTATTGGTGATTTGTTGGTGTTAAATGTAGTATATTGACTCTCTTACAATGGATGATAAAGTGGCTGGCTTCCCCACACTGTTCCTCATTTCCTCCTTTCAAACAATGACATCACTATTTGAGTCCCACGTTTGTTTCCTTAAAATTAACTACAAAACCACAGTGCTAAGTGCTGCAAAGGAGTAAGATCAGAAACAGAGGACAAGGACCCAGAGATTCAGGCAATGAAGTTAACTTGCAAAGTTTAGTTAGGATTCCGTGGTCACTGACATCTGCTTTGAACATGTGCTTCTCTCTGGAATTGCCCCTCAAGGGAAACTTCAATAATGCTTTCTATTGTGCTGATAAAATGAAAGCATGTATTTTATAAGTGAGGTGATGTGGAGGGAGATATTTTTGCTATTGAAAAAAAAAAAAAAACCTGGCTAATTACTCTAGGGATAAGGAGATAAGATTACTCTGGGTTGAAAGATGATAGACAAAGGGCTACAGAGATGGCTCAGCAGTTAAGAGCACGGCTACTCTTGCAGGGGACCCAGGTTTGGTTCCCACCATCCGCATGGTGGCTCATGACCTATAACTCCAATTCCAGAGGATCTGATGCCCTATTCTGGCCTTCTCAGTGGATGTACAAACACGCAAGCACACACATATGCATGCATATAATTTTTTTTAAAACACTAAAGATAATAAAACGTATTTTTAAAAATGGTAGACAAAGAAATAAACACCAAAGCCAGCCTGAGTGATTTAACAAAACCGTGTCTCAAAAACAAAATACAAAACAATAAAACCAGCAACAAAAGGGGCTAGAGAGATGGCTCAATAGATGAGAGTGTAAGTGTTACAGCTCTGAGTGGAAAGGTACCCTACAAGTTGCGAGCCAAGGAATACCATGAAGTCATACCACACAGCAAATCTCACCAAGAGATTTATTGGGAAAGACACAGGAAGAGAAGAGGAGCAAAGCAGCAGAGAACTGAGCAGGAGGCGGGCTTATATAAGGTTTTTGGAGGATGGAGTTTTCCGAGGTGGAAATTTCCAGGGTTGGGGTTGGAAGGTTTTCAAGTTCTGAGCTTGAGTGAGTTTAGGGATTGGTAGAATTTCAAGCTCAAGGATTGGTGAGTTTCTGAGCTCAGGGATTGGGGGGTTTTCAAAACCCAAAGTGAGCTTGGACTTTTCAACCTACAAAGATTGCTTCCTACTCTTCCAGGGACCAGAGTTTGGTTCCCAGCATCCACTTCAGGCAGTCTACAATCACCATAACTCAAGCTCCAGGGCATCCTATGTCTCCCAAGGGATGTACACCCACATGTCATCTATCCACACAGACATACACACATACACAAATAAAATTAATTTAAAAAATTAAATAATGGTAAATAAAAAAGCAAAAAGCAAATTAAAAACAATAGCAAAACAAAATGGAAAAAAAAGTCTAAAACCCCTAAAGGCATAAAGCAGAGACTGCTAACTCTAAGCTCAACTTCATATTGTTGGTTGTAGCAATATGTCTAGTCAGATGAAGGTGTTATAGCTGCTAGCAAATAGAAATGCAGGGCTCTCCACTAAATATACATGCCAAGTGAAGGAGGGATGCTTCCAGTATGAGTATACCCCATGAAGCACATTATCTTGCACCCCTAAAAAATATTTTCCCTTGTACTTAGGAATAATCAAGGAGATATGTGGAAAACACGGGGCAGATGTGGTGGTTAGAATGAGAATGTCCTCCAGCCCCCAGTTGACAAACTTGGTTGATTTAGAACTGACAATAAGGAATTGTATTAACCTTTTCCAATAATGGTTTTAATGTTTTAAAATTTTTTTACTTCTTATATTATATTATTATATTATATGCAAATATAAAAATATAAATAAATATAAATATAAGATATAAAATATAACATAAACATAATATAAATAAGGCATATAATAATATATAATTCATTATGATTACTATAATATATAATATATAAATAAAATAAATGTAATACAACACAAATAAATTATAAGCATATATAATTATACATAACCAATTTATATTATTACTATAATACTTTTTTATTATTATTAATTTCACTTATGTGTATGGATGTTTTGCCTTCATGTTTGTGCACCACGTGTGTGTCTGGTACCCTTGGAGGCCAGAAAATCCCCTGGAACTTGAGCTATAGATGGTTATGAGCTGCCCTGTGGTGCTGGGAATTGAATCCGGGTCCTCTGGAAAAGCAGCCAGTGCACTTACCTACTGAGCCATCACTGTAGAAAATAAAGAGAAGTACAAGAGTGAATTAGATTAACTTTAGAAGGATGTCGCTGGAGACTTCTTGTTTTGAGGTAGGGCCGCACTCCGTAGCCAGACTGACTTCTTGGACTCACAGCAATCCTCCTGCCTTGGCTCTTGAGCACGGTGATGACAGATGTGAGATGTCGTGCCTGGTTCTTAATATTCTACAATATTTACACATGGTATATAAATAAAATATAGATAATGAATAAAACGTACAAAAGGGTGTTGCATACTCAAATAATTAATGGGCCATGCTCCACACACTACTGATTTGCCCAAGACATCTTGAATCACAGCACCCAGGAAGCAGAAGCACCGGGATTTCTGTGAGTTCAAGGCCTGCCTAGTCTACATAGCCAGTTCCAGGCCAGCCAAGACCATACAATGCGACCCTGTCTTGTTGCCAACCATTAACTTTTCTCCTGTGATCCACTTTTTAGGGCTGGGGTTGTGCCTCAGTGCTAGAAAGCTTACTTAGTGTGATAGCTAATTTTGATTGTCAACTTGGTAAGATTAAGACAGACCTAGGGCAACTGAGCATGGTGTTACACTCCAGTAATCCCAGCTCTAGAGAGGCAAAGGCCAGAGGGTCAGGAGTTCAAAGTCACCCTTGGATACACGGGGAGTTCAAGGCTAGAGGGGGCTTCGTGAGACACTGTCTGAAAAAAAAGTAAGAAAAAAAAAAACCACCTCGGACATTAATGAGACACACCTTTGAGTGACAACCCTTGGGCTGGAGTTCTGGACTGAATAAACAGGGAAAATAAGACTTCCAGCTGTGCACTGGCAGTCTCTGCTTCCCGATCTGCTGAGATGTGAGCAGGCAGCCATGTGCCTGTGCATGCCACCAGGGAACTAGCTACCCACTGCCATGTCTTCCTGGTCATAATGGCTTATATGCTCTCAAACTGTATCTAAAATAAGCGATTCCTCCTCAGAGGAATTTTGCCAGATGTTTATCTTTAGGAAAAGGAAAGTGACTAAAACATGTGGCTTGCAGACACTCTGGGTTGATCTCCTGAACCATGAAACAAACACGCTTTCTAGGCAGAGAATTATTCAGTGGAATGCTGTTTTAATATCTGATTATTGGATATTTTAGGGTTTTTTTTGTATTTACATTATTATAAATAATTCTATGATAAATACCTCTGTAGTTCAAGCATGTTCCTGATTACTGTGTGTGTGTGTGTGTGTGTGTGTGTGTGTATGATAGTGCATGGGATCAGAGATCAATGTTGAGTGCTTTCCCATATCACTTTCCACCTTATTTTATCCGTCTATCTGTCTGTCTATCTATCTATCTATCTATCTATCATTTATCTATCTATCCATCTATCTATTTGTCATCTATCTATCCATCTATCTATCTATCTATCTATCTATCATCTATCTATCTTTTTGAGACAGGGTCTCTCACTGAACCCAGAGCTTAACAATTCAGCTACTGGGCTGGCTAGAAAGCCCCAGAAATCTTCTTGTCCCCATCTGCCCAGAACTTGAATTGCAGGTGCACATGGCCTTGTATGGCATTTTGCATGGGTGATCGGGGACCTCAGGTCCTCAAGCCCACATCAGCCAGCGTTTTACTGACTGAGCCATCTCCCCAGTCCCGTGTATATCTTAAGTGTAAATCCATAGAGAAGGACATACATTATTTGGGTGTCATACCCCCCCGCCAGAATTCCTCTCTTTTCAGATGATGGACTGACCATCCCACATACCCCCTACTTTCTAGGAACTGCCTCTGCCCACCCTGTGACTTTTTACCACATGGCTGGGTTCAGCACACCCTGCCTTCTGACTCCAGACATGGTGACTGACTCAGGCCTGGGCGTGAGATCCAAGTAGGGCTCACTAGAGTCTGATAACGACACTGAGATAGAAACAGCTCCTTCCTTCTAACATTCTTTTTGAGGTCTCATGTAGCCTGGGCTGGTCTCGAGCTTGCTATGTAGTAGAAGATGACCTTGAACCTCTGATCTTCTTGCCTCCACCTCTTGGCTGCTGCACTCTCACCTACTAAGACATCTCACCAGCCCACAAGCTTCTATTTTTAGATATACTGGTGATAGTTTAGCTAAATATATTCTATACAAAATGTTTCTCTCAAGTGATAGTCTCAAAGTCTATTTCCATTTTCCATTATTCTACTTTTCAAAATCATTACATGGCTCTTACACTATAATTCCATTTACCTTATCCCCATCCCTTGGGTTCTTTTTGCATAATTTGTACTCCTATATTCTGGGTGACATTGTCCTGGGGAGGCCATGAACACATGTCTCCTGTCCCCACATAGGGAATTGGTGACAGGCCAAAGTAAGGATACCACTGAAGTCTAACTTGATGAATGAATGAGTTTATTGGGTTAACTTAAAGGATCAGAAGTGACTCAGAGACAGCTGCTGTCACCAAAGTCCTCCCCAACATGGGAGATAGTTCACAAAAGGTAGACCCCTGGAGCTCACTGTATGATTTGAAAGCAGCTCTACAAGTTGAAGAGTATCTTCTAGGCAGCATGGTTTGTCTGCACTTCTCCCAGGCAGCTTGTTGGGTCTCTTTAGTGTTGCTACTTATATAATCTTGGGAACCGGGGGTGGGGTATGGGGGGGTAGTCATTGTGCACTGCACTGGCTACTTTTACATTAACTTGACACAAGCTAGAGTAATTGGGGAGAAGGGAGCCTCAACTGAGAAAATGACTCCAAAAAATCTAGCTGTAGGTAAACCTGTATGGCATCCTTTTAATTAGTGATCAATGGGAGAGGGTGTAAGCTATTGTGGGTGTGCCAACCCGGGCTAGTAGACACGGGTTCTATAAGAAAGCAGGCCAAGCAAACCAAGAGGAGCAAGCCAGTAAGCAGCACCCCTCCATGGTCACTGCATCAGCTCCTGCCTCCAGGTTCCTACCCTGCATGAGTTTCTATCCTGACTTCCTTCCATGATGAACAGTGATGTGGAAGAGTAACCCAAATAAACCCTTTCTCCCCAAGTTGTTTTTGGTCATAATGCTTCATCATAGCAAAAGTAACCCTGATTAGGACACTTCCTAAGTCTTAAACAGTGAGCCTACCTTGAGATGAGAAAGATGGCTCAGCAGTTAAAAGCACTGGTTGCTCTTCCAGAGGACCTGGGTTCAATTCCCAGCATACACATCTGACACTTTCATACCAATGCACATGAGAAATTGAGTAAAGTATTTTTAAAAAAACCAACAAAATAACAGAAAAAAAACCAAAACAACTTTTTTTTTTTTTTTTTTTTTTTTTTAGCTTCCACTTGTATCCCCACCTCGGTGACTCAGCAGACCTATTTTTAAAATTAATACTTTTTTTTTCTTTTTGGTTTTTTGAGACAGGTTTCTCCGTGTATTCCTGGCTATCCTGAAACTTACTCTGTAGATCAAGCTGATCTCAAACTCACAGAGATCCTGCTTCCTTCTGCCTTCCAAGTGTTGGGATTAAAGGCGTGGCCACTACCACCTGGTTTTGTGAGCCTGTCTTTTGATTTCCTAAATATTGATGAATTTGAGAGAAATTGATACATAACACTGACACAACAAGTGAGAGTAACCACTAGAAAGGCCACACCTGCATGATTCTGACTATATGAGAAAGCATGGAAGAAAAAGACGATGCTTTTCAGTGGGTGCCTGGGATTCCTGGCTGGTAGAGATGACCAGGCAGCATGCAGAGGACTTTAGGGGCATGGGACTGCTTTATATGCTGCTACCATGGTGCAGATACAAGTCACTGTGCCCTTTACAAACACACTGGAGGCCCCCCACCAGCGGTGAACCCTAATGGAAACTGGATTTGGAATCATCAGCTGGACCAGTTCCGGCTCATCATTTACAACGAATGTGCCACTGCGGTGCTAGATGTGGATAATGGGGGTGGGGGCGGGGCGCTAGGGTAGAGAACCTAAAACTGCTTCTGAAAAATAAAGTCTATTACAAATGTACTAACTTGCTGGGTGTAGTGGTGTACGCCTTTAATCCCAGCACTCGGGACGCAGAGGCAGGCAGAGCTCTGAGTTTGAGGCCAGCATGGTCTACAGAGTGAGCTCCAGGACAGCCAGGGTTACACAGGGCAACTCTGTCTCAAAAAAACCAAAAAGAAGAAAAAAAAGTATTAATTTTAAAACAGATCTGCTGAGCCAGCGAGTTGGGGATACGTCGTGCTCAGGGCGGGAGATGAAGTTCAGCTCTTGCCCGCTTAAATAAGGTTAGCTTCCTTCCTGGAATGCTCACTCCCACTCCCCGCCCTTCCCCACACTCCGGTGAGCATTCAGTCTCTTTCTCTTTCTCTGTACTCAACACCCTATCGCATTTTCATTTCGCACTTCCATGTTTGAGGGCAGATACTCTTAAAGTCTCGCCCAGGGCAGCCTCTGCAGGGATGGGGTCATCATAGCATAACTCTGTAATGTGAACCGCCCATGTGTGCTTCCTATCCTCCACTGTCACACTTTTCTGTCCCTTTCCTTCTCTCCTTTTTGTCCCCAGGTGCTCTGGTTCCAGAGCTGTTGGGCCCACGTTAACACAGATATTGCAGGCTAAGGAGAAATCGCCTCGCCAACCTGCGTTTCCTCTACCGTCATCCAGTCCCAAATACCTAAGCTTGGCCTTTGGAGTGCAACTGGAGGTGCAGGGAAGACTTCTCTTCCTGCCCCAGTTAGGGTCCACTTCACGGGATATATTCATTATTTTTCCTGTTGCTATAATAAAATACCTCAACAAAAACAACGAAGGGAAAGTTTATTTTGGCACTTGTTTTCAGGATATGGCCCATCATGGCAGGGAAGTCCTGGTGCATTAGGAGCTGCTGGTCACATTGCTTCCACAGGAAGAGAGAGGGTTGGGTTCTTGTGCTCACCTTACTTTTACTTCTGCTTTTTTTACTCAGTCCAGGGTCCCAGCTCACAGGAATCTGATATGTATGTGTATGTGTATGTGTGTGTGTGTGTGTATGTGTGTATATATATGTATATGTATATATATATATACACACATGTATATACACACACACATAGTATATATATTATATGTACATATACATATATGTACATACACACACAGACATTTTGGTTTTTTTGAGACAAGGTTTCTTCTGTGTAGCCCTTGCTGTACTGAAACTCACTCTGTAGACTAGGCTGGCCTTGAACTCATAGAGATCTACCTGACTCTTCTTCTCAATGCTGGGATTAAAGGTATGCACCACCACTGCTGTTCATATTTAAATTGGGTCTGTCCACTTTATTTAACCTAACTAAGACAATCATGGGTGATTCTAGATCTTATCAGGTTGACACCCCAATATTAACCACCACAGGGGTCTTTTATTTGGGAGGAGAGCAGGGCTGAGGATTGAGTCACACCTTAATCCTTACCTGAGAGGGCTTTACCAACTGTAGGCTAAGTGGTTTCTGCAGCTTTCTCATGCTAGCCCCACCATCTTCAATACAAACACAGATGGTGACTATTGAAGGCAGGTTCCTCTCTCTATAAAGTGAAACCTGAAAGCCTGCAAAGTTTTCCTCTAAAGGCCGCACTTCCCATTCACTCCACCAAGGCAGACAGTCCATGGATCAAAAACCCTCTTGCAGTGAAGCGGAGTCTCATGGGGAACACTCATTCTTTCCTATCCAATGCTGACGCTGTCCAGGCATCCACAGGCCATAGAGTGGTGAGGTCTCCCAGGGCAACCACTCCCAACAAAAAGCAGTGGATCCTGAGCCCCCTCTGTGAGCCATTTCCTGCCTAGGCAAACAGCCCCTCCCAAACCCTGAGTCTATCTTAGAGTGGAGGCATGCTTTAGGATTTGAGTTCACCGTGTGGCCGGATGGTCTTGAACAAAAATATATGGTCCCTGGGGTATGACTCCATGGCAGTTCCAGAAAGAGCATGGGTTATTTTAGTCTGGTAATAAATAGCCTAGGCCTGTGTGGAACATGAAACAGTCTCTTGTCTGCCCTGTTTAAGTGTGTGAGCAAATGCAGACAAATTCTAAGGCGGTGGGGACTGAAACAGCTAGGTCCTTGGCTAGGCTGGGAGTGTATCTGTCGAGTTTTTCTCCTTAGTTCCCATTTGGGCTGCCCTTTCACCTCCTCATGGAAGTTTTCTCATCCCCTGGCAAACCAGCCCCACTCATATCAGCCCCCCAACTGTCATTTGCAGACCATGATCCAGTTTGGGAAAGATTTGACTAATTTGAATAAACTTGGAACAAATGAAAACTGAAGCCATGTTGGGAAAGATGATGGTGAGGATTTGTGAAGCTAGAGCAGAGATAGAAGATTGTTAGGAGAGCTTCACACAGGATGACTCTCCATGATGGATCCCTAAGATCTGCAGGCAGTTGATGGTTTGTGGGTGTGGGAAGTGGAGGAGTTCCTTAGCGTGATAGCTCACAAGCTGCCCATGCTCCTGTTAGCAACCCTAATTAAACTCATTGTTTCACCAAGCTAGACTTGAACAGAGCCCTGTCTTTGGTCTGTTGTTGGTGTCCTATCTGTTTGCCTCCACAGGAGATGTTTACACAATGCTTGCATATCTGAAAATAAGGCTTTACCTAGTTGACAGCAAACCTGGACATAGTATTCTAAGCTGAGACTCATTTTTCTTCTGAATGTTGACAATCTTGTTACTGATGAAGACTCTGGAGTGTGTGTGTGTGTGTGTGTGTGTGTGTGTGTGTGTGTGTGTGTGTGTGTAGTATGATACATATGCAGTGTGGTGGTATGTATGTGTGCATTTTCCATCCAGAAGCTTTTTACACACACACACACATATATATATAGGTATTTTTGTTTCCAGATTGTATTGCTGCTCATGGCATCTCTAAGTATGCCATTGATCTGTTATGAGGGCTTCTGTTTCATTTGTTTTGTTTTTGTGGTGCTAAGGATTGAAGCCAGAGTTTTATGTCCAGCAAGGCTATGGATTCCGGTTTCTTTATTTGGGGATTTGTGTGCATAGCATATGTGTGTGTGTGTGTACATGCTGGTGTATGGAGGTCAGAGGTCAATGTCAAATGTCTCCTAGTATTTTCCACTTTTTTTTTTTTTTTGATTTTGTTGTTTTTTGTTTTTTTGAGACAGGATCTTTTACTGAACCCAGAGCTCACTGATTGATTAGACTGGCTAGCCAGTAAGCTCTAGGGATGTAGCTGTCTTTAATTCCAACACTGAGGAGGTAGAGACAGGCTGGTATTTGTGAGTTTCAGAACATCCTGGTCTTTCTAGAGTCCCAGAACACCTAGGGCTACATAGTGGGAATCTGTCTTTAAACAAAACAAAGGCTAGAGAGTTGGCTCTTCAGTTAAGAGCACTGGCTGCTCTTCCAGAGGACTCAGGTTAGATTCTGAGCACCCAGATGGCAGCTCACAGCTGTGTGTAACTCCAGTTCTAAGGAACCTGATGTCCTATCTGGCCTCTGCAGGCACC
Source organism: Cricetomys ansorgei (assembly GCA_026225945.1). Taxonomy (NCBI): domain Eukaryota; kingdom Metazoa; phylum Chordata; class Mammalia; order Rodentia; family Nesomyidae; genus Cricetomys; species Cricetomys ansorgei. The sequence continues at coordinate 1,818,298 of JAMJFZ010002307.1, read as the reverse complement.
AGGCATGCATGTGGTACACTGGCAATCATGCAGGTGAAACACTCATACACAGATGTTTTTTAAGGTGCACTGTCTGAGGTTGTCCTCTGGCACACATATGCGTATACACAGTTGCTTTGGGATTGTTGGAAGAAAGCACTTGCTGTTTATGAAGGTTCTTAATAGCATTCTTCTTCTTCGGTGGAATGTAACAAGATTCAAAACACCTTTCCAACTGAACACAGAGAGCTCATCTTATTGTTATGTAGACATCTAGTTCCCACAAAGGCGTATGGAAACAGTTTGTAACAAATTGTTCTCTTTTATTTTATTTATTATTGCTGTTATTGTGTGTGGGCATGTGCATGCTGTGGTGAAAGTCAGAAGATAATTTTAAAGTTGGTTCTCTCCTTCCACCTTTATGTGGGTTCTGGGGATTCAAGTCAGATTATCAAACTTACAGAGTAAGAGCCTTTTCCACTAAGCCACCTTATTGGACCAACAAATTATTCCTTCAAAAGTATGTGCCAGAGGCTGCAGAGACAACTCAGCTTAAGAGCACAGTCTGGGCTGCTCTTCTAGAGGACCTAGGTTCAGTTCCCAGCATCTACAGGGTGGCTCACAACTGCCTTTAGTTCCAGTTTCAGGGGATCTGACACCCCCTTCTGGCCTCTATGGGCACTGCACACACACAGTGCACATAAAGTCACTCAGGGTTAGGGCACACATACACACAAATTTAAAAATTAATCTTCAAAATAAAATGACATTCTTCACTGACAGATACTAACTAAAGCTCTTCCCAGGGCAAAATCGGGGATATTTGAGATAAAACCAAATAGTACTATTTAAATGAAATACTTTATTATATCTTTATACTTAAATATTGCTGTATGTGTGTGTGTGTGTGCTCAAGTACACATTGGAGTTTGGTTGAACCCAAGGCCTTGCACATGGCAAGGCCAGCTGTCTACCACTGAATGTCCTCAGCCCTTGCTGTGTGTTTCTATTTGCTAATTGGCATACTCTGGCTCCATAGGGACATACAGATGGGAAGTCCTTTTGGAAGTGTACTCAATAAGGAGAGAATTTCTGTGGTTTTAAAATTTATCTATGTTTCTACAACCTTTGCGGCACTCAACCCTGATGAAACATACTTCAATAGACCAGACTCACATTTCTGATCATTGAGGTACTTTTGTCCTGAACACATTCTCATACACAGATTAATGCTTAAAGCTCAGACTTGTAGGATCTGCTAATGTTCACATGGCTCTCCTCAGAGTAGTTGACACTGGTATTAGAGTGTTTATTCAATCGCCTTTCTGACTAAAACCTTCAATTGCTGCCTATGACTATTATGTGAAGCTAAACTTTGACCTTCTCCGTAGGCCCTGTGTGGTCTAACCAAGGAGGAGAAGTCATTTTCAATTCTTTGAAAGCCCTGTTTAGGTAACTTCTTCCAGGAAACCAAATCAGCACAAAATGCAGAAGGTTACCCTTTGAAGGCAGCGACTCCACTCCTGGGGAGTCTGGAGAATGTAGCAGAGTGAGAGGTAATCCCCACCTACCCTCTGCTCTCCATCTCTAGTTTTAGAAAAACACTTCAGCAAAAAGCAATCGTCAACACCGTAACCATCCATCCCAAAATGATCTTGCCTGGCCTAGACTCTTCTAGAAGGCTTTACAATTAAAGAAACCACAGGTTCTGTGACTTCCCTTTACAGCTTGTCCCCAGCCTCAGCCCCAGTACTGAAAGAGGAACTTACACTCATACTTACCTCCTTCAGTTCCCATGGCAACGCTGTGGGACAGACGGAGGTCCTCACTGAGGTCTTTATCGTTTAGTCCCAAGTAGTTAAAGATTGGGCAAGGAAGCAAACCATCAAAACATGAGACCAATAACCAACAATTGACGGGTGAAGATGAATCTCCATATAGGCTTCCTTTCTGTTCCACTCCAGGGTCCATCCCTGGCTTACAACAATGTCTTAGTCTTTTTTCTTTATTTTTTAAATTTAATTTTTAATTGTGTATATGTGTGTGTGTTTCTGTGTCTTCGTGTGTGTGTCTGACTGTGTGTGTGTGTGTGTTTGTGACTGTGTGGATGTGTGTGTGTTTCTGTGTCTTTGTGTGTGTGTCTGACTGTGTGTGTGTGTGTGAGACTGTGTGTATGTGTGTGTGTGTGTATATGTGTGACTATGTGTATGTGTGTGTGTTTCTGTGTCTTTGTGTGTGTGTCTGACTGTGTGTGTGTGTTTGTGTGTGTGTATGTGTGACTGTGTGGATGTATGTGTGTCTGTGTCTAGTGTGTGTGCTATGTGAGTGTCTGTGTGTATATGAGTCTGTGTATGTATGTGTCTGTGTCTGTGTCTATGTCTGTGTGTGTGATTGTGTGGGTATCTGTGGGTGTCTATGTGTGTGTGCTTTTCTGTGTCTTTGTGTGTGTGTCTGTTTGACTGTGTGTGTGTGTCTATGTGCGTTTGTCTGAATCTGTGTCTATGTTTGTGCAATTGTGTGACAATGTGTATCTGTGCCTGCAATATGGGTATGTACACATGAGTGCAGGTGCCCTCAGAGGCTGGAGGCTTTGGATGCCCTGGAGCTTTGGGTGCAAGTAAATTGCTAGCGGTAGGTGTTGCAAATCATACTCCAGTCCTCTGCAAGAAAAGTACATGCTCTTAACCACTGAGAATCTCTTCAGCCCCAGTCTTCGCTTCTGTGGGAAGGTTAACAATATAGACAATATGTGAGGAAACATGAGGCAGAGAGGAGCTCTCCCACATGGTTTGAGAGGGTGCTGGAGATCTGTGCAGCCTGAGGGGGTCATTTGGCAATGGTTTGGAAATGTACAGTGAACACTGCCTTCAACTCATGTCTAGGAATTTGCCTGATTTTCACAGAGAGGTGAGAAGGAAGTTCACCTGTTTTCACAGTGAAAGCTGTGAGTATGATGGCTTAGAACAGAAAAACATCAGTAGTAGAAGGTTCCAGAGGAACAATTTTTTGAAGAATGACTTTAATGAAATGTGAAGTTTGAACGGAAGCTTATCAGTCCTTAAACTTTCCATAGGTTTGGAAAGAAGATCATGCATAAAACCTTAGTGGGTACAGCTTCTCTTGCTTTTTTTCCAATCTAAAATTTTGACTTCAACTTTTTTTTGGAGACAGACTCCGTGTGTGTGCGTGGGGGGGGCTAGAACTATCTATGTAGACCAGGATGATCTTGAACTCACAGAGTCTGCCTGCCTCCCAAGTGCTGGGATTAGATGTACGTAGCACCACTCCCAACTTAGTTTAAACTCTAATAATAATTTCATTTGAAGTTTTCTTTTTCAAGATGGAATTGAAAGAAGTCAGACTCCCTGGTAGGCAGACAGCAGGGAGAGGGGCTGTGGCTAGGTAATAAAGGTGGCCAATTTCCAAGGTGGTGGCTTCCTCCTCACCCTCTTGACTTGCAGCAGGCCATCAGCAGGCTCAACAAGTTCAATGCTGGATCAGGACACAGCACACAACAGTTGTGGACCAATCAACCACACTATCTGTCTTCAAAGAACCAATCAATCATCCTGTCTGTCTTCAAACTGACCAACCCTGAAGTATGGAGGAAGATGCTTCAGAGGCTTTAACCCCTCAGAGGATTTTCAGCGCTTTGAGCTCCATCTGCTTTGCAGAGGATCTTCTCCCTTGCCTGCGCTCTCTGTGTGTGTCCTCACCCCCAATAAGTACCTTTCTTCAACTGCCCATTCTGACTTGATATTTCTCTGTTGCTGTCTGTTGTGCTTTAGACTTTTCCTGTCTCTTAAGTCTTTAACTGGCAGAGAAAGTGAACCCATTTCAAGACCTGTAGACTGCATCAGAATCCTCTGCCAAAAAGCAAAAAAAACCCAAAACCAAAAACAAAACCCCCCTCATTTTCTTCAAAATTTATAGGAAAATACTGGTCCTTCTAATAGTTAATCACTTTACACCCCTGAAAACAATTATCCTCCAATGAGGACCTTCTAAATTATCCCCACATGGGCAAATATCTCATGGTTTAGGGAGTGGAACAACCAAGCTGTGTTAGTGGCTTTTCTTACTGCTATGGTAGAATATCTGTCAGGAGGAATGGAAAGGAGGAAGGATGTGTTTTGGTCCATGGTTTGAGAAAGTGTAGTCCAGCAAGGTGGGGGAGGCCTGAGAGAATCATGGTGGCAGAAGGGTGAAGCTCAGACTCCTCAATCTTGGTGGACTGTGAACCATGAAGCAGGCAGCTTGGGCAGTAAGCAGAGGTGGATATAAACTTCAATGAGTGTCCCTGAGACCACATCCCCAGCTAGGCCCCATGTCCTAAAGATTATTCAAGCTCCCCAAACAGCACTCCAACCTGGGACTGATTTTCATACATGAGCCTCTGAGAGACTTTTCACATCAAAACTGTAACTGTGTCTGAGCCGTGGGAGTTGACCATTTCTTCCACAGTGGACTCCCATGCTACCCTCCTTCTATTACGCACTTCCCCTCAGTTTTAACCCTTTGTCCTGCTTGCCTGTGGTCTGTCCTGCCCTCTGCCCCTTAAGTCTATGCAAAGATGCTGGAAAGCAGATCTGCTAGGTGTCCCCACATCAGACTTTCTCTTGAGGCTCAGATGGCAGTGAGAGCATCTAGTAGCATCTGAGCTATTCCTGGGGGGGTAAGTCAGAGACATTCATTCTCCTTCCTGCATGTGGCTCCCAGGAATTGGACTTCTAAATCAGGCTCGGTGTCAAGAACCTTTACCTGCTAAGGCAACTGCCTGAGACATTTTCCATCTGTTTTCTTTCTCTAGTTCCAAGAGTTTCATCAGCTGAACATCTAGAAAAGCAGGTGACATATGGCCGAAGGGGTCAAAGTTGTGCTTAGAGCCACTGAGCAGGGAGGCTATAAGAAAAGGAAAGAAACTCTACCCACTGCTAAAGGAAACTCCCTCTGTAACTTTCTTTGTGTATAGGTTTTTAAAAGAGCTGACAAGACTCTAAAGAGCCAAATTTAACAATTCAAATAGTCTGAGGCTGAGTCATATTCACTTATAAAAATCAACTACTTTACATATTCCATATTAATTTAGCATAGACTTGGAGAAGAGGAAGAAAGTAGAGGAAGAACATAAAATCCATATTAAACCACAGGAAAACAAGGTTAGAAATGGCCACAGAATATATTTCTCACTTGGGGTAATTACCTGAGATAGATAGATCGATAGATAGATTTATAGATAGATAGGCAGACAGAAAGAATTTTAGAAGTTCTTATAAATGAATTATTATTTAAAACAAGGATTTTTAAAAGATTTATTTTATTTTTAATTGTGTGTATGTGTGTGGGTATGAGCATGTGAATGCAAGTGCCCATGGAGACCAGAACAGGGCGGTGAGTCACTTGGAGCTGGTGTTAGATGGTTGTGAGCCTCCCAGTGTGGGTGCTGGGAATTGAGTGTGGCTCTTCTGCAAGAGCTGAACATGCTCTTAACTGCTGAGCAGTCTCTCCAGCTCCAAGGATTTTCTTGAGAATAAGTTTTTAATGGAACAAAATATGTATATAATTCTAATTAACATGTGTGCACATTTTTTTCCACAATACTAACTGAAAGTGATCATTTCTTTAATTCTAACAGAAAGCAGGAAATCTCAGGTAATATTAGTGATCTCTTTGACTTTATTTCCAGTAAAAATGCCACACATTCTCTACCCACTACAGTCACTTCAGATGTCCCAAAATATCGTTGATATGTATCACTACTATAAAATGCCTGTCAGTCTTGATGTTGTTTAATGCATCAGTAAAGAACTCTGCATAAAACTGTTTAGTTATCTACATCCGTGTAACAAATTACCCCAAAACTTTGTACTTTAAAACAATTTATTGTCTGGTGTGGTTGCTCACAGCTTTAATCCCAGCACTTGAGAGGCAGAGGCAACAGATCTTTGTCTTTAAGGCCAATTTAGTCTACAAAGCAAGTTCCAGGACAGGTAGGACTAAACAGAAAAGTCCTGTTTCAAAAACAACAACAAAAAAAAAAAAACAAAAGCAAAACAATGTACTACTTCACAGTTGTGTGGGCTAGGACCTGACTGGACTCCAGGTGTTGGGAGAAGCTGCAGCTAGCACAAAAGTATGCCTCTAAGCTTACTCAAATTGTTGGTAGGATTCAGTTCCTCAAGAGTTATTAGGTTGAGGAGATTAACGTCTTGTTGGCTTTTTTGTTTTGTTTTGAGAGAGGGTTTTTCTGTGTAGCCCTGGCTGTGTTGGAACTCACTATGTAGACTAGACTGACCTCATACTCAGAGAGATCTACCTGCCTCTGCCTCCTACGTGTGGCTACCAAGGCCAGGCTCTTGATGGCTTCTGACTGGGCTATCTTTCTCAGTTCTTGAGGATGTGCCTTCTCTATAATGTGTGCCACAGTAAAGCAGCTGGTTTCTACCAAAGCGCTTGAGGACAAGAGAGGGTGAATGAATGAAGGCTAGAGTCCTCTGTTACCCAACCATGAAAATAACAAACTATCGATTTCACTGTGCTGTCTCTTTTAGAACCCATATTACAAGGTCCAGCCCACACTCAAGAGAATTACATAAGGCAAGAAAAATCATAAGGTAAGGATCATTGGGCAACATCTTAAGAGTTACCTACCATACAGCAGTATCACACACTCATTTTTTGATAAGTGTATATTGGCATAATTAATTTCCCCTGTAGACTGAGATATTTTTCTAAAGTGCATTTCATAATATGACTTTGAAAGGTCATCCATAGAGTTCACCAAACATTCAAAAGGTGCATAGCTCTAAAATGTTTCAGTTTGGATAACACCAATGACTCCTAGGGGAAGTTGTTTAGAATGATCCCAAGCTACCTAGAGGTCAAACTTTTGTTCAAGTCAAACATTCTAGATTAGTTCCCATTACCACAGTGTTGAGAAAAAGCATACATATTTGGAAACACAAATTTGCTATCAAACAAATCGTAAAATATTGTTGATCCTACACATTTGAGTTGGCATGCATATGTATATGGTATCAGGAGTGGGGTACACAGACCTCTGCCAAGCTTGTTTGATCACAGTTAAACCTACTGTTTACATATAACAGCTGTCATTTGAGACTAAATGACTATGTAAGTAAAACTAATATCCTCATAAATACACTGAATCCAAATTACTTCTTTTCTTAAACTATATATGAAAATAATACAAATATATATTTACATAATAATAAATAAATAAATATATATATATATATATAGTAAAAAAGAGAAAAATAATGCTATGAACCTTTCCTAAGGGCTTTGCACATGTCACAGGGCAAACTTAGAGATATTAGTTGGTATGTGTATGTATCTATCTGTGTGGGTTGTGTGTGTACACATGCACACACAATGCAGGCATTCATTTGTATGTGGAAGCAACTTCCTCAACAATTTTTTTATTTTTAAAACGGATTTATTATGTGTATGGTGTGTGGCTATGTTCATGTGAGTGTAGTTACCTGTGGGGGCAGGAAGGGGCATCAGATCCCCTGGAGTCTGAGTTACAGGTGGTTGTGAGACACAGTGAGAGTGCTGGGAAGCAAATTTAGGTCTTCTGCAAGAGCAGTGATCAGTCTTCACCACTGAGCCACATCTCCAGACCGACAGGGAAATCTGCTTTGTTTTGTTTTGTTTTTCCTGATACAGGGGCTTGAGCTCTGGGCCTTGCATATGATGAGAAATGCTCTACTTCTGAGATATTTCCCAGTCCCTCCACCTTATTTTTTGAGACAGAATCTTTCAATGAACCTTGAGGTCTTGGATTGGCTAAGCTGGCTGGGCAATAAGCTCCCGAGCTCTGCCTATTCCAACCCCTACCTCCCCAGAGATAGGGTTACACATATGGCTTTTTAAGTGAGCACTAGGGGTCCAAGTTCAGGTCTCCATGTTTGTGGGGCAAGGTCTTTAAAGACTGAGCCATCTCCTCCGTCCTTGATTGCTAAATACTTTTTAAAGTTTAGATTTATATATATGTATGTGTGTGATTGAATATGTATGTATACATGTATACATACTCACAAGACATACATGCATACGTATACATGTACACATGTATGTATATATATGTATCTATATGATATATATATGGCTCCATATATAACTCTAACTCCTGATTTGGAGTTACAGTGTGAGCCATCTACTACTGTAGGTGCTGGGGAACTAACTCTGGTATTTTCCAAGAGAAGCAAGAGTTCTAATCACTGAGACACCTCTCTAGCCCTTGCGTGAGATATGTCTGCTTCACATATTGTTTTAATAGTGTAGAAACAAGGGTATTTCATAAAACTCCAATGTTTGCATTAAGGGTGAATTTGTCAACAGTGACTGGGAATGATTTTATCTGGCCTATTCAAAGGCCACTTATATCCTAAGAGGCAAATTTGTGTCAGTTTCCCAAACGCTCCCCTCTGTGACCCTACAGGAAAGTGGTTTTCTCAACACAGCCACCTTTTCTCCCTTTAACCACAGATTCAGATTTCTCCAGGCCCAGCTAACTCAGTCAGCCGTGTTCCATGAAGTGGAAAATTCCAGAAATAAATGATTCATAAGTTTTAAATCGAATGTGATTCTGAGTAGCACAAAGAAGTTTTTCACCAGCCCCAGCTGTGTTGCACTGAGGGGCCAGTAGTTCCTCTGGCTGCAGTGTCAATGCTGTGTAAGCTAAGCTCCCGGCCAGCTATCGCAGCATGGTGCTGGTGTTCCAGTAATCCTTATTTTATTTCAGTATAGCTCCAAAGTGCATGCGTAGCCAGCAGTCTGGGTAGGCCAAAGACAAGCTGTAACCTGCCTTTGTTGTCGTTAAGACTGGGTCTCACTCTGTAGCCCCGGCTGGGCTCGAACTCATTCTGTAGCCCAAGTTGGTCTCCAACTTACTGCAGTTCCTACCTCAGGCTCCTGGACGGTGGGATTCCGTGCGCGAGCCGCTGTACCTGGCTCTAAAGTATGTTTTTTAAGTGAACGTTGTAGATTTAAAGGGGGTGGGGATCACATGAGGTTGCTGAAGTCTATGGTTACCGTTAATCTTACCGCGCAGGTCGTGTTAGTAGTCGCAGGTGTGTGCAGGACACACACAGGGTCTAGTGTTTGGCTCTGTGCTCTCTGTCAGGCACTCCTGGGTCCTGAAGCCGGCCTCTCTTTGGTGAGGAGGAGGGGAAGACAATGATGGCCATTTTCCAGTCTAATGTTGCATGTTATGCTGCCAGTTGTTTTAGGATTTTCAAGGTAAGTCAGCAAATTTGTCCTGTATTCTGGCAAGTTTCTTGTGGTCCTCCTAAATCCTAACGCTAAGCTTTCCAGGTCTAGTCATGGTGACGTGAAGTCACAATTGGAAAACGTGTGGTGAACCGGTCTTTCGAACGCTAGCCATCTTTGCACGGCCTTGAGGTGTGCAGAGGGTGGGTGAGCAGGCCCTGCCTCACCAGGCGCCCTCAGAGGGAGGCAGGACCGGTTCTAACTAGAAACGGCCATAAGGTAAGGACGCCAGACAGCCCAGAAGCGATAGGCCGGATCTCAGGCCCCCCAGTCCAGCCGGGACTTCCGCCAGCGAAGGTGTGAGGGGCGGGACAGGCCTTGACGCCAGAAGGCTACTTCCGCCGAGTGCGCATGACGTCATGACTGACCCCTTAGAAACCCAGGAGTGAAGCCTCGCGAGATTCCGGCTTGGCCGGCTTGGCCACGCCTCGCGGGGAGGGGCGGGGCGGGGCTTGGTGCGGCGGACGCGCACCGCGGGCTGCGGTGGCTGAGGAGGCTGAGCGGCTGTGGGCAGCGGAGGGCGCGGGCGGCACGGGCAGGTGAGAGCGGGCGCGGGCGTGCGGCGGGGCCTCGGGGCTAGGGCGGCGCGCGGCGGGGAGGCACTGCGGGCTCGGACAGCACGGCCCGGTGTCCCCGGGCTGCAGGCGGGGCCGCGCCCCCGGAGCCTGTCAGTCACCGGGGCCTTGGCTGAGGCGGCTGCGGCAGCCTGCGCACCGGGAGCGGAGCTGCCAGCCGCGCGCCCGCCTTCGCTCCGGGCCCACTGACGCAGAGGGCTCGGGGCGCCGGCACGAAGTTGCCGGTGCATAGCGACAGCGAACTGTTCCCAAGCCGCTGGGCTCCTGGTCACCGAGGCTACTTTTCGGGTCCCGAAGTTTGCAGAAAGGCTCCAGAGATGCGAGGTGGGGCTGGAAGAGCGGCTCGTGCAGAAGCGCGCAGCTGCCGCCCCTGGGACCCGGTGCAGCGCCGACGCGCTCTGCTTCTGATAGGAGCCACTTGTGGGAAGGGGCCCCGTATCAGTCCCACAACTGCCAAGGAGCCAGGCGAACAGCGCTAAGTGGTTTTAAGGAGGTGGTCGACGAGAGAGATCTTGCCCTTGTTTGGCAGTGGTCGCTTAAATCGGTCAGGTCTCGCTACTTTGTCGAGATCGGATGTGCTTAAGGCTTGTTATTTGCATACCACGTTGTCTCGATCACACACACACACACACACACACACACACACACACACGGAAAGGTGTTTCTCTTATGCCTAAGGATATATAAAACAAAACAATTAAGTTTATTATACTCTTCGCCCGACCCCACCTTCACCTCCCCACTCCGTGGCCCGGAGGCATTGTATCTGAGTTAAGTGCTATTGTGCCTATTTAAGGAGAAATTAGTTTACGATATGATAAGTTATGATATTTATTGCATACGTTCATAAAAGTACTTTTATTTGGAAAGTCCTGATCTCAGAAGAGAAAAGTTTGGGGTTTGACCTCGTTTTGCTCGGTGTTTTTCTCCTAGTTTAGGGGACTGATTAGGTTTCCCCATTTGTTGGGGTGTGTTTAGAATGAGGAGCATAGTTGGGTGTAGTTTTCATGCTCTTTTGAAAGGTCCTGCTGTTAAGGAATGAAACAGTCTCAGAAAACCACATTAAGTAAGTAAAGTACTGCAAGTCCCAGCATTTGTTTTTTGAGTTTGCTTGAAAATAAGACAAAGAATAGAAACCAAGATTTCGAGAATGAAAAAGGTGTCCTCTGCAGTTTTTATTATTTGAAACAAAATTTAAACTTAAATATATTTTGATCATATTCTTCCTCTTCTCAAACTCTTCCAGATCCTCTCCCCCTCCCTGCTTACCCAACTTTAAGTTCTTTCTCAAAAAACGAACTCTGAGGTTTTTTTAATACTAGATTTTAATTTCAAAAGAGGGACTTTAAGAACAAAGGAAAAATGTGTTGTATAGAAAATGATAAAGCAGTGAACTCTGCTCTCTCTAAAGACAGATGGCATCTTGTTAGTAAAATCGGCAAGGTACCTTAGCAAGTGCCTTCAAGTGCTGGAAAAAGTTGGAGACACCAAAGCCTGGAGGATTTGCATCTTGCTCCAGTGTTGCTCGAATTTATTTTGCATACATAAATGTAGGACCAGTTAAGCCAGCATATTGCTGCTTGAGAATCCTAGTGTTGCATGCAAATCAGCAGATGGGCAAGTCATGACTGGGTTAGATCTGACATATGCAGAAAGCTTGCTCCTGAATTTTTATATGAAAAGTACCATGGACTGTTTTAGTGAGATAATGAAAGCAAGCTTACAGTAGAAAAATATTGTTTACATAATAACAATAAAAAAATATTGTCTTCTTTTCTTCCTTGTTTGCCCAAGAGTTTTTGTTCAAGTCTTAAGGAAATATTTAGTGAGGCATGGACACTGCTTTCGTGTACTGGTTGCATGGGACTTCTGCTGATTGGCAGGATATTATTGTTCACAAGCACTGGAAGGAGGACGAAAGGAGAGAAGATCTGAGTTGGTTGCCTGCTATACACAGACACTGTGGTCTCTGTCCTAAGGCAGTCATAATCTTATAGAGAGAAATGTGACCCCTGCCTCCAGCTGAAGCCAAGGAAGGAGGGATTCAGTCTTACCAGAAAAGCCACAGAAGGGTTTAAGAGGAAGAGGCATTTATGCAGATGATTTTGGTGACCTGGTCAGATGATAAGACAGTAAGAGAAAGAACACTTTATACAGGGCCACTTGCTGCCAAACCCTTTGCTTGTACATCCTCTTTTCTATTTCTCCCCCCTTGCTGATGGAGTAAATGAGATACCAAAGTCAGGCAGTAAGTGGTAGGGAGTCACCTTGACCCAGACACCCTGGGTTTACACACTGTCCAGTTTCCTGCCATTTAGGAAGGTCCTGCTCAGGTCTATAGTTGCAAAGAGTAAAGTTTGGAAATTGCATCCAAATTTTGGGATTGGTTTTCTAAAAAACTCCAAGATAGTGAAAAGCTAGGTAAATGAGCTGTGGGACTTTTGAGTAACTGCCTTTTGGAACCCATATGGATTCAAAATGAGAAATTAGACGTATACTAACCCTTGCCCCACTGCAACATTTCAATTGCTTTGTTTTTTATCTGTCTTTTTAAAAGCTACTTGGCATTATATATTGTTTGGATTGAATTATGAAGTTGAAATTGAGTTGATGATGTCAGTCTCAGCCCTTTCAGTTTTTATTTCCATAAATAACTTTTTTGATAATGCCTGAAACAAGGTTTTGAGTAGAGTTTTGTACATCTGTAAAATGAGAGAAGTTCAGCCATGGGTACTCAGTATTGGGGTGTCAGCTAAGGTCTCTGGGAATGTGAAGTCACAGGTGTTATGGCTGGCACTGTGCTTCATATAGGTCTGCTATATCTATAGTGTTGAAAGAATGGTGTGTCGAGTTTTATTTTTGAATTTTTCAGGGTTAATGTTTGTTATTGGTTAACTGGAAACTGAAATCACAGTAAATTCAGTTAAGCTTAAATGGTACATATGGGTGAGCATCGGTGGAGCCCTGCCTTCCTATACCTAGCGGTCCAGTGAGATCCAGGCGCTTTACCTTCATCTCTGCTCAGATTGTCTGATCCAGGGGCCATTCTCTAAACTAGTATAGAAAGTGCTCTTCTCTTGGCTGAGTGGGATGGGTTCTAGGATCCCCTCTCCAAGTCAACACTTTACGTGGTTGGTGAGCTTAAGTAGGGATAGTGGCAGAGCTGTCAGTATTTGACATCTATAAAATAAGACAAAGGTAGCAAAAGTAAGCTGTTAGCACACCTTAAACCCCTGTTTCCATTTATCCGCCTGATTTTTACTGACTCCACACGTGTAGTGTTTACATATCTGCAAGTCTCTGATCACATATATGCAGGTAGCATTCATTCTTATTACTTTTCTCAGTTATTTACTACCTTTGTATTTGACCCAGGGAAGGAATTTATTTCCTCCTTTCCTGGTTTCTGGAGCACCTTTATTGTGGTTCCTGAGCAGGGTGGAGTTAGTGATGTTTAGCCCTTCAGATCAACCACAGATAACAAATACACTTCTGGAAAGAACAAGATAGCAGCACCCAGATGACTGCATGATAGCCAATGCCATCTGTTTTGGGCATGCCAAATCACAGGGCTTTTGCTGTGTGCCCCAGCTTTTATTGTCTATGAAGTTTAGGAAGAGTCTGGAGCAGAGAAGTGCTATAGACATTAACACACACTTTCTGGGTATGGTTTCACATGCTGTTCTGCATGTGCAGGAGCAGCAGCAGCTCCTGTACTTTGTGACTGGGTTTTGACTGTGGTTCCCTCAATAGTCCTCAGCAGTCCAGTCGGCCCTGCTTTATACTGATTAAACTTTGTCTCTCAGTGTGATTCATAGATTTGATACAGAGCTGTCGGGGTGTCCTCTTGCTCCTACACAGGTATAAATCTAATTTCTCAAAAGCTGTTTAACTTATTACTTAGTGTGTACTAGCGCAATCCTCAGTAACGTAAGTACGGTGTGTATAGGTAGTCTGATTGATACCCACTTGAGCCTTATTATCTGAGGAAATTGGAGATTAGAGAGGTACCTTGGCCAGGAGTATGGGGGAGATAGAAGTAGAGTTTGATAGTGACCCCTAAGACCCAGGCTTGCGTGCTCCCTCTCCCTCTCCCTCTCCCTCTCCCTCTTCCTTTCCTGTTACTTTATTACAAAAGCTTTACTTTGCTGTTTGCTTACCCCGCTCTCCCAGTCTTGCCTGAGTTGGATAATTCCCCTTAGGAGCTGTTTACAGTTTGGCATGTCAAACAGATTTTTCCTGGGAAAAATCTACACCTGTACTCAGATTTATAGTAAGGGGCTTGCTCTTGGAGAAAGCTTATTTTAAAACTACTAGCTGCACGTTGGGTTGTTTTATGGTCTTGTGAAGCACTTTATACATTATCTTACTCATTCGTGGGTATGTAGTTAGGATATAACTGCTATATCCATTTACAGGGAGAAAGAGAACTCAGATTTAAGTAACTTATCTGAGATCTCAAAATAGAACCAAACTTAAACGTGGATTCTTGAATCCAGCATGAACGTGCACATGCTAGTTGTCTTGGTAGAGTAAAAGTCACTGTAAGCAGAGTGTTTGCTGAGAACTCTATAAAATTACTCCAGGAGACGTGGTTCTTTGCCTTGACAAATAAGCCAAAATAAACAACACTATCAACCATCTGTCTTAATTAAAACCAGCTAGGGTTGGCTAAATATTTCCTTAACAGTGGCATAGTTCAACATTTTCTTTAACAGTGGCATAGTTTTGAGCCTTGAGCATTGTTTTTGATTTTGTCAAATCATGAGGCTGGATTTTAGTTCTCTGTTTTAAATCATCAAACACCTAGTTTTCAGTTCTTAGTTAAGTTGCTCTCTACTCATCCTGGGCTTGGCTGCTTGCTTCCTAACTAGAGTAGAGTGCTGAAGGGGAGGGGAAGAGGCAGAACAGGTAGAAACTGAAATAAAAGAGCTGAGGATCCGAGCCAGGCTTGGTGAGCAAGAGCAAACTGATCTTAGTCTGTATGTATTTTAAGCAGGGTTTCACTATGTAGCCCTGGCTGGCCTAGAACTAGAAATGTAGACTAGCTGGCCTCAAACTTACAGAGGTCTCCCTGTGTCTGCCTCCTGAGTGCTGTGGTTAAAGGTATGCACCACTAAGCTTGGTGATGAGGTACCTTACAGTGGCCCTGTTGTAGGAAATTCAGTGTACACATTCTAGCATGGGAATGTGGATTCTTTGGGAGATTAGAGAACCTTTTTTATGATCCATTTTGGAAATACTGTCTTGTACCAATATCTTGTTTCATACAACTTAATTTTTACTAGCTGTGAGCATCTTTGACTCAGTTAGGCATTGGCCTCCTGATAGGCCCCATTATGAAAACACCATGCAGTATTTGCCTTGTGAGACTTTTTTTTATTGTCAGCAGGGGCTGGGTGCCTGGTTTATAGCACTAAGGAGTTGCTTTTTGCTTTGTTTTTACAATGGAGATCCATTTCATTCATTTGGACACATCTTTACATCTGGTGAGGAGATTCTCCATATGTCGGCCATTATCAAGCCAAACAAAAGACTTCCTATTTCTGTGAATGGAGTGGGAAAGTTTTAGTACTGAATTGCATGCATTGCCCCATTGGTGTTCTTAATATGGGTTAGCACTCAAGGAGTCGAAGACTCCTGATGCTTCTAATGAGATTAATTGTAATTCAGCATCTTGCCCAGCACTGTTAGGTGCCTGGCAAACAGAGTGTATGGTACCATTCTATGTGAATGGGTTCTGTCTTTTTAGTGGTGTGGTGAATGGGTATAAATAACTGTAGTTCAAACACAGTGGGGCACCCAGAGAGCAGAGGAAGCAGACATTGCTACTGGTGGGCACATTAGGAAAGTTTCTTGTGTGGACTCAACTGTTAATTGACCATTTAAGAGTGAAGGATGTAATTTTTTGTGGAACAGGGGCGTCTCTGAGGTGGTGACGGAGTTGCTAGCCCAAGAAACTCAGACTCCGGAGACCAGCCTCATGGTGCAGATCTAGTTTATTGTGAAAGGAGCAGGGCTTTTATGGAGGAAGCAGGGTGTTGCATAAGGGAAAGGTCCAAACGCTTGGTCCATGCTTACTAGACACTTTTATTAGCCTACCTAAAGCTTGCTGTACTGGGGGGGCGTGAACAAGGTTGGGAGAGGTCCAGTCATCTTTAGGCATGTATATTTAAGCTCTTAGCCTGTCTGGTTTGCCACTGTTGGTGAACAATGTTTCCATAAAGATGAAGTGGGCACCGCCCTGGCAGGCTTTCCCATCTTTCTTTCTCAACTGGTGTGCCAGGATCTGCTATTTTAAGGGGCTGTGGGCCCGGGTACTGGCCCTAGTGCAGGTGCTGATGCCCACCTCTCTCTCCAGCTGGCCATGGGGATCCCATGCCACCTATAGAGATTAGCATAATTTGAGTGTGTCCCTATAGCGTGACAAGTTACATGCTAATTATGTAAATTTATTTATTTATTTTTGGTTCAATTGGATTTGAAGATAGCTTGGAGAAAGGTGGTTCTCAGCATCTCAGCCTTTGCTTCCACAGCCATGCAGCCTGGTACATTTAATTGGAGTTGTGCTTTAGGAAGGCTCCAGTGGTAGGAATACATAGAGAATGATCCAAGAAAATGGAGACCAGAAATGGGAAGACCACCGAAAAGGGACTAAACAACATAGGTGGTCATGATGGTTTCAACTAAACAAGATGGGAGAGATTGGAGTGGTTGGTGTTGTCTTTGTGTTCAGACCTAGGGTGTTCCTTTGTGCTGAGGTGATATGAGGCTGGAAAATCATGGTGCTCCCTTGCCAGGTAGGCAGGAGGGTGGGCGGGCAGGCATGACTGTGATGGTACTCATTGGTAGCAGTGCTGCAGCAGGGTACAGCTGCAGGAGCACCTGTTTAGGAACCACGAGGCTTCCCAAGAGGAAGTAGTATTTGAGCTGCCATTTGAAGGGTAAGTTCGCATTTTTAAAACTAACTAGGCACAGGAAGACATTATCATAAAATGATGTAAGAGACTGCAAGCCCCTGGGTTGTTTTAGTGTTGGAAAATTAGTATGAGCAGGATAAGTGAGCCTTTTATTTGCAGTACTTTTTGGTGTTATTTTATCTGGCTTGAACAGTGTGACCTTTTGAAAGTGTTTTGTTGCCTCATAGAGGCTGATGGAAGCATCTCTGCTGAGCATCCTTCCTCCAGCCTGCGTGTGGAGCTTCAGCAAGAAACTGCAAACTGCCTTTTGCTTCTATTTTGTGCAGTTAGACGGAGGAAGGGAGGGACAGCACCATCAGCTAAAGAGGTAAAGAAAAAACAATCTACTAATGTCTTTAATAAATTCACGGACCTACTCAGGTTCTTGTATAAAGAGACTGTTGAAGCAAAGCACAGCTTCAAGACCAGGTGTCCTGGGGAGGGGCATTGTGGTTGGGAAGCATTATCTTTTCTCTGAGGTTTATGGAACACTTAGTTTCTGTAGGATACCTTCAGGTATAAAGGTATACCTGCAGGCGTTCTTGGCCCAACTTGCTACAGGTCTTGAGTTCTGATGTACATTCCACTGTTGCAGTTAGAGGCTCACAGCAGTGCGCTTTCTGCAGTGCTGGTTCTTCTGTTCTGTGGACGGGGCCCAGGAAACAATACATTTAAGCAGGTCTCTGAGGACCACCAAAAACTTAATGGCAGACTGCAATTAGGAAATGCCCATTGTGTTTCTATGCCAGGGTTGAAAACTCTGTTAGCCTTAGTACCATAACTGGCAATAATAAATGTTTACGAGCAATAGGCATGACTAGGCTAGAGGAAGTGAAAGACAAAAGAGCAGAAGGAGAAGGCCTGCAGAACAATGGCGGAGGCCCTGGGTGGAGATGGGCAAGTTCATGTGGTTAGAAAAGGCCAGGTGCCTCCAACACCTGTGCAGGTGTTGGTGCTCCATCTGCACTGAGAGTTAACTGCCACAGTTGCCTCACAATGCCCTGGAGGATTGTAAGGGCAAAATGGCAATGTGCTTTAACCCAGTATTTCTAGATTCAATTTAGAATGTGCCTATTAGAGACTCTCTAGACTTGAGCAAAATAGGAAACAGAAACCAACACTTAGTGAACATTATAGTTACATTTCAGAAATGTAGAAAAAAAAAAAGACAGGGTATGAATCAGTTTGTTTTTGACATCAGACCATATGCACTGTTTTCTGGAATGCCCTTTCCCACACTTTGTGGATAATTGCTATGTTCTTTTCTTTCCTTCTGCATATAGCCCCAGTCAGGTAAAGGTGGAAGGAAGAAGTAGGAATGTTTGTATGAGATAGCATTGTTTTGTAAAATTTATTTTTATTTTGTGTGTATTTGCCTGTATGTCTGTGCACCGTGTGTGTGCAGTGCCCTTAGAAGTCAGAAGAGTGTGTTGGACCCCCTGAAACTGGAGTTACAGATGGTTGTTATCTCCACATGGGTGCTGAAACTCCCAGGTCCTCTGAAAGCAGCCAGTGCTCTTAACTGCTGAGCCATCTACATCCCTTTGTGAGAGTTTTTACTAGTAGAAAATTGCATTTTCTAGCTGATTGACAGTATACTAGCTCCAGGAGGAAAATGGGTGAGAATAGATCTGGAACTTAAGTTTTCCTGTCCTCAAAAACCCTACCACACACCTGCCCCTAGAAAACAGCCCCAGGGCTGGACAAAGCACTCACCAACAGACCAACAAAGATTCAAACATCCATCACTTTAGTTTTTTTGTAATGCTGATGAGTCATTTTACTTTCTGATTTGTTTTCAGTGTTGAAAGGCACTCTACAGTTCAAATCTAGTCCAGTTTTGATAGGAAGACTCTGTCATTGCCACCAAGTGGATTCTGATTTCTGTCTAAATATTTAAGCTCCTTCAGTGATTAAGGCAGCCTGCTTTCATTCTTTTAAATGGTTGCTAGTCTCCTAGCCTTCTGCCCCCACTCATCCCATACCATATGCTCTGGGCTTGGTGATCTCATGTGGTCTCATATCTTTAATGGTCAAGGTGCAGTGACCTCCAAACGTATATATCTTTTTAAAAAACCTTTTTGTTTTTAAATATGTGACTGGGGGGTAGGGGTATGTGCACATGTGTATGGGTGCCCAAGGAAACCAGACATCAGATTCCCTGGAATTGTAGATACAGACAATTGTGAGGAACCTGTTGTGGGTGCTAGGGCCCCAACTCAGATCCTCTGCAAAAGCAGTGTCTATTCTTAACCCTACACCATCTCTCCAGCTCCATCAGACCTCTTGTCCTGCTCAGCCCTCTCTCCTGAGCTTAGACTCCATTGCCCATCTGCCTCCTAATATCACTAGCCTGGTGTGTTCTTTGGGTAACTTGGCTTCCATTTGCCTCTACTTTGTCTTCTCCTATCCCTTCTCTTGCTCGTTTCAGTATGTGATGTTACTCTATTAGTGTGTCTCATTGTTCTTTTTTTGAGATGAGATTTCATATCTACTAGACTCAGCCTTCCACGGTAATCTGAATCATAACTCTGGTAATTATTCTTGCCCTCCTCCTTATTGACCACTTGTCCTCAGTCATCTATTAAGCACATCTTGCTACCTGCCCTTTATCTGTGTTTGTTTCATTCCTAGGCCCACATCTTGGCTTCAGGCATCTCCCGTAGCTGTGTCTTTCCCTCTTACAGTCTTTTGGCTGCCATAGAATTTTAATTATGTAATTCTCACACCTTTCCAATGAAGGGCCAGTGAAGTGGCTGAAGGCACCTGCTGCCAAGCCTAACAACCTAAACTCAATCCTCCTGGGAGGCACACATAGAAGAGAACCAACTTCCACAAATTACCCTCAATTTCCACATGGGGTCAGTGTGTGCTCCCCAAGAAAACATAATTTAAAATGTATTATTTCCAATGATTCCCTGTAGCCTTCCTGCAGATGCTCTTTTCAGTTTGGGTTAAATTTGGGAACTTCTAGGTCATCACATCTGTGGATTACTAACATTAGTGGCTAATTCACTCTAGTGTTATTTCTACAACATGATTTAATGTCAGGTCTTGAAGGCTCTCTGAATGACGACAGGGCCTGACCATGAGTTGAACACTTCTCCAAGTGTAGGCCAGTTTTCATCATGCTTCGTCTCCACTGCAGCCACACTGAACCTGAGCTTTTCTTACATTGGGCCACATTGTTTTCTCTGTCCTTGCCCAGCCTTTGCAGGTAATCCTGTGTCTCTGCTTAGGTATCTCCTCTTTACAGGAGGCCTTGCTTGACCTCTTTCTTTCTGGCAGTTAGGTGCCTTTCCTTGGCTTTCCTAACTGTCTTCTGTTGTGTTTTACATCCTAAAGCAATGGTAAGTAACATGCTGGTTCTTCATTACTATTCATCAGGCATGGAACAGTGTTAACAGCCTTTTTTTTCCTGTGTAACTTGGCCTGTTCTTACCACAGAATTAGGTAATCAATCAGGAGAGCAAAAGTGGTATTTAAAGATAAGTATCTTACTCCCTCTGTTTCAAACTAAGCATCTTTATTTCCCTTATTCGAATATGAGTTCTGAACATTTTACTGTCCTGGCTGTACCTCTCTCTGTCTTGGTCAGTTTTTGATTGGTGTTATGAGGAAGGCAAGGTGTCACAGATGTTTAGAATCTGGATTTGGATTCCATGTGTAAGGCCTAACTCTCACCTTTCTAGATCTGTGCCTGTGAAGATTTTGTTTTGGGTTTAGAAGTCAACAGGGTTTAAGGAATTCTTTTAAACTTACGAGTGATTGAGAGCCTGTTGTGTAAACAGGATTGCTATTTAGCTACTTTGTTCATACAGCTGGTAATAGAATGACTCTAAGGTCAGCATTCTGCCTCTAGGGGAACCTACTTGCGTAGTGACAATCTAATCAAGTGGGTAATCCCAATAGGGGGTCACTAAGCTAAGATAACTTGATGGCCTCTTTATAAAGACCTTTCTCTTGTGTCACTCTGAGTGTGTGCATTGCACTTTTTCCTCAGACTGCAGTATACAAAGAAAAACCTTGCTTGTTAACTCCTGCTTCCTCACCTCTCATCGGTCATCTTAGTTTCTGGTCTATGGCTCTGATAAAATACCATGATCAAGGCAACTTATAAAAGTTTAATTGGCTTATGATTCCAGAGGGTTAGTTTATGATGACAGAGCAAAGGCATGGTAGCCGGCAGCTGGAACTCACATCCCAATCTGCAAACAGGGGATAATAGGCCACCCTAGTGACACACCTTCACCAGCTGGAGGCCAAGCATTCAAGTACCCAAGACTTATGGGGGCATCTTACTAAAAGCTCACATCTATCAACAGAATCCTTTCTTCAGCAAGCTTTCTATTTTCACATTCCAATCTCACCTCCCAGAAACTACATCGTTCTCACTGCTGTTGGACTTGGGGTGCTCCAGGTTTCCACAACCACATCTTTGAATTATTTGATGCTGTTGACTGGTTTCTGCTATTACTTGTGTTTGTGCTGGTGTTAACTAAATTTTCAAGTCATGAGGATACTTATTCTGCCTATTTGTATGCCTGCTATGGGGCCTGGCCTAGTGTCGAATACTTCCCCAGGTATAAATTGATCTATTGCTATGTGGTTCTCAGGTGTGAACTTTGTAGTGTGGAGAGGTTGGACACATCTAATAGATATGACCCCTACTTTCCTTGTTTCTGACCCATCTCATCCTGAGATTAAGGGAGTGAAAATTTGTGTGGCAGGGCAGCCATCTTGTTCTTCTCAGTAAAAACAGTGCATGTAACAGTCTATCACTTAGCGTTTGCTTTCTTTTGCATGTGTGTACACAGGTTTTTGCACAGGTTTGTGCATTGGATGTGCATGTAGAGGCCCAAGGTTGATGTTGGATATCTTTCTATATTCTCCATCTTGTTTTTTGGCACATGGTCTCCCATTAAACCTGTAGCTTACCAGTTCAACTGTCTTGGCTTGCCAGTGATCTCTAGGAATCTGTCTGTCTCCGCCTCCCCAGCAGTAGGGTACGTGTGTGCTACCAGGCCAAGCTGAGGTGGACACTGGGGATCCAAACTCAGGACCTCATACTTATTCAGCAGGCATTTTATAGATCCAACCATCTTCCCAGTCCTACCTTTGAGTTAAAAAAAATTAACTCAAATATAATTTACATTTTCTGTATTAACTTTAAGTTAACCTTTTAAATTGTTTTGAATTTTGACTCTGGCATCCTACTTTGGATTTTTTCTCTCCAGATTTTGGTGGCTAACTCTGCAATTTGATAAGGATGTTGTCCAAAATCCTTTCCCAGATCAATGGTGGCAGTATTCCTAAGTTAAATCAGTCTTGCAGAATTTATGAACATTCTTAAGTTTGTTTGGTTTGCTTTGTGACAGTCTCACTATTCAGCCTTAGTTGGCTTTGAACTGGCCTTTCTCTTATCTTCTTGAGTGCTGCTTCTTGAGTTGGCACTCTTCTTGAGTGCCAGGGTGATAATAGGTGTTTACCACCACATCCACCTTACATTTGATTCATGTTGTTTAATAAGTCTCCAAATACATCTAATTCTAACACTCACACACACATACACACACACACACACACACACACACACACCCAATAGAGTGCAACTTGTGAAATCCTTTCAGAGAAGTCAGAGAGGTTTGTCCCAAAGCTGTGCTGACAAAAAGAAGTAGCAGCATGGGTAGTGTCCTCATCTCCCAGAATTCTAATTTATCCTATTCCACCTCCTGTAAATTCCCATAATGAAGTCTTCCCTAATGACCATCTATAAAATTTCAATGCCTCTCTGAGCCCTTATGCTTCTCTCTCTCTCTCTCTCTCTCTCTCTCTCTCTCTCTCTCTCTCTCTCTCTCCTCCCTCTCTCTCTCTCTCTCTCTCTCACACACACACACACACACCCCCAAATCAGACCATAAGAGTGTTTTGTACCAATCACTTGTATCTCAAGAGCAATGGCACACAGTGATGCTTGGTATTTGTTGAGCTAATCAATCAAAGCTAATTTCACTAGAATTCTATTCTTGAGATCTTGAGAGCTTCCTAAAACATGACTCACACTTTCCTTAGCATCTCAGACAGGATTTGCTTTTCTTTGTTCTGAACATTTTGTATTTTGTGTTTCCCCAATTGTGTCCCACATTCCTGTTTCCAGCTAGCATAGCAAACTACAGAATTCTGTGCTTAATTGCTCTCCATTCAGTCAGCTCACTTCCCCCCAGTGACATGTTGATATCTAGAATAGTTCTTTCTCTATCTGAGACATAACGGGCTATTTTAACAAGACACTTCCTATATGTCTTGATTTCAGCTGTGGGAGAATTCTAGCAGATATCCTCAAAGTTGAGGTCTATATCACTCCTCAGCTCATTTCTGCATCGGCTTCTATCTGTGTGCAGCAGTTCTCAACCTGTGAGTAATGACCCCTTTGGTGGTCAAATGACCCTTTCACAGGGGTTGCCCAACTATCTGCATATCTGACATTTACATTATGATTCGTAACATTAGCAAAATTACAGTTATGAAGCAACATTGAAAATAATTTTATGGTTAGGGTCACCACAATATGAGGAACTGTATTAAAGGGTTTCAGCATTAGGAAAATTGAGAACCACTGTTGTAGAGTATCACTGCCTCTGATGCCTCTGCTCTCCTCCCACTGCTGCATCCAGTCCAGAGTCCTGCCCCATCCTCCTTCTCTGTGATGCTCAGTGGCACCATGTTGGCTTGCTTGCTGGTGAAGAGTCAAGCGCTTTCTTTGTTGAATACCCAGCTTCTGCTCATGGGCTGTGGGCTTGCTGGGTTTTCGAGAGAGGGGGATCCAAGTCACATTGTTGCTAATAGCCTTCCTATTTGTTCCATGCAACACATAATTTACTGGTGCCCACTCTGAAACCATGTTTCTCCTCAGGAATTAAGTGACAGGCAGGTGTTATGCAGGGTGTACTGTTTGCCAGCATTTGAAAGTCTTATGGATGTCAGCATTGAGAGTATTTGGTGCACAGTGCTCACGGTTCTTGTCAGTAGCAGAAGCCACTCTCTGGGGAAGCGCATTCTTCTTGCTCTTTGGTGAGATGCTCTCACCAGCCAGGTCCCTTCCATATGCTGAGGTACAGTCTAGTTTGGTCAGATTCCATTTCTGTCTCTCAACCTTTAGGTTGAGAACTGCTCTTTTAAAATACTACATTTTGAAATTTTATTTTTAATTTGTTTATTGAGACAGGCTGGCCTGGGATGACAGGCATGCACCATCACATTCAGCATTTTTCTTGTGAAAATGCATATAATCATTGAGAACTTAACTTCTGAAGTGGCTCTTGGTTGTAGAGTAATACAAGGAGGTGCATGTTTAGTGCACTTAGAATGAAAGGGGTATTTGCTAAATGGGTATTTTAATGGGGTACTCCATGTCCTGCTCATGCTATGTTTAGGAAAGGTCCATCAGTGAAAGATAACATACATAGAAAGCCTGAGGACTAAAGCACAGGATGAATACAGGTCAGTGCTACTGTGTGTGTGTGGGGGGGGGGGTAGAGGGAGAGAACTGCTTCTTTTCAAGCAGCCTGCTGCGTGGCTGGCCTAGAGAGATTTGTGGTTTATGTAGCAGCATCTCTCAAGCAGGATTCTATTGAGGCAGTTCTGACTTTCTCTCCAGTCTAACTCACCCTTTCAAAAAACCTAGTGTCTTTCTCTGGAGATAGGAGGTATTGGCAATTTTCTATTACTGTCTCTCTGGAAGATACCTAGGGAATCCTGATTGCCATTCCCAAGAACTCTTGTCCTTGGTGTAGGGCTTAACAACCCTGCTGTCACTGTTACCACAGTTGAAGGGCCTCCTACAGAACAGTGTATTTCAGCAGTCTTCTGTTACTCCCCTAGGACAGCCTCTGACTTGCCCAAGCTGCTGTGCACGTGTTAAAAAGAGGCTGGGCTCAATCTGATCATTTGTAGTTTTGCTGGATCAGCCAGCAACATTTGAGCACTTTTGTGCATTTAGCATTATCCTGAGTATCATGGGGAGTGGGTATAGGATGGCTCTGTGTATCCCGGAGTGTGGAACTTACTCTGGTTCCAGCATACGGGACGATAAGTCTGCCTGCACTAGCTTATGTGATTAGACACCATATTGTGAAATTAGTGATAAGTGCCACACAAGTTCTGAAAC
This sequence comes from Cricetomys ansorgei, assembly GCA_026225945.1. Taxonomy (NCBI): domain Eukaryota; kingdom Metazoa; phylum Chordata; class Mammalia; order Rodentia; family Nesomyidae; genus Cricetomys; species Cricetomys ansorgei. Next base: position 1,793,321 of record JAMJFZ010002307.1, on the reverse strand, counting down.
AAAAATGAAGTCACAGACATGAAAATCATAGCAGAGGAAGAAAATTCATTATTTTCTTTAAATACGGGTAGAAGGAAAAAGAAGGAACAGTTTTGTGTCTGTATGTATGTGCTTGTAGAGGCCATCAGTCTACCTTGGTTATTGTTCCTCAGGGTTGCTGTCTACTGTGGGAGGCAGTGAGGGGTGAGTGAGGGTATGGGGGTGTCACTCTCTAGCCTAGGGCTCTGTGTTTAGGCTGGCTGGACCCAGAGTTCTACCTGTCTCTGACTCCTCAGTGCTTGGATTACAACTGTATGCCATGCCTAGATTTTAAAAAAATACTTTTATGTATGTATGTTTGTGTCTGTGTGTAGGAGTATGCTTGTGTAAGCGCATAGGCCTTTGGTCCAGAAGAGGGTGTCAGATCCCCTGGAGCTGGAATTACAGATGGTTGTTGGTCATCTGATGTGGGTGCTAGGAACCAATCTCTACTCCTCTGGAAGAGTAGCAAGCTGCCAGGATTTTCTTACGTGGGCTCTCAGGATCGAACTCGGTCCTCATGATTACATGGTACATGCTTTATGGACTGAACTAATTTACTGCCTCAGTTTTTACTTATTTGTTGGTGGTGCAGGAGATTGTACTTGGCTCTGTACTTGATAAGAACATACTCTACCACCGAGCTATACCTCCAAGCCCTAAGGATGGACTATTTTTAGGTTTATATTGTCATGGCTTCGTGGTAAGATTGATTATAGTGTGTCATTTGGTTGTTGAGGGAAAGGACTAATGAATGGTAAAAAAATAAATTTACATATTTAGGGTAGGTCACATTATAGGATTTAATAAAAACCAGACCTAGAAGTTTAGATTGGAGTGACTTTAAAAGTTTTTGAGCCAAGCTATGGCAACATCCAAGTTCTAAGAGGCTGGCGCCTATAAGCCCACCATCATGCTGCTTCAGCAGGCAGAGGTCCTGCATTGCACTGCAAGTCAGTGGTGGAGGTGAGAACGCAGAGGATGGTGGGATGGAGGGTTTGGGGTTCACTAGTGAATCTGAAGAGGCTAAAGGGGAGACAAAGACAAACTGCTTCCCAGTCTTCCTGCTTGGGGGAAGCAGGATACCACCATGGTATTAGCTTGACTGTGGGGAGACATTAGGAATTTACCTGGGGTGTGATTACATATATGAGTTATTTCTTAGATGTTTAAGCTGAATTGTACACAGAGAATAGAGACATGAAACTGAGTGAAAAGATAGGGCTCGAAGATTTAGGTGAGTTCCTCAGCCTTGTTGAGGACGGCTTACCCCAGGGAAGGGATGCTTTCCCAGAGTCAGAGACACAGGGCCAAGGACACTTTCAGTCACTTCTAATAAAAGTCTGAAGAGCTCTCCTTACACATGCAGACTGAAATTACTTTGTAATTTCCCCTAGGAGTAAGACTTGCAATGCTCTTTAGGAAATTAGAAAATGCCAAAAGGTATGAAGGAGAAAAGATGACTCATGGCACCTAATGCAATCTTCCTCCTGGCCTTTTTCTTAGAAGGGTATAGGAACTGTGTGTGTATGTGTAAGGTCGTGTAATATATGCCTCTTTTCATTTTTGTTTTTCGTTGAAACAAGGTCTCCCTATGTAGGCTGGCCTGCTTCAGCTTCCCAAGTCCTGGAACTCCCTGTATTGACTGGCCTTGAACTCAAACTCAAAGAGATCTGCCTGCCTCTGCTTCCCAAGTGCTGGGATTAAAGGCATGCACCACCACCATACTCAACCTAGTAAAATATGTTTTAAAGGCAGTGCTTTTGTCAAGTTAAGGAATCATACTATTATATCATAAGATAGCAATCTAGCCATATTCTTCTTAATTTTTAAAAATTAATGGAATGAGGGGTTAGAGAGATGGCTCTGTGTTTAAGAGCACTTAATGTTCTTGCAGAGGATCCAACACTTACATTGGGCATCTCACAACCACCTGTAACTCTAATTCCATAGGATCTATTGTCCTGTTTTGGCCCCGTGTGCACTGTGTACATGTGGTGCACATACAGATAAGTGTATAAGTGCACATACACACACAAATAAATAAAAATTTTAAATGATTGAATAAAAGAATGTTAAATGTTCCTATCTGGTTATTTCCTTCATTCTGACCCCTGCATGCCCAGGGATTTCTGGCTGTGATGTGGCTGGCTACATAGTCCTAGCTGTAAGGGAAGCTTTATGTCTGGCTATGTAAAGGTATTTCTGTTTCCATCACTGTTATGCTTATAATCATTAATGAATTTGTGTCCTGCTTTGTACTGAAACTTGGTTAATTTTATTTCCTTTTAAAAGATGACACTAATCATCTTTCTGAGTTAGTAAGGTTGAAGATGGGGCCTTGGGTTGTAGTAAATGGCCAAGAAAACATTTGCACTGTCAAGAATCCTCTGAAGAAGTTAGTCACTGGCCTCTGCTGTGTGAGAACACAGAAGACAGTTAACCCTTGGAATCTATACATTTTAACATTTGAAGTGACAAAAGCACTATCTTTAAAAACTTACTTTATTAGGCTGGGTATGGTAGTGCACACCTTTAATCCCAGCACTTGGGAGGCAGAGGCAGGTGGATCTCTGTGAGTTGAAATTTGAGGCCAGCCTGTACTGCATAAAGAATTCCAGGCCAGCCAAGGCTTCAGTGAGACCCTGTCTTCAAAATAAAATGAAATTGTTGCCACATAAGAGTCTCCTTGAGAAGTGGTCTCTTGTGGAAGTAGTGAAGGTGATCTGAGAGGAGTAAAGCAGATGCAGTGGTGTGCTGCTTGCCCGGGTGCACTCAAGTTTTCAGGTGAAGCTCACTTCCATCAAAGGAAATTTTTGGTAAAATGATGATGATAATAGTAATAATATAAATAAAAATAAACCAGAAAATTATTCGTTTTATTAGTGAAGTACTAGTTAAAACAAAAAAACAAAAAAAAAAAAAAAAAACTCTTATTTCAGAGGTTTGACATGAAATATAAATTGATGCACTGGGACCTCTCTGGAGCTCTGCCTATATTAGGTGTGACCCTTTGTCTCAGCCTGCTATAATCTTAAAAGTTTCAGAATTCTTATATTCCTCTTAGAATTTTTCTCACTTTATACATTTTTCCCTTTCTTTTTTCAACCCCCAGTAGAATCACAAAGGAAAAAAAGAAAAAAAAATGTGCCCATGTTTATACAACACAAAGTAGCCATTTAGTTCCTAAGAATTGTGGGTTGCTCTGAGGTTTCCTGCCACTGGGCCAGGGTGTCTAGGTCCTGTTTGTATTTGCTGCTGCTTCCTACTGGGTTCATCTATGTGGCTCTGTAGTTTAAAACACTTCCTCAAATTATGTTTGATGAAACACAAGACCTAGAAGAATCTCTGTGTAAATCTTCATGTTAAAAATTTCCAGGGGTTCCAGGTGATGGTGGCACCTGCCTTTAATTCCAGCACTTGGGAGACAGAGGGAGGTGGATCTCTGAGATCGAGGTTAGTCTGGTCTACAGAGTTAGTTCCAGGACAGCTAGAGTTAGAACAGAGAAACCCTGTCTCAAAAAATAAAAAAAAAAAGGAAGGAAGGAAGAAAGGAAAGAAGGAAGGAAGGAAGAGAGGGGAGGGAGGGAGGGGGAAAAGAAAGAAAAAAATTCCTGAGGCTGGAGAGATGGTTTAGCACTTAGACCAGTGCTTGAAACAGAGAGCTACATAAGACAGCCTTAGTATCACTGCTGTGCTCAATCCTCCCTTCTGTGTGATACAGATCTTCTGCAAATTTATGTGATCTTTATTATATGATAACATTTTAAGGACTTTTATTATACAGGAATAAAAACTTGTACATGTCTGTGACAACGAGCTATTCATGGTGCATATATTTTATTACTTGTAGTTGTCAGCTTTCTATACCATTGTTTGCTATGACTTCTTCCCTCCCTCCCCTAGGATAAAAATAATCTATTTAATTGCCTGTTTGGATCACTTTGTTCTAATTAGGGTTACTATTGTTATGATGAAACACCATGACCAAAGCAACTTTGGGAGGAAAGGGTTTATTTCAGCTTACTTTCAGGTAACAGTCCATCAGTGAGAGAAGTCTGGGCAGGAACTCAAACAGGGCCAGAACCTGGAGGCAGGAGCTGATGCAAAAGCCATGGAGGAGTGCTGCTTACTGGTTGCTCCCCTTGGCTTACTCAGTCTGCTTTCTTGTAGAACTGAGGACCACCAGCCCATGCGTAGCACCAACCACAATGGGCTAAGCCTGCCCACATCAATCACTAATTAAGAAAATGCTGTACAGGCTTGCCTACAGCCTGATCTTGAAGCATTTTCTTCACTGAGGCTTCCTCTGCTCCAATGACTCTATCATGTGTCAAGTTGAAATAAAACTAGGCAGCACACTGTTGTTTTATTCCCATATAGTAAAGAGTTGAAGGCTTCCCTGTCTTACCAAATGTGACTCAGGGATCTGTAGAAATAGCTCAGGGAGATCAAATGTTTCTTGATTGGTTTTTAGAAACAGGGACTCCTGTAACTGAGGCTGGCCTTGAACTCCTACTACCTAAGAATGAGCATAAACTTCTTCCTGCCTTTGCCCCAAGTGCTGGGAAGACAGCTGCGGAGGGATCCAGCCTTTTCCACAAATGGGTTCACGAAAACTCTATGCAAGAGGGAGTACGAGTGCAGGGAAAATGAGGAATGACAAACGAGCAGAGTAGTTCCTTCTTTTATGGGACCCAAAGAAATGGCACGCAGGATCGCGCTTTGAAATGACATGTAGACTTTAGAAGTAAAATGCAGGAGCATTTTTAATAGGGGAATTAACAGTATACATATTAAGAAAAGAGAAGGGCAAGAGAGAAACTGACAATGTCTCCTCAGTGGAAAAACCACACCAAAAGGAGAAGGAGGGGGAGACTGACTACGTACATTACCAGGGGGAACCGCACCAGAAAAGAGAGAGAGAAAACTGCTCTGGCAAGAACTTTAAAAAGCCAAATGCAGTTTTTTGGTATGCAGGTGTTGGTCAGGCCTCCAGAGGAACAGGTTTGATATGCAGATGTAGTCACTCCTAGAAGTTCATCACACCCAGGGAAGAGCCCAATGTCCTTCATCTTGCGACTTACAAACTTCAAGGTTATCTTATTTACTATGAAAGAACATTTGACTCAATAACCCATAATTGGTTGAATGTTACTGTTGGCTGAATAATATCTCCATCTGCCTCAAACAGAGCAAGGTGCCATGTAGGCACCTTGGAAGGTTTCTTTTTTTTTTTTTAAATGGTTTTAGCTCTTTGGTACGTATTTATTTTTTCTCTATCTAGGCTCTTTTGCTTCTATCTGTTAAAGGCTTGTCTCTTCCTGGGAGGACCAATGCCCACCCCAGGAATAGCCTTACAGTGCACTATCCGTATGCATACATAGCTCTACACATGCCAGGACTCAGAAGCCAGCAAGGTATTTTAAAATGGCTACATCCCATCTCAGCCAACAACAGTCAGTTCGGGTATTACTAGGCATGCAGACATTATTATTTGCCATTACAGCAAAGAGAAGGAGGGGGCAAAATGGCTGGTGAGCTGAAATTCCCCGGCCAGAGAGTCTGGAACCTTGTCATTCAGACTTCATCCATGTTACTAGGGTATTGGGGCTCACAGCAGACAGCCAATCAGATGAGTCTTAAACTGGTATTCTGTTTGGGTCTTGTGTTAAGACATAGAGTATGTGACTTGTTGGCCTGTCCATGTGTTATATCCTTTAGCTTATAGTTTAGAGATCCTGATTTTCTTCTGAGGGTTGTTCCTCTTATCAGAAAGGTGGTAACAAGGACATCAACAGTGTAATACACAACGGGTGATGCCATTGTGACACTGACAGCAGTGGTTGTCTTCAGATAGACCATTTACCTTGTGTTCAGTGTCCCACGGGCATCCTTTCTATCCACAAGAATGCCAAGACTTAAACAAGTGGAGTCATTTGTCTAAGATCACACAGCAATAACAGGATTGGACAACTCAGCAGTGTCCTTTTGAAATCTTAGAAGCAGACAGATTTATCAACTTAGGCTCTGAACAAATATTTATAGTTTTAAGAGACTTTACCTAAAAATGTGATAGCCAGAGAGTGGAAAACCACATTTCAGTATGGTGCATAGGACCATAATCACTGTCAAGACAAAAGCAAAGCTTGGAGCTGAGTTGCTGGACAGTCCCCTGTGTATGGTATGTGGGCCTAAGTAGGCTGACAATGAAATGAAAAATTTCAGATGCCCATGCCTCTAAGTCCTCCATAGGCTGTGTGCCATGGAGTCAGTGAGTGGTGGTATAGAAAGCACCACAGGGCTCTACCAGCTCTCTGGCTTGAATAGTTACTGTCCATTATATGGTTATCCAGGGAGGGAGGGAGGGAGAGAAGAGTGTGTGTGTGTGTGTGTTTCTTTGAAGTACCATCCTGAGAAACATTTTTGAGACAAAATTTCTCACTAGCCTGGAGCACATTAAGTAGCCCAGGCTGACTAGCCAGCAAGTCCCATGGATCTACCTGTCCCCAGCCTAGGCCATGTTGCAGACCTCTGGGATCATGCTTTACTGACTGAGCTGTCTTCCCAGCCCCCGCAGAATCAGGACTCTAACGCAGTTGTGAGGAAGTCGTTAAACACATCTGAAAGTGTCTACTTCTTGGCTTTAGGTCATAAAATATTTTCCTCTTCTTCACCTTAGTTTTTGGATTTAAAGAGTCTCATATGCTTGAGTTTTCTTTAAGCTGCTATTACTATGGCGATTGGCTGTTTTCAGGTACAGCTTTCACTGCCTGTGGTTTGTTTAATAATTCATCTGAAGACAGACTCCATGAATAAAAGTCAGTACTTAGTGAAGAGTGAGGCTGGGGTTTCTCAACCCTTCAGTTTCAAGGAGAATGGGCAGAGCTGGAAGAACCATGGCTAAGAAGGCCAGGACTGAGGTGACCGGCTGAGGGCTTAGATGCATGACTCAGCTGGGTGTGCACATTAATGGAAAAGTTTCTAAATTATGCCGTCAACTTTAAATATTACATTTTTCCTCTCTTGCCTCCTCAAGGAAGGAGAGGGAAAGTCTCCCCTTTCCCGCCTTTGTGTAGTCAAATAAGGACTAAAATGAACTCCCTGTATGGAAGGCATCACACTGATTGAATTCCATATTTGTCTTGGGAGGAAATCCAGACTCTGTGATGACTGGATCTATGCTTCTGTGTATTCTAGGGTGAATTCTCTCCTCACTCACTTGGGATACAAAGGCATCCTAACTGCTTTGTTTTTATGTTTTCTCACAGCCCCCTGCCTTGTCTGCACAGTGAAGCAGAGCTGTTGCACCTGCTTGCTCTGGAAGGACTTAATTGTAGATGTTCTTAGAGCCCAATATAGCAAAAACCTGGACAGTTAATGTGGATGATGAATACTAGAAAAACAAACCCTGAACTTGCAGATGAGAGAGCTGGGGTTCATGACTTTGGGAATTTGACTCTGAAGCTGAGCATGGCCGTGCACACCTGTTAGCCAAGCACAAGGGAGGCTGCGGTAGGAAGATGCAGAATTTGAGGCCAGCATGGTGTTGGGGAAGTTTATTTTTAGTTATTTGAAAATGTTTCTGTGCACTGTTGGGTGAGGGGCTGCCTAGGTTTTTAGCATTTTGTATTGTCTGCAGGTGTTGGATTTCTGTGGGGAATGTTTGATTGCTAATGATCTGCATGTGCGAGCAATAGAATACCTGAGGAGTTCTGAGAGAATAAAACACCTGAGCTGAGATGTTTGGGGTTCCACTTTGAGTATGGCACTGGCCATGACGGTAGTTCCCTCTGCAGAGGTCTGGCAGGAATTGCACCTGTGAAAAATGCCTCCTTGTCTTCCTTGATGAGCGCCCCCCCCCATAGGTGCACAACTACTGCATGGTCTACAGTGACACCTGTCTCCATTTTTAAAAAGAAGAAAAAGATTTACATTCTGAGGAAAGAGCTTTATTGTACAGGGACATATAGCAGTTAGCTCCTTCTGTGAGCTTAGGGAGCCTTGGGTATGAAAAACTTCACCTTTTTTTTTTTTTAAAGATCCTCATGACCTTGGTGCTATGCTGACAGAGCCATTTGTGTGTGGTTTTCCTATCTTTGTGAATTTATTTTCTTTAAACAAGGGTGAGGATTGTCTTCTCTGCTGATCCCCAGAGAGCAGGTGATTTGCTTCCTGGAGCCAAGCTCAGTCTTGGGGTGGAATGGGAGGGGCCTGGGCTAGCCACACACAGTGGCTTCTTTTTAACTTGTGCTTCTCCAAATGTCATCAACTTCTCAGACCTCAAACTTCTTTATCTTTAAAACAAGAAGAATAAGTGCCTGCCTAGATACCCAACTCAATTTGGGAGGAACAGGGCTACATACTGCGAGAGAGGCCTGAGCTTGTTGAGTCAGGCTGCTGTTGGTTATTAAGATTTGAGTAACATGCGTATCTTCCCATACCCCAAATGTCTTTTGCAAAATGAAGTGACATCTGAGGATGAGTAGAGCATCTGTACCAGAAGAGGTGGTGTGTGTCAAGTGTTAAGTATGTCACCTGCACACGGTTAATGTTCATGAGTCATTATGAATTATATTGTCACCGTCAGTACTTTGGAGTAGTATTAATATTTTTTAAACTTAGGGACATGGAATAGAATAATCAGATTTCAAGGTTTTGACATTTGATATACACAACTGATAGGAGAAAAATCCATGAGTATAAGAAAATAGGCATAGTGGCACAAACCTGTAATCCTAGCACTTGGATAGTAGAGGCAGAAATTTCAGAACAGCAGTCGTTAACAGTGGGGCTTGTCTAGAAGGGCTGGCTGTTCTACATCTGTGTTTAACTTTTTAAGCTACTCAGATAATGTTTCTTTTTCAGTGCTGGGTCTCTAACGTAAGGCCTCTTGCTTGTCAGTCAAATGCTCTATGACATGGTTTCATGTAGCCTAGGCTGGCCTCAAAATCACTATGTAGCTGAGGATGACTTTGAACTCCTGATCTTCCTGCCTCTACTTCCCAAATTCTGGGATTACAAGTGTACACCACCATGTCTATCCACAAATAATATTTTTGAGGAAAAAATTGCTATTGTATTGTAAAAGTTGAAGCAAAAGTCTGTGTAGTTTGAGTGATTCAGACCAATCTATTGCTTCTTTCTGATGTGCCTTTCAGGGGCTCAGGTATAAGACATCTGTGAGGAGACGCTGGAGAGTACTTAGTCACTGGGGTGTGAAGATGGCAGAAGCATATTTAGTCTTCAGAATGAATTATCTATTCATTTGTGTGTACTCTACATGTCATTAAGGTCTGCCAGACAGCAAGGAGTTGCTACCTGTACTGTGTCCAGGGACCAGGCACAGTAGGCTATCCTTTCTGTGTGCTTAACATTTGTCACCTTCAAAACACAGTTCCTGTTCATTAGGCACCTATTGTGTGCAAGATGTTGCCTTGGAAGCTGCAACCCAGATGATAAGCTGTAAGCTCTAAGGCCCTGTCCTTTCCTGGAAGTTTCTTCATACCTTGAAAGACTTGGAGGATTTGATTTATGCACTTCTGAAGTCTTTTCTACTTTGGAGGAGGAGCGTGCTGCCTTTACTGCACATTAACTGTTCCTTACACCTAACTCACCATGTTCTTGTTTTGTTTTTTTTTTCCCCTAGCTTAGGAAACATTGTACCAAGATTGTGCAGCTCTCCACTGATGCTGCTGTGGCTCCAGCCCCAGGTAAGCCTCCCTTTCCCTTCTTCTTCTCTCTGTCCTCTGAGCATCTCTGTCAACCACCAGATCTACTTCTCTGCTCTATTGACTAATTTACTCTGTGAACTGAAGCCATCATCTCCTGACTTGAAGTCTCTAGTTTCTCTTTACTTTCCATGGTGGTGCTCGGGCTCCTTGGCTTCGTGGTTCTTCCATGTCTGGTCCCTGTTGTCCTGTCCATACCTGTCTCTGCTGCTGTCTGCTCTGTTTCCAATCTACCAAGCGTAGCATCAGACTTGCAATGTATTGTGTTGTCTGCATCCTGCTGACTTCATTTTGTCCATGTCATGTAGTGCATTCTCTAAATGTTCATGAAATAATAAACAAGGGATTGAAGGTACTCAATGTGGTCACAGTATAAACTAAAGACAGCTTGATAGTTCTTAACTGTTTTATAAACCCAACAGTGAACTGAACTGTCACCGACCCTTTCACTTTCATAGCAGGTAAACTGAAAACCAGAGACTGAGTTATTTCAATAAAGTCTACTGGTGATTAGTGGCCACATCAGCATTACCCTGCCTGCCCCTTGCCATGGCCAAAATTTGAAATATGGCAAGACACTCACTGTGATGAAAGTTACATCATTTATTTTAGCCTTTGGGATTTTCCTGCTTGTTTTCTTCTTGAGACAGGATCTCACTGTGTTGTCCAGGCTCACCTTGATCTCACAGTCTCCCAGCCTCAGCTTCGAAGGTGCTGGGATCACAGGCATGAGCCACCACACGTGTGTGCTAGTTGCTGTCATTGTGACAAAATACATGATTTAAGGAAGGGTGAAGTCTACCACAGTAGGGAAGTCAGGGAGCAGGAGCCTGAGGCTCTGGCCACACCACACCTGTTCAGAGAACAGAGACGAGCGCTGGTGCTCTGCTCACTTCTTCCTTTTTATTCCGTCCAGTACCCAATCTGTGGAGTGTTGCAGCCCAGATTCAGGGCGTCTCCTACCTCAGCCTAATCCAGAAACTCTCAGAGATTTTTGTCTCCCTGGTGATTCTGAATTCTGTCAAGTTGACAACAATATTGACTATCACACCCATCTAGGAGTTACCTCCCAAAACTTTTTTACAGAAAAAAAAAAAGTACACAAAAGTAAATGGAGAACCACAGTGTATTTACATGTCTTTACCAGCATAAATAGTGTGGAGCCATGGCAGATCTCGATTCGTCCACGCTGTGTCTACTTCTGTTTTCTCTTCTTTCCTCCTGGTATTTTTAGACAGGGTCTCATCACTTAAAGTGGCCTGGAGCAACCTGCCTTTCCTCTACTACTATGGTTTGGATATGAATTGTCTCTTAAAGATCCCCATGTGTTGAAAGCTTGTTCCACAGCTATTGGATCCAACTATTCCCTGAGAAGTGATTGTATCGTAAAGATGTTGATCTGATCAGTATATCAGTCCACTAATAAAATCATAATTTCATGGCATTATTGTAAGGACATGAAGCTTTGAGAGATGTGGGTCGCTGGGACCATGCTGTTGATGGCTGACTTGTGTTGGGCCTGTCTCTGTTTTGCTGCTTCCTGGCCTCCATGTGCCAGAGCTCTGCCTCACTGCAAGTCCACAGTGTTTGCCACAACCACAGAAGGTTCACTAACACATCTACTTCTGAGAGAGACAGAGACAAACTCTTCATTCTACTGTGCAGTTAAACACAACCACCTTTTCCAAGCATAAATTGGTACCATGTTCTTCACTTTGTAAAGCAGTTTCCCATTTTGATCTCAAACAGTCTTCAAGTATGCAGGGAACTATATGCAATTTTTTTTTTTTTTTTTTTTTTTTTTTTTTAGTTTTTAAAATGTATGCTGCTATTGGGTATTGCAGCATTATGTGATCTCCATTGTGTTTCATTAGAAAAGCATCCTGAGACTTGTATGTCAAAATTATAAATGTAGTTACAAGAGGAAGGAAACTCAAAGGGCTAAATAATATTGACTAACTTACTTTAGTGAAATTGAATTAAAATAAACTTAAAGATGAATTTTCTATATACAAAGAAAATACCCAAAGAAGGCAGTGTTGTGTTCCCTGCCTGGATGATGGTTCTGAAACAAATGGATAGAGAAACATTATCTCATATGCTTTAAAAAAAATCAGGTAATTATCCTGATTGGAGCATTACCCAGTGTGCACTTGTGCCCAGCATTATATGCAATCCTATAAAGAGTCATACTTTTAATCTCGATTAAAAGAGTAAACTTTAAAAAGATGAAACAATTGTAGAATTTGCATGTACTTAAATATTTTTTTTATAATTTAAAATTGTAAAAGCAGATTCTGCCTCAGTCCCTGTGGAGTAATCTCCCAGCTGTGTGCAGCTTTAGTTTTTGCCTCTTGGAAGGAGACAGAATGTCCATCCTGTTTACTCAACTAAAAATCACCCCTCCTCCCTTTTTAACCAAACCTAGTGCTGGTAAAAATTTCTGACTCAGTAATTTAGAAAGAACTACCTCTTTCCAGAAATGCACAAGCCCACACACTGGGTCTTCTGAATGTATTAGTAAGTTTCCATCATGTCAGGAAACTGAATGGCCTGGGTGGATATGGGACTTAAATGGAAGAGGGACTTGTCAGGATCAGACTGTGGTAAGGGTTTCACCTATGCTCATCTGGAGGAGCCGGTTCTGGCTTGCTGTTAGATCACTGCCCTGTGACTCAGAGTCCTTTCAGTAGCCCAGCCTTCATGAGCTCCTAAACAGATATCACCAAATCTGGACTCCACCTGGCACTCAGGCTAAAGCTGAAGTCTGCTCTATTAGTCTGTATCTGGCACTGTGGCTTAAGTGGATCTGTCCCTAATCTGAAGCCCTGCTTTTATCAGAGGCCCATCCAAGCCATTTGCTGTTGCACTCGATGCTTAGTGGGTTAGTCTTACTTCCTTCAGTGGTACTATAAACTCAACAACATTGTATGCTTATTGCATACCCCTTACTCTTCTAGTGCCTGGTACACAGACAGTTTTTATGGTGTGGTCATTGCATCAGTCTTACCTGCTATTAGCTTACCTGCTTTATTTTCCTACTGTTGCCCTGGAAACCCACATGACACATAAATACTAATAGGTTATTTGTTGTCAAGCTGTGTACCGTCAAACACTTAGTCCTCCTGGAAAACTGAGATTGCGGGTGTGCACCAGCAACCCTGCTCACTAATGGATTTTTTAATATTTTATTTTGCTTTCTATAATTATAACAGATACTGTCATTTTATATGCAACTTTTAGAAAACCATCCTCTTTAATTTGGATCCTTGTCCTGTGGTAGCAGAAATACCTTGGCAAAGGAACCATAATCAGCCTGAGACTGAGGCTAGAATGGTGAACTGCACTTTCTCCAAGTAAAGATTCCAGAGAACAGAGTCTATATTTTGTGGGAAGGTGCAACTGAGGGCAGGAAGACGAGGGGATTGCTAACCAGGTATCAAAATAACATTTATGTCAAAATACAGCTATGAAAATGAAGGTTTGGTGTCACGTGCTAACAGTGAAAAGAGGTTCAGCTGTGTTCTGCAGTTGCTTTTACCATCTAGTCTTAGGTCATGCATTTTTTTCTACTTATTTTTTTAAGAGGGAGTCTCATTTATGTAGCCCTAACTAGCCTGGAGCTTGCTATGTAGACCAGGCTGGCCTTGAACTGACAGCTTTCCAAGTGCTGAGATTAAAGGCATGTGTCACCATGCTGGGCTCCTCACCTAATTTTTAAGAATGTTGTTGCATTCTTTTTATAATTTTTTTTAGATTTATTCATTTTATTTATGTGTATGAGTATTTTTCCTGGGTGTATACATGTATACTACATGTGTGTCTGGTGGCTGTGGAGGTCAGAGGATACCTTGGTATCAGATACCTTGGAACTGGAGTTGTGGATAGTTGTGAGCCACTCTGTAGGTGATGGGAACTGAACCCAGGGCCTCTGCAAGAGCAGCAAGTGTTAATCTTAGCCATCTCTTCAACCCCTCTGGTTAACATTCTTATGATGTTTTAGTTTGTGAAAGCTTGTATTTGTTGCTTTTCCATACATTTTAAAATGAAAGACATGAGAAAAAATTACTTTATGTTAAGAACAGCATTCTCTGTTCAGTAAGGGAGGCTTGCTGAGACTGGGAAGAACATGGTGGAAGATTGCCTGCTTTGCACTCCCAAGGCTCCATCAGTCCCTAGCACCACCAAGGCTCACTAGAGTGAAAGCCCTGACAACGCACAGCTGAATGCACTTGGAGCAGGACCCTGGTTTCATTTATTGGTTCTGTAACTGGCCATGTAGCTAAGCCTATCTCTTCATCCCTGAATTTGAAAGGTACCTGCTTCACATACAGCAAAAATAAAGAACACTGTCATACAACATTGAACACTGTATCTGACAAGGCCTGCTAACAGTTGCTGTTACTCTTTTGTTGTAAGACCTTTGCTGGAAAGGGCTCTTTTTAAATTCTCAAATAATAATTTCAGATATATGCACACTTCAAAAGTTAACTTTTTTTTCAAATTGGTTTCTTAAATAACATATCAGTTATTCCTTTAGCAAAATGGATAAAAGTTTAAGAACTTCTGATTGTGCAGTGAAAGAGACTCAAAACCAGTGTAGTACCACAGCCGCCGACCCCTCTCCCCCCGCTACACACACACACACACACACACACACACACACACACACACGAATTTTAGCAAGGTACTTGCTGCAGTGAAGTTTCAATTTTTATGGAAAATAGGAGAAAAACTAATGAGTTTGAATTTGAGTGGAAGAGAATTAGGCTAGCTGTAAGAAGAACTTTCTAACCACAGGCTGCCAAACAGATAAGAGGAGCTACTTTTTCAGCACTAGGAGACAGCATCTGCCAGAGTGCTCCTTTGGGGCCTGTTGGGCTCCTAGAAGTCCATCTAAAGGCAGCTCAGTCCTGAACTCCACCATAGCTCCTGGCAGTGGCATCTTTACTGAGCTGCTAGTCTTCCTACCCTGACAGTAAGGCATTCAGAAATCTTTCCCTTATTTTGTAAATGGATGAGGCAGCAGAGCATAGGCAATACCTGTTTTAAAATTCTGAAATGGTCACAGGGATTCTGACACAAGAGTCCACTAAAAAGATGGACCTTGACCATGCTAAGCAATTGCCATGCAAGTATGAAGACCTGAAGTCAGATCCTCAGGACCCTGTAAAGCCAGATATGGGAGCTCGAACATCTGTAACCCTAGCTCTCCTACAGTGAGATGGGACTAAGTGACAGGAGAGTCCTCAGAGGGTTGTAACCAGCTAGCCTGGCACATACAGTGGGGAACAAGGAGAGCCTGCCTCAAATAGTGGAGGGGAGGACTGACCTCCACATTTACCTACACTCGCACAGATGAACACATGCACATGATAAGTTACATATGCTGGTTCAAATAAATGAACAGTAAACTTTTAATATCCTATCTGGGTACCCAATCTTAGTTTATAGCTAATTTCACTTAAACTTTCAAGTCTTTGAATTATGTTGCAGTAGTTTTGATGTGAGCCTATGGTTTTATCGGAAAGTGCCCATTCTCCAAAAATAAGCAAGTTCCTTGGTGAGCTAAATCATTGTGAGTCTTTTCTCATGTTGTGAAAATTGAAGTTTTAGCACTGTTAGCATTATGTTAATTAATATTAATTGTTAGCATTATGATGTGATGTCAGCTGCTTAAAATAGGATGTGATAGTTATAGTGTCCAGATATGCTCAGTCTCCTGAGAATAAATGGCTTAATAGGAAAGTGGAACAAAAGACGCAAATCAGGATGGTGGGCATGGTGAGCCACACCTTTAATCCCAAATGCTCTAGAAACAAATTGAGTTCAAGGTCAGCCTGGGCTACATGGAGAGTTCCAGCCTAGGTGAGATAGGTGAGACCCTATCTCAAAAAAAGAATTATTATTTACAAATCATAAATAGAATCTTAATTCATTGTAATAAAAGAAACACATAAATAAAAGCAAGATTCTTCTGTAGTGGGGAACACTAGCTTTGAAGAAGACCATGGTTAAGTTTTCTTCTTCAACCATCTGCACAAAGAAGACTGAAGTTAGTTTTCTGATCCACAAATCATAAGGTAAGATGGGAAGTAGTAACTAGAGTTAGACTTGGGACCATGGAGTCCATGGGCTGATCCCCAGGTCAGTGCTGACACTGAGCCTTTTTGCAGGATGGTGCAGTATCTTGGGACTGCCACTGCCTTATGCATTCACCAGCTGGAGTGAGAGCTTCACTGTGAGCCACATAACCTGTTCTCCTATACCATGTGTGTGGGCCACATAGCCTGCTCTCCCATGTGTCTGTGAGCTTCATTTCTGTAAGGTGAGGGGGATAGGGGTATGCTCTATCACTTAATAACAGATAAAATTGTCTTTGCAGCACTTAAAGTGACCATTTTCTACAAAGAAAATGACTTTTGAAGGTCTTAACCTGTGCTTAGTTATATTTTCCATATTAGAACCTGTAGTAGAGTGTAGAAAATTCTGGATATACTTGAACTCAGACACTGCTTTATGGAGGATTTCCTGAGTTCTTGAATTAAATTTCAGGTGTCCTTGATGACAGCCAGCTACAGTTTACTTTTATTCCATCCTAGGTAGTTTTTTTCTTCATATCTATTTTTTTTCCAAATAATCCAGGTTGTGTTCTAAA
The DNA here is from genome assembly GCA_026225945.1 of Cricetomys ansorgei. Taxonomy (NCBI): domain Eukaryota; kingdom Metazoa; phylum Chordata; class Mammalia; order Rodentia; family Nesomyidae; genus Cricetomys; species Cricetomys ansorgei. Next base: position 1,776,914 of record JAMJFZ010002307.1, on the reverse strand, counting down.
GATCAGAAGTCACTAAACTGCTTTAGTGATGTTCAAAGCTCAGTGATAAACTGTGCAGTGTCAATAAAGAGGTCGTTAGTTCTTGATTTCTGTATTCGGATGTGTTAATGGGGACAGATCCCTTCTGGATCTTGTCAGGTTGGCTGAAGTGACTGGTCTGTGTGTTCATCACAGTGTTAATCACAAGTCACATGTGTCTGCCTTTAGAGCAGTTTATTTGGCCACTTATGATGGCCAAAAAGTCTCTTGGGAGTGTTTAAATGACTCAAAATTAGTAAAAGTTACTTGTGGCTGTTTAGGTTTTAAGCTATACACTTTATGATACTGTGTTTTTATTTTAGTCCTGTCTAATTGCTTGCTCCCATAAAGGACCACTAGGTAGTTCAGAATTGTTCCATTAATCTCATCTCCTTTGATTTCAGTTGAAAGGACTAATGGCAGACACACAAATTCACCCCCTCTCTCTCAGTGTGAATGACTGTGCTTATATATGAGTGTGTATATGTGTGTGCATGTATGATTGTGAGTGTGTTTGTGAGAGTATTGTATGTGTGTAAGAATGTGTATGAGAGTATGTGTATGTGAGAGTATGTGAGAGAGAATGTGTGTATGTGAGAATGTGCATGTGTGAGAGAGTATTGTGTGAGTGTGTGAGAGTGTGTATGTGAGCATGTGTATGTGAGAGTATTGTGTGTATTCCTAGTAGAAGTTTACTTTTAGTAAAGTGAACAGCTAGTATCCCCAGATGCCCAGGCTTTACATATAGCCTGGCTGAGTCACTTGTCCCTGCTGCTTCCCCAGCTGGCTCCTCCCATTACCAGGGTGTCACACCACCTCTCACCACTCATCCCCTTTCCCTGTTTTGTCCACTTATTGGTTGTTCTCTCTTCACACCAGGCCCTCACCTTTTGGCACAGTACCTGCATCTAGTTTGTCAGGCAGCTTCCTTAAATACAGAGGGCACAGAGGGAGCAGGCTCCTCCTCAAATCTAGAACTTTCCTTTGTTTATCTTCTCCCTGTGTTAGAATTTCCTGTGCTTTAAATACTTGCAGGCAGTTGAGCTCAGGTTTGTGACTTGAATGTCAGCCTTCAAGTCATTTTGAGGCTATCTATAAAAAAATTTGCTTCCCTAAAAGGAAATCTGAGAAATGACTGAAAAACACTTCAGGATTTTCCTCACTAGTCATCCTCTTTGTCTTTAGTTTTGCTTCATGACATCAACTCTTGGCATAATCCTTTGGTTCATAGGACAAAACCCAGGCCCAGTGTGTTACAGGGCACTGGCTTTGCTGTGATGCAGGTTGGTTCCTTCTCTCCCCTCCCATTGCCAATACCTGGAGAAGCACTTTTCTCCACTGCAAGGAGCATCTTGTATCCTATTAAAGGTCTCTGTGCTTTGATTGGCTAGTAACAATGAACACTTGTATATTTTAAGCTCTTTTTATTGTCTTTATTAAGGTCTTTGTTTACAGACTTATTGTTAAAAGGCTGTATATGACATCTATATGCATAATATATTTTGAATTTTTGAATATATACTTAGTGTTGAACTTAAATTGACTGAGTTTCTGGCTTTCTCATCTATGATGGGGAAAGAGGCTGTGGCTGCTTCTTCATTAGGGACCCAGCATTGGGAGTGCAGTCTGGAGATCTGCAGCTTCAGACATCTGTAGCACAAGTCAGGATTAGGAGACTTCACACTAACAGGCATTGCAATAGCATTAAAGATCCTGAGGTGAAATGACAGTCAGATGATGCAGCTGCTTTCTGCCTTTGAAGTTTGCTGGTAATGGAGACACTTCTATTTATAGATGTGAGCGTATGTGTGTGTTTTTGTGTGTTTGTGTCTGTCCCCGTCCTGCCTGCTAAACTAAGGAATGCTAGACTTCACTGTTGGTAATATTTCCCCTGTTGAATTGGGGGTGGAGGGTGTCACTTATTTTAGTGAACAGGAAATTGAAGGGCACTAGTGTTCTGTTTCTCAATCCAGGAATTCTAGGCTTGCAGGTTGTATCATGTCTGGTTTTTTTGTTTGTTTGTTTGTTTTTTGGGTTTTGGTTTTTTGTTTTTTTGTTTTTTTCCTGGCTAGAGAAAGGGCTTTAATAAAAGACAAAGACCAGTGTTAAGTCTGTTAAAGGTGTGGGTTTACAGTGTAATAACTGCTGATCTAGATCATTCTTTGAAAAGTTTGAACACTTCTTAGTTTTTGTATAATTAAAAAAATTAAAGACTACCTGTGTCTGGTTAGAACAAAAGAGCTCTTTCTTGTAAAGTCTGATCTCACCGAGGACTGGATCTTGGCTTCACTTCTCAGAAGGAAGTTTTCCTTTTGAAGGTAAACACTACACCAGGTGGTTTTGTAGCTTTGAACCCAAATGAGATGATTATATATGAGACATGTGCGTGGGCTGAACTTCACTGAATTCAAGTAGATTGTTCATATGGCATGCAAAATGCAGGTGTTGATTACAGAGGTAATGGGACAGCATTATCTCTGACCTGATTTTCAACCAAGCCATAAAGACTTTCTGGTGTGTCTAATAAAAAAGGAAATAATATGCTAATGAAAATTATAAAGTGACTAAAATTAATTTTTCATTGATATCTGTTTTGGGTTTTGGAGTTTCATCGCATCATCTGGGGAAGGAAAGAGGCCTCATCTGCTTATTCTCTATAAAGATCCAGATTCACAAATATGTTTCCAAGGACCTCTTTTGTCTCTATATTTTTAATGCATATATTCTCTAGGATTTGGGAGTTGTTTACATTCCCTCACATGTTTTTGGCTTACACAAAAATGTCTTTAAAGATTTTACCCAGCCATCTTCCTTTTTCCTCTGTCCCACAGAACTTGAGCCCTGGGATTCTGAGGTTTTTTTAAAAATATGGTTTTACTTAGGTTTCAGTTAAAGCAGTAGAGTCCTTTCAGATCTTATAGCCATGACAATTCTTGAGGCACTTGATATTATTAATTTTTTTTTTTTTTACAAAATTTTTATTAGTAATTTGGGCTTTAAACAATAAATCTTGATAATACCCTCCCTCTTCCCATTCCTCCCTGTTCCACCCTCTCACCCCTATGCCCTCAAAAAAAGAAAAAATTAAGTCCAGCTTGTGTGGCAAGAGCATGAATCCTGGGCATCACCAAGGTCTTTGGAGGCAGAAGACTGCTCTGATCACATTCACTCGGCCCATACTAGCCCAAGATGAAGCATGACAGAATTTGACCTGAAGTTGGGCCTTACCACCCAAACCCAGACACTGAGCAGGCTCCCTGGTATACTGCAAGCATGGGAGTAGGGTGGTGGATCATCCTGCAAACCCCCTAACATCCCATGGAGACCAGGACCTTCCACAGGCAACCAGTGATCCCACAGGCATCCAGACATATAGGCACCTGGTCATCCAGTAGTCACCTGTACCTCTCACAGGCCCCCAGACATTCCACAAGAACCCAGATATCCCACAAACACCCAGACATCCCACAGGTACGAGGTCCTCCCACAAGCACCAGAACCTACTGTGAACACCAGGGAATCCTGCAGATGCCTAAGCACCCAGACATCATGCAGACACCTCACATCCAGCAAGCACTAGGCCTCCTGGAGGCCCCTGGGCATCCTATAGGCTCACAGGTACCAGGATGTCCTGCAGGTGCTCATTCTTCCCACAGGTTCCCAAACACTGTACAGGTACCCAGCCATCCCTCAAGCACCCAGACATCTTTATCTTCTGGTCCTTCTGCAGATATCTGGCCTTCCTGCAGGCCCCTGAGTGCCACACTGGCCACTGCACTTCAGGTAGGCACCCAGATATCACCCAAGGCCCTGGAATGCCCACCAGAGTTGGCAACCTCACGATGCCAGGGTGCAGCCTCTGGCAAACTCTAGTGGTGTCAGCGGTGCAGATGCAATTCAAACTGTCTTGGTTCAGTTGAGCATCCCAAAGCCTTCAAAGCCACTCCCCAAAGGAGAAGGCTCAACCCCACCTATAGACCATTCTTCATCTGGGATATCCTGCTGTTGCTTGAAATCAGGGTGTCCCCAAGGTTTGGCAGCACATTTTTGGGTCAGAGCCCACAGAGACTCTAGGCCACTAGGCCCCACCCCCATCCCAGCATCATCTATCCATCCTGCCACCTTGGCCTTTGCGCCTGCAGCCCTCTGGCATCACTGCAGCCAGTGCCCTCCCCCACTCCATCAGAGAGGGCACCACTAGCAGTAGCAACAGCAGCAGCCACAGGAGCAGCATCTTTGGTATGGCAAGCAGTGAAGTAGCTAGGCGGGTCTGTTGGTAGCCAGAAGGTGACACATTTTTTTAGCTGGATCCATTTGCTCTGGTTCAGAGTGATCCTGTAGTTCGGCAGCAGGCCTGCTGGCAGGACCCAGGTTGTTGGATCTCACCCTGCCCTTAGCACCATTTAATCAACTACTTCAGGCCTTACGCCTACAGCCTGTAGGCCCCACTGCAGTCCACACTCTCCTCACCCCATCAGGGAGGGTGCTGCATGGTGACATGTGTCACCTATCAGTGAAGCACCAGGTGGGTCTAGTGGCAGCCATTCGGAGACCTTGTTCAGATGAGATGTTCTCCAGCTGGGATATCTTGCCATTGCTTTGGTTCAGGGCTATCCTGTTATTTGGAAGTGTTCCTGTGGGCAGGACCCGCTTAGACTCCAGGTTGATGCGCCCTACCCTGCCTTCAGTACTGTTTGTCCATCAGGCAGTGCTGTAGTCTATGCTTTCCCCACCCCATCAGGGAGGGCACCATGAGCTGCAGCCTCAGCAGTGGGAGCAGTGACTCCAATGTGGTGGTCACTGGAGGACCGATGTCATCGTCTCCCCCTCCAACACACACACAACACCTCTCATCCACCCTGAGTACACTCCCATGCTTACTACCACCTCCAGCCAGTTTCTTAGCAGTGCTTGCCATTGTACCCCCTGCAGAGCACTCAGCTCTGTGTCACTTAACAAAATAGTTCCCTTTTTTTGCCATCTTGGTTATGCCAGCACTGACTGTGCTTCCAGTTCATATTCTCTCTGCCTGCAGCAGGACAGGTAGGGGATGGCAGTAGCCCCTGCTTCCTGGGGGGTCCATTGCATCTGATCCTGCCAGGACTCAAGCTCCACATCTCTGCTGTGTACCTTGCTGAATTTCATCATCTTTCTTCTTTACCCTCATGGACAGTCGGTTTTCTGGGTCTGTTACCTTTCCAATCACATTTAATTCTCAAAATTTTCTCTGCTGAATTTGGCGTCAGAATAGTTTTTCTGTGTCCACAAAGTGAGTGACTGAAAGCAACCATATTGGTGGGGCAGCAGGGCAGGCAGCCATAGCCTGATTGGACTCCACCGTCTGCCCTGCCACCATCTTGGAATCTCTTATTAATTTTTAAATAAATACTGTTACCAGATCGTGTAGCAGTTTATTTCTAAATGAAGCTGTGTGCTGTGCTTACAGAGGCACCATAACATGGTATGAGCCACCTTGGGCACTAACCCCATGTGGTCTCACCAAAGGCCTGTGAAGTTGGTGGAACACAGGTTGCAATCCCCTATAGGGAAAGGTGACTGGGGTCAGACCTCATAATCTGGATGAGATTAGAACTGTATCTCTGACCCTGAGTGCCAGAGAACCTTGCTCTTTTCCAACTCTTTCATCTCTTCTTGCCATCCTTATTTATAAGGTCTTCATCGCTCATTACTGTCTGCTCAGTGTCAGATATGATGTGCTGGTGAATAGTCAGAAAGGAATGGGGGAGATAGTACCCAGAGAAGTTCTAGTTAGAGTAATGGGCAAATGATTGGCAGTGACCCACCCCAGTATGTGAAATGTGCAGACTGAGAGTCTGCCCACCAAAGGATGAGTAATGTCTTCACATAGAGAAGGTTAGAGACAAATGAGGGCCACAGAGGATCAGCAGATTCCTGCACATCTATGTGATTTAAGGGAGGTCATGTGAGGAATTGTAGGTATGAGAGAGGAAGTAGGTAAGGCTCTAAAGCAAGTCGGAGTTGATCCTGACTCCACAGCCCATTGCTGTAGAGCTTCCCAAGCTCCAGATCTCTGTTGTAAGTCCTCTGGGGAATGGGGACAGTCAATGAATAAAAAGCAGTTGCCCAGAGATACCCATCTCTGGTGGCTGTCAGCTATGCTTTGTAAGCTAATTTGACTTGGTGCATGCAGGAGATGCCATGAAAGGTTTTAAACAAGGGCCAAGGTCAGCTTCTCATTGCAAAGAGCTGTTAAACGGTCTGCAGAACAGCTTTGTAGTAAGTTCCATGCTCACACAGTACATTGTCTGCTTAAGTCCATGAGACAACAAGGGAAACTGGAGTTCACCATGGTTAAATTACATACTTCGGATCTGTGCCTGACTCACTGGACACTGATGAATAGGAGCTCCTTGTTTCTTCTTCATCTCTAGCCTCCAGCTCTGCTCAGGTTCTGCAAGCAGAGCCCCGTGTCTTCATGTATTTAAACTGGTGGGTGGTGGAAATTTTGCCAAGAATGCTGATTAGCTGAGTGGAACTTGGGATGCTCACCTGGTAAGCTGTCACTTGTCTGGAATGATTGGTTAGGACTCTCTTCTAGGTACCAAAACTCCTTTAATGTATGAGCCGCTCTTAACCTTTCTAGCTATCAAAGCTTGTGGTAGGCACATATCACAGAAGCTGTACCACAGTGGCCTGTAGGTTTATCTTTCTGTGAAACAGGTGTTTTACCAAATTTCTTGTCTTCCTAAGGGTTGAAATGACCTCTAAACCAGTGAAAGTTGGCACTTGGATGCCTCTGAGTAGACATACGCCATCCAGAACTGATCCATATATTTTTATATTTACTGCCTGTTTTTCACAGGCATTTGAGCTTCATTTGAAAATAAAGTGTGCCTCATAGTCTGGAAAAATATGCTGCATCTTGTGCCATTGGAATGGAAAGAGCATTCACAATCCCATCCCTAAAACATAGACCTGCATAGAGTGCTGATACCTGCATGTGTGTTTGATAGGACACACCAAGTTTTGCAGGATTTATACAGCAGAAGATACGTTTGCCATCAAAACCACATTCTGTCTTCAACATATTTATTGGGATGTAACTATTGCCAGAATCTTATAAAGTTTGACAAGTAGTCAATAAATCAGCAAGTGGACTGATGCTTCCTTGTTTTGAACACTGCCACATATGCCCTTTGTGAGTTAGTGTGTCTGTCATTGTGTGGACTGCCCCCAATATATCTTTCTGTAATTAGCTCCTGATTTTTCCAGGACAGAATTAACTTCTTTGGCTTTGGGACCAGTGCATCTTTGGGGGTAGTTAGTGCTGGTATTGCAGGTGCGAACCAGCACACCTGTCTTGTATGTGTTTATATTCACTTTGCATTATTCATAATTATGAAACTAATAGTAGAATTATTCCTAATAGAAATTAAACATTTTTAGAATTTGATAAAAGAAACAGGAAGTTGCTTTTTAACTGCTTGAAGAACTTGCTTTTAATATGTCATTTCAGTTCCTGTTACTATGGCAATGACGGCAGGGGCAACAACCACCTTTCCTATGAGCAGCCATACCCGGGAAAGAGTGACTGTGGCCAAGCTCACACTGGAGAATTTTTACAGCAACCTAATTTTACAGCATGAGGAGAGAGAAACCAGGTATAGTAAAGGCACGGCAAGAGTTTGCTTAGTTTTGCTGTGATTGGATGGGAGCCCTGCTCTCTGTTAAGTTTCCTGCACCGACAGCACACCTGGTTGCTTGTTTCATTTTCTGGGTTCCTAGAGCCTGTACACAAATGCTTGTATCACAGGTCAATTGTGTTTTAAACAAATCTTTCCAGCTGTGGCATTGTGGTATGTCTGTGCTTTCCTTTAGAGAGATGCTTTAGAAATTACTGACTAATGCATAACATTCATAGTACTATGTTGTGTCGGTAGGAATAGAAGAAAAAAATAATGGTGTGTCATTTTGCTTCAGTGAAACTTAGAGTTTAGTAAGGGAGCTTGTGCACACAGACGATATGTTGAGAGAGTAAGGAGTGACAGTAGGGGCAGGCATGTGCTTTGACTAGGACAGTGGAACCACTTCCCAAATGACAGTGACATTTGAACAGGGCTCTAAGGAAGAGCACTGTTGGCACATCATAAGAGGAAGGAGGAGGAGATAAAGAACATGACATATCAGATCTCAGCATCCTGAGATGCAGCTGTTGTACAGCATGGCATTAGCGTCACTGACCAGGCTGGTCTCGAGCTTTTTGTTATTCTCCTGCGCTGTCTCTGCCTCTCAAGTGCTGGCATAGGTAGCCAGGCTGGCACTTTTCACTCTGGCAGTCCTCCTTCCTCAGCCCACTGAGTGCTAAGATTACAGTTGAATGCTACTATGCCAGCAGGAAAGTCTTATTTTTTAAAGTGCCACAAGAAAAGCTATGGTTAGATCTTCCTCTTCAGACATGATAGAAATGGATAAAAGTTTTGCCAGATTAAGGCATGATTTCATGAAGTACTGGTTTTGGTGGACACTAGGGGAAGGGGTACAGGAGATTCGACAGGCAGTAAATCTGTCTCTATCGATAGTCCCTCCTAGGATCCATTTTGCAGAAGAAGCTGGAATTTTCCCATCAAGCAGCTCTAACAGCCTTTGCATGATAGCAGGCACAAAGGCCAGTGCTGAGCGCAAATCTCATTCTGAGAGCTGGGCCTGGGGAATATATACAAATAAAATCCAGCAACAGGCACTGCAGCTTGAGATAAGTACTGAGAGATAGTCCCTGGTTTCATCTTCTTTGTTGGGCTGCTGAGTCTCCAACAGACTTTTGATACGATTGTAATGAAAGGGACTGATGTTGGAACTGATTTAAAAAGAAGTGTATCTTTGGGTGTGTTCTCATGAGTAACAGATATAAAAACTGTATGGTAGTTGAAATCTTCAATCCTTGATCCCATTTGGATAAATTCAGGAGTGTTGGTCTTCTGGCATAACCCAAAGCTAATTAGGGTGAGCTGTCCAGATACATAGTTAGGAAAAACAACTCTGTGGATATGAGATACTATTCCTTTAAGAATGAGTGGCAGATGTGTTCACAACCCTCTCACTACCATCAGCAGCCCCATCAGAAATGCTTAGCTTAACTAACTTCACATTTAAAAAAAGAAAATTCTGAATAGCCAAACTTGGTTGTACCTAGAAAATCAAATGTTCTGATCAGTAGTTATTATTCTATACATGTATGTCTTTTCAATTCCAAATAATTATGATAGAATTCATGTGTTTGCCATCAGAGTCTTTCCTGAGTTGGGGAGGTTAAGCTTAAGACTCATTCAAGTGGTCATTGTGTACTGGGAGATAGAACACTAAAGCTCTGGTCAGTATGAAAATGCAAAATCTAAGTGTATCAAGAAAAAGCACTAATGATAGTTAATAGTTGATTCTTGTTCCAATTTGAAAGGTTTTCTTAGCATAGTATTCCCAGTTGTTGGCTTGGATAAATAACTATTTCTTAAATGGAAATAGGAATGTATTTTTAAAGTCTAATTATTTTTTCTTTGGAAAAGGCAGAAGAAATTAGAAGTGGCCATGGAAGAAGAAGGATTGGCAGATGAGGAGGTAACGTAACTGTCTGTACTAAATAGAAGTGCCCAGTGAGAGCCTTGTCAGTGCCCATTGACTATGTAGCTTGACTGTGGGAGGGTCTGCATCTGAACACAGCTTCTTACTGTGTGGCCATCATGGGTACCTCAGGAGGAGACGGCTTTTACCCCAAGAACATACATTTTTCTGAGCACCAGCCTTGGTGATCTAGGTGTGCGGGACAGGGTCAGGCTCTGGACACCGTCCATCGCTTCTCTTTCCTCACATTTTTTCTGAATATTTTTTTAAACCGTTTACTCCCTAATTTACACTCCCTTGCATCTTGCTGATGAATGACTGTCTTGAAATGATCTCTTCCTCCTATTACAACTTTTTCAGCACTCTGAGAACAAGTCTGGCTTCCCATCCTTTCTACATGTGATGGTTTCAGTGAGATGTCATGTCATGTGCCCCCAAACCCCTTTCCATAGTTTCTGTTGTTTGAATGCTTGGCCCACGATTGGTGGCTCAGGAGACGTGGCCTTGCTGGAGGAAGTATGTCACTGGAGGAGGGCTTTGAGAGTTTAAGACTCACCTTTTCAAGTTTGCTCTCTCTGCTTCCTGCTGTGGTTCAAGACTTTCTTCGGTGTCCATCTTCTGCTGCCATGCCTTTACTCCATCTTCATGGACTTTAACCCTCTGGAACTGTGAGCCCAAATAAACTTCTTTCATAAGTTACCTTGGTTTTGGTGTTTTATCACAATAGAAAAGTAATTAATATACTGCAGTGCAGGCTTCTTTACCAGTGGCCTGCTTCTCTCCAGCCTTAGCTTCTAGCACCCCATCCAGCCCTGACCGATACTGAATTCAGTATCTGTGGCCTTTTTCACATCTATTTCTGCCACTTGAAACTCTTTCTCCTCCCCAACTCCAGCTATTCATCAAGGAGCTTAGGTCTCACTTCACTGGGAAATCCTCCCTAATCACTCAGCTGCTTGTCCTACATTCTACACTAGCACTGTTGCTATCCTTGTGATAGCCAGAAAATGCCATCTTCCCCAAGACTAGAAACTGCACCCTGTCTTACTCAGCATACATCTCAGAGCAGGCAGAGGGTGGGAATGAATACTTTGGTAGTAAGTGAGCAACAGCCTGCTTGCCTTCAAAGACTATGAATTTGAAAGAGAGATGAATATGTGCTCAGGCATGAAAACCTGTATACATTATAGAGGCTGCTAGTGTAGTTCCAGGCAGAGTGCTTGCAAAGCTCTGGTTTGAGTCCCAGAAGCCCCCTCCCAATAAATCAAAATATGTAAACATTATAGAATGTAACAAGCTTTGAAAATATACAGATCCCCCCAGTGCAGGGAATCAGAAAAGGTATTCTGAAAAATGTAGCAATCTGATTTGAATCTTAACTGATACATAGAATTTACATCACAAACTAGCTCTGAATATGGAAATAGTGACTGTGCATACAGAATAATGAGTGTGTGCTTTAAAGTGGGCAATAAGAAAATGGCAAGGGAGATGGAAGGCATGGAAAGCTAGCTTTAGAGCAGTTACTAAAAAAAAAGCTTTATTTTCCAGATGAGAATGGGTTATAACCTAGGCTGACTGACCATTCAGTGGTCAGAAAGGACCATGAAACAAAAACACTGACCACCAAGTGAGGACTTGAAACCGAGTGCTCTAACCTGCCCTGCAGTTTCACTAGCTCTGTGTTCCTCCCTCTAGCCGACATCTTATGAAGGCTAGGGAAGGCAAACATGCATTTAAAGTTATCATATACATCAAATCAATAAATATCATTTATTTATTTATTTAGTTAGTTAGTTATTTATGTGTTTTTGAGACAGGGTTTTCTCTGTTGTAACTCTGGCTGTCCTTAAACTCACTCTGTAGACCAGGCTGGCCTCGAACTCTCATAGACCTGCCTGCCTCCGAAGTGCTGAGATTAAAGGCGTGTCCAACTACTGCCCGGCTAATAAGTATCTTAAAACTCCATTTCATCTTGTTAAATTTTAGTGAGACAGTAATTTAGGGCTGTATCTTAGTCCATAAAGAAAGGTGAGCACATTTTCCTTTATTTTTCTCATTAATATAATTTTCTTTTTTAAAAATAATTTAATTTCATTTTATGTGCATTGTGTGTGAGAGTGTCAGATCCCCTGGTACTAGAGTTACAGACAGTTGTGACCTGCCATGTGGGTGCCTGGAATTGAACCCTGGTCCCCTAAAAGAGCAGCCAGTGATCTTAATCTCTGAACATCTCTCTAGCCCAGTATAATAAATAGTAATAATTGTGCCGATACAGAGATCATAAACACAGGAGCTTAAAGTCTAGGGAGATCACTAGAACAGTTCCCTGTGCTGATCACAGTGGGGATTCCATGCATTGAAGGACAACCTGCACTATATAGCAAGACCCTGTCTTTGTCGGGGGGTGGGGGGGGGTAAGGGAGGAAGAAATGGATTTTTTTTTGTAATAAGTTCCTTGCACTTTATGTTACTGAAGACCTGCCATTCTCTGTTAGCCCAATGTGGCCAGGTTCCTGTTAAGCAAGAAGGTCTGGAAATCTGGAATTTTGTATAAAACTACCTGCTTTAAAAAATATTGCCAAGTGATGAGAGAGTTTTAAAAACAACTGAGTCCAGAACTGTCTGGGAAGACCTTAGTTTGTAACAGCCCCTTGGAGCCCCCTGGTGGGCACTAGTGAATTTTTTTCTTAATTCTTTTTAGCTTATAGAAAATGTCAAATAATTTTGCTTCTTAAAGTCAATGGCTCATATGTTTTTAAACATCCTTCCTTTTCTGTAAAGATATTTAATTCCTATGTGTTTAGTGTTAAGCCCTGTCCTAGGACCTTGATTATGTTGTATATAAAAGGAAACAAATTCTCTCAATCTTAATGTTGGAACTGTCCTTATAAGGGATGGGAATTTCTTGTTTCTTAAAAAAAAAACTTAAAAAATATTTTATGCATATGTGTGTTTGTGGGGTGGATGTGGAGGTCAGAGGACAGCCTGAGGTGTCAGTCCTCAGCAGTACTGTGTACCTCCTTTTTGACCCGGGGCTCACTAAGTAGGCTAGGCTGCTTGGCAGCTGGCCTCAGAGATCCACCTATTTCTGCTTCCCCAGTGCTGAGATTATAAGTGAGTGCCACCACACCTTGCATTTTTGCATAGATTTTGGGGATTAAATTTAGGTCCTTGTGTCTGTCCAGTAAGCATTTTACCAACTGAGCTGTCTTCAAGTGTAGTTTGTCAATGAAAACTAATATCCTTAATTTATTCTGTAATAGAATATGATCTGTAAGATCATTAAACTGTGTGTGATCATGTACAACAGTGGCTAAGATGAGGGCATACCTGGGCATCCTACAGATTGAGAATCTGATCCATTTGAAAGGAACAGAGTCTCTAATTCCAGCACTGGGGAGGCAGAAGAGAATTGCCAGCTACAGAGTGAGACTCTGTCTCAAAACACAGGAGGTGGTAGATATATTAATTAATAAGAATTATCAAAATGTGTGTTTATTAATAGGAAAACCAAAACAAGTGATTTAAGCTGCAGAAAAGAGCCATGAATTAGCAATCTGCCCATAGGTCTTTTCTTGGGAGGGGAAAGGAAGGATTAGCACAATACACAGTCTGGGAGATACAGCAAGTGTTTTTCATGGGCTTTAAAAATGTGACGTTGCTTCAGCTGCCCTGGACTGCAGAACCGCCTGATGGGCTGAAGTTGCTGAGTAGCTTTTCCTGGGGCCAGTGTTCCATTAGAAATGATGTGACACACACTGTGGTTTCCCTTTTGTTGAATTCTATGTTCTGAGCATTTATCGGAAACTCAGTGACTAATTGTTGTTGGTTGGGTTGGTTGGTTTTTTGACAGACTCTTATTTGTAGGTCATAAGCACATTTTATGAAATTGTAGTCAGGTCTCTTCTGTTCAAACAAGACAGGTTTCTGTCGCTAAACACAACTGCACTATTTTGTAACTATGAAAAGGAAAAATGCAAAGCCATCTTCCACATTCTTCTGTTCATTCATTATGTGTAATTACAAACTAAAATAAGCCCTATTATTGCCATGAGAGACACGATGCTAGGGTGCCACCAAGTGGCCTCTAAAGAACTCCAGTTCCAGAACTTGAAACCAGCTGCTTCTGAAACCTGTCACCCCATGCGTAGATTAGCTGGTGTTGGATCCTGAGAGAAGAGAACCAGGGCTACACTATTCTGTAAAGTCTATCTTTGCTTCTGTATTGATACAGATGTCAGTTTAGCTGCATTAAACTATTTAAAGTCTCCCAAACTCCAATATAAGTGGTCTAATTTTTAAACTAACATAACACCTAACTACTAGATGTGGAGCGTTTGCTATAACTTTATTTCCTTTATTGCCTGATTTCTACCAAAAACACACACACACACACATCCCACATAAATATAATTGGGGGCTGGAGACATGGCTCAGCAGTTAACTGACTGTTCTTGGAGAGGGCCCAGGTTCAATTCATAACACTTACACACCTTCTTCTGACCTCTGAACACCAGCCTTACACAAGGTGCACAGACATACATTTAGGCAAAATGCTCATATGCATAAAATAAACCTAGAGTAAAAAAATTTAATGTGGCTTCATTGAGGAGTGAATTTCTTGCTTCCCTCCTACCTCTGCTACAAGTATTTGAATTCTGTTTTGATGATAAACAGGCTTCCTATTACATTCCCAACTTCTAGTTAAACACCTGACTCTTTACAACAGACAGACACCTCAGGACAGGTCAGTGGCTCTGGTTTGAGCTGCATTTGGGAGCAGTGTGTCCAAGCAGTAGGAATTAAATGTCTTCAGTGGTTTTCTCTATTTCCCACTGTGTGCTGCCTCTACTAGGAACTATCCCTGTGCCGTCAACTTGAATTTTATTAGGGGAGAGGTCAATGAGGTTAACAAGAAAATGAATGATTTCCAAATGTACCCTTCAGGTATTTCAAAATATTGCTTATTAATAGTTCTCTTTTGTTATCTTTGCAGGATCGTAGCATTACTGTGAGAGTACTGACTTGGATGGCTTTTTTGGTGTTTTGTTTTGAGTCACCGTCTCTCTCTATATATGACTTTTGTGTCACAGGTTTCAGTAGCTGTGAGAGTACCTTGGAAAGTAAAAAATTAAAGCAGATTTCCTGACTAAGTAAAAATGGGTGTCAGAGAAAGCAGAGCCTGGTGGCAGATGCCCATAATCCCAGCACTCAGGAGCTAGGGCAGGAGGATTGCCATGAGTTCCAGGCAAGCCTGAGCTACTCAGTGAGATCCTGTCTCAAAAATAAGTAAACAAACACATACCAGAATACGACTGGCATTTGCATTATCTAAGATTTATTTTCGTGAGTTGTTACCACTCAGAAGGCAGTGGTTTACATATATAGTAAACTGGTTAAGATGATGTAGTCCACAAAGTCTACTTTCAAGGGTACAAAGTTAACAATTGTTTAAAAAATGTTTTCTTAATACTGTTTTATTCTTCCCTTGCTTAAAATACTTGACTTTGGCAAATAGTTTCACTATGAGTATATACTAATTAAGATACCATACCTCTGTTTATTTAAAATTATATGTGTGTGTATGTGTGGGTTTGTGCATGAGAGTGCAATGCTTGAGGGAGCCAAAATCATCCGATGCCCCTGGAGCTGAATGGAAGCTGAGACTGTGTCCTCTGCGAGAACATCATCACACATAGTGAACACTAACTCATCTCTGCAGCTGCCATGCCTTTATTTTTATGTGTATCATATTTTAACATTATACTCGCCTTTGAAACAACTTTACTTTAAAATAATCTTTTTAAATTGTTTCCTCAACAGAAAAAGTTACGCCGATCACAACATGCTCGCAAAGAAACAGAGTTCTTACGGCTCAAGAGGACCAGGCTTGGCCTGGATGACTTTGAGTCTCTGAAGGTTATAGGAAGAGGGGCTTTCGGAGAGGTGAGCCACTTTGTTAAAGTCACCACTGCTGGAAGTAGATGCTGAAAGATGTTTAAATATAGTTCTTAGACTCTCAGGTCATAATAGGTCAGTTGGTAGGAGTGCTTGCCTAGTATCCACAGAACCCTTCATTTGACCCCCAACACCAGAGAAACCAGGTGTAATGGCATACCACTATATTTCCTGCACTTGGGAGACAGAGGCAGGAGGATCAGAAGATCATCCTCAGCTACAGAATAATAAGTTCAAGGCCAGCTTGGGATACAGGAGAACCCTGCCCTCAAAAAGTGTGTGTGTGTAGGTATTTTTTGTTTTTTATATTATCGCTGGTAAAATCCAAGGTTCAGTAAAGGATGCTCCTTCCACTGTTCCAACATTTATTGTTTGTGCTCTAGGTGCGGCTGGTCCAGAAGAAAGACACAGGGCACATCTATGCCATGAAGATCCTGAGGAAGGCTGACATGCTAGAAAAAGAGCAGGTGTGTTTCACCATACATGCAATGCCAAGGGCTCTGAGTAGTGTTTATTTTGAAAAGAAATGTTTATGAAAAGTGTTTATGTTATAAAATCTAGCTTACTAGATAATTTCCAAATTTGGTAGCCTATTTTAGTGATTTTAATTTTTAAGTTTAAGTTTCAATTTCTTCAACCTTATAATCTCTGTGTTAGTTTACTCAGTTGCTATTAGAAAACAACATAGACTGGGGCCTTACGCAACAGAAGCCTTTACTTTCTCACGGTTCTGTTCAAGGGCAAAGTTTCAGTAGGTTTTGGTTTCCAGTGTACCACACTCCTTTTCCTTGGTGACTACAGGAAGAACAGACACAGGATCACTTGAACATTCCTGACGTCTTCCTGAAAGAACACTAGTCTACCCTATGACCTCATTTCACCTTCATCACTTTCTCAGAAGCTATTGTCATACTGGAGGGTTAGGACTTCATGAGAAGTCTAGGGACATCTTTTCAGGTCATAGAAGGATAGTTTCTGGGGTACTCCCTTATCTGTATCCACTGGAAACAGACAGTTCACATCCATCCCATCACATAACAAGTAAGAATCTGCTGACTTTACACAGTTACAAAATCTCTTCATCCTTGAGGCTTATGGAGATAAGCTAAAATAAACTACTTCCTTGGTTCTGTATATTTAATGAGAATATGAACATGAGTGTTTCAGTATCTTCTACAACTACAGATTTCCTGCATGACTGTTAGGGATGGACAATTGGAAGAGAGTAACTTGAGATATGTGTTACAATTATCTTTTCAAAATACATTCATCTAGGTGGCTCACATCCGAGCAGAAAGAGACATTTTGGTGGAAGCAGATGGTGCCTGGGTGGTGAAGATGTTCTACAGTTTTCAGGACAAGCGGAATCTCTATCTGATCATGGAATTTCTTCCTGGAGGTAAATGGCGGTGGCAGACAGAGTTCATCTGCATGTATAATAAACTCACCTGCATATGCAATAATAATGTCAGATAGTTTTATTACTGAATTTTATTGAATTTATACACAGCCATCATTTTTCAGTATTTACTTCCAGAATAATGGAGGATGATTTAGTCACAAATCATGTAATTTTGAAAGACTGTTAGACTGACATTTTAAACATTAAAATTCTGTGTTACTACAATTAACTGTAGAGTTTAGGGAAGTAAGTTTGTACAGAAAGACAAAATCCTAACTTGTAAGTGTGCTTATTCACTATTCATGTTTCTGAACCACAGCTCTGCTCCTGATAATTCAAACGTTCCCTACTGGCACCATTGAATGTGCTTGTGCTGTGACCCTGGGTGGTTTGAGGTACTGCAAGTGTGACTTAGTCTATACCTACAGCGGAAGTCTGCAAGAGTATTCCCCCTTAATAAGCTGGGTGTGTGCTCATAATACCAGCACTAGGTTCCAGACGGTTACTAAAAATCACCAAAGACGGACCTACGACAGGGACTTCAGTGTTCATTGTCTCACACAGTGAAGATTAAAGCTGTTGACACCTGCAGTGAGTGAAGCAAAGGCACACTTTGTTAAGGAGAGTTTCCGAAAAGTGAGAAATTGGGGTGGATGCAGGAAGATGGAGTGTTTGGGGTCATTTTCAGCTAGGCCAGCCTGGCAACTTGAAGCTCAACAAAAGAGAAACAACAAAAACCACCAAAACAACAGAAGTACTTCCCGTTTTTAGTAACTCGGTACTTTGCCTTACTCAGGTGACATGATGACATTGCTGATGAAGAAGGACACCTTGACGGAGGAGGAGACACAGTTCTACATCTCGGAGACTGTCTTGGCGATTGATGCGATACACCAGCTGGGCTTCATCCACCGGGACATCAAGCCAGACAACCTTCTGCTGGATGCCAAGGCATGTGGGGCCTCAGCCGTGCTGTGAAATACAACCGTTCTCTGGAGCAGCCAGCAGTCCTGTTTCAGGCTCTCTGCTTTCCACTTTAAAAATTACCCTTCAAACATGCATGATCTCACCTTTCCAGCTTGTATCTTCTAAGTTAATAATTTCATAATTGTATTAACAGAGTTTATAATAGGCTTTTTTTGTTTTCAGAGTTAACATAGTTTGACTTCACTGGAATTTGTTGTTGTTTTAGGGGCATGTAAAATTGTCTGATTTTGGTTTGTGCACGGGGTTAAAGAAAGCTCACAGGACTGAATTCTATAGAAACCTCACACACAACCCGCCAAGTGACTTCTGTAAGTTTTCACTTTTCCTTTGGCTGAAATTTTATAACTTTCTGTGAGAAAGTTAGACTCCCCCCCCCCCTCCTCCTCCTCCTCCTAAGTTTCCCATGTTTTAGATGTAGGTGTGCAGGTTTACCTTTAGTTGGAGTTTCCCCTCTGATTGCAGTTGTGTCTTGTTGAAATTAGCTTTTCAGAACATGAACTCGAAGCGGAAAGCAGAGACGTGGAAGAAGAACAGAAGGCAACTGGTGAGCCGGCCACTTTCTGAAGAATGCTTTATCCTGGCCCTAGGGATGCCAAATATTTCCTCAGTAGTCCTGACTGGTGCAGGTTGAGTGGAACGGGCCCTTCTTGGCTCAGATGTGCTCAACCCAAGGATCTAGGGTCACCAAAGGTCGACTGGGACAGTGGCTCCAGAGTTCATAGTCTCTACTAGTCAAGATGGAAGCTGTGGGAGTGAGCCGAGCAGCAGTTTGTTAAGGAGGATTTCAGAAAGTGAGAAACTCAGTGAGGTCCTGGGAGAGCAAAAGCTGCTGGAATTCCTCAATAGGGGTCCTTAAAGGCTATGGCAAAAACTGAAGATGGGCTAAGGAGTTGCTGAGACTGGCCAGTTCTCTGAGTAGTTGTGGGCGGAGCTAATGGAGGACCCACACTGTATTTCCCCTGGCCAAACATGGAGATGATCATGAGTTCTTCACATGCTGCCTACCCATTTGGTTGTGGTTGAAGCCTCTCTGTCTGTCAGCTGGCTTTTCTTTCAGATCCTAAGACTGTTTACTGGGTCCCTTTGGCTATCTCGTAACCAGCTGCAGGCTCTTTGTTTAAACTCCTGTCTGTTTTCTCCATGGCCCCTTTCCCTTACTGCCTGCAGAGAACCGCTTCTCCCATAGCTAGTGTTCTCATTGCCCTGGTGTGGTGTAACTCCTATTACAGCCACCACTAATCTTTATAGTTATCCAAGGGAACAGGAAGCTTGGGATGTTGGCAGTGGTACAGTGCTTTATAGGCAAACCTAGTCCCTTAATGTCAAATTTCACAGTATTTCTCTCCTGTTTTTTTAGTGAATATAAGAATGCTTCCTCCCTTTCCTCTTTGCATTTATATAGTTAACTGGGGTTGTGAACATTTACGATTCAGAATGTGGCTTTGACTTTGCTTTTTTTGGCTTCTTATGCCCAACACATGCAAACACCTTATCAATATTTGTTCAGTTCAAGTAAGCAGTGAAGAAGCTGCTGACTCCCCATTCCCCAGGGACATGCTAGACTGAGAGGTGACAGCAGTCTGGTGCTGCCAACAGAATTAAATGACCTTTTGTATTTTTAAGCTCATTTGCTCATTGGCCCAAGTAGTGACAAACTTCATTTTCTAGTAAACTTTTCAGAGCTTAAAAAATGTGCTTAACTGTACATTAAGGAGAAAAACTTCATTCTGTTTTTAAGTGTCATTTTAGATCAGATTTTACATTTGAAAAAAATATTACAGTTTTCCTATTTTTAGAAGAGAAGTGAATACTGCTTAAAAACTTATCTCGCTGGGTGGTGGTGGCGCACACCTTTGATCCCTGTACTTGGGAGGCAGAGGCAGGCAGAGCTCTGTGAGTTCAAGGACAGCCTGGTCTACAGAGTGAGTTCCAGGACAGCCTGAGTTACAGCAGGGAAACCCTGTCTCAAAAAAACCAACAAAAAAATAAATAACATGGCAGAGGTTTTCTCTGTTTCTTATTAACTGTTCATATGCAGCAGCTTGTACCTGTGAACGGTGACTTTCTCTTTGCCAGGAGTCATAATCTTAGGTCACTGACTTCCAAGGAGAAGCATAAATGAGTTCATTGATGTTTGGGGCAAGAGATTTATTCAGCCACCAACTGCCAATCTCATCTTTCTCGGGTCCTTGACATGTCAGACTGCTGTCACATGTTTTCAGTGATTGTTGAGAGCTGCTACCTTTAAGAAGTCATTTTTGTAGGATTTGCTGTGAATCAAGAAGGAGCATGCACATAGCTCCTAATAGCATACACAGGGATTAAGTTATAGTCAAGGTGCCTGTAGCCTACACAGCATGTCCCCTTTCTTATTTTACCCTCAGATTAAACTGTTGTCGTAGGTCTACTGCCTGGACCTAAGTGACCAGAAGCTGAGGCTTGGAGAGCCCAAGAGCAATGAGTAGTCAGGCCTGCTGGACTCAGCCTTGAAGTGGGTGAAGGGCCTCTCCCAGGGCCAACACTGTTCTGTACATAGTGCCTGCTCAGCTTTACGTATAACGCACATAAAATCAATAAGTGAAAACTTGGCTCCTGTATCTTCCTCCTCTAAGCTAGCCTCAGATGCTTTAGAGGAGGTTCAGAATGCCAGTTTGACAAGCTGCTCCTTTGTAGGCATATTCCACAGTTGGAACACCAGACTACATTGCTCCGGAAGTGTTCATGCAGACTGGCTACAACAAACTGTGTGACTGGTGGTCCTTGGGAGTGATTATGTATGAAATGCTAATAGGTAGGTTCTGTTTATGTACATGAACTGCATCTCTTTTGGTGCCATTGTTTGAACATATTATAGCTATTAAAGACAAAAATAGCAGAGCCATTTTGAACCAATTTTCCGCATTCTCCAGTGGTAAATACATATTGATAAACTGCCCAGGGGTCGTGTGGCAGGGAGATAAGTTAATTAGCTTGGCTTCCTTTATTAAATTCCATATTCTGAGTTCAGATAAAATGAGATGGGGCTTTAAATCCTTGTGACTTTATTAGTAATTTCATAATAAATTGATGCTGATATGATTGCAGAGCACTCACAGAGTTGTTTGGTTTCTTTGGCATGTATTTGTAGTTGTGGTTGAATTGATTACAAAAGCTCATACATTCTTGTTTCCTGACCACCCAGGCTTCCCACCTTTCTGCTCTGAGACGCCTCAAGAGACATACAGAAAAGTTATGAGCTGGAAGGAGACGCTGGCATTTCCTCCAGAAGTGCCCGTCTCTGAGAAAGCCAAGGACTTGATTCTCAGGTTAGTGGCTAAATTCCCAGAGCAACTTGAGATACCTTAAAACTTTACAGTTGCCGGAATGATCCGTGTCTCTGAGGCAGGCTAGGTGTTTGGAAGGGGAATACCTCTGATCTGGTCAGTCAAGGAGGTCAGTTTTAAAAAAGGTTTTACAAAATTCAAACTTTTTTAAAAAAGATTCTATTTCTTTTTATATGTAAGTGTGTGGGTACCACATGCCCTTGGAGGTTAGAAGATCCCCTGGAGCTGGAGTTACACACAATTGTGAGCCACCCGGTGTGAGTGCTGGGAATTGAACCCAGGTCTCCTACAAGAGCAGCAAGTGTTCTTAACTGCCTATCTCTCCAGCCTCACAAAATGCAAATACTAAAAAGAAGTTGTGGGAAAATGGGGTTCAAAAGAAAGAAGAGATCTTATTGGACATACTGGTAATATCAGTAGCAAAGTGTCCCTCCTGTTAGACTACAAGGACTCAGTGCTGTCAGAGAAGAAAAGAGAATAAATGTGATAGAAGCAGAAGCTCCTGCCATGGACGTGCATAGGAACTTAGCAGAAGCCCGCTGTTCCTGTGCTCAGAGGAGGCGTCTCAGCACTGCCATGAGGGGAAGAAGGCGTATGACTTGTGACAACCCTTGTGAATGGCCAGCTGGCAGCATATTGTGTAAAATTGTTAAACTGTACATGACCTTTGACCCAGCAGTTTTGTTTGTAGGAATTTAATTGAGCATATAACCATGTAGGAGTAAAAGAGGCATGTTTCTTGTGTTATTTTAGTTGTGAAAAATTGGAACTCATGTAAGTCTTCAGCAGATGGAACACTCTGATGTCTCCATATGCAGGTCTTAAATAGTTACCTCACAGGAAAATATTTAACAGCATTGGGAAATTTTCTTAGTATATTAAGTGAAGAGTCTTAAAATATCATTATTGTATCAACACAGTGTTTTTAATATTATTACAAGAGATGAAAAGAAGTGGCTCTGGATGATTATCTCTAAATGACAGGCTTAGAGGTGGTTTAACCTCAATAACTAAATTGAAACACTTTCTAAAAACTCTTGAAATAATACAATTAGAGTGCTTTAGGTGAAATATGTGGCTAATAATTGGTTTTCCTTTCTAGATTTTGTACTGATTCTGAAAACAGAATTGGGAATGGTGGTGTAGAAGAGATCAAAGGTCACCCCTTCTTTGAGGGTGTAGACTGGGGGCATATCAGGTATGTCCTGAGGCCTGGGAACAGTAAGCTTCTGGGTTCAGTGGTTAGTGTGCCCCTGATTCTCTAGACCAACTACAAGAGGACTGCTGCCTTGTCTGAGAGGACATCTCCTGTGCAGCTTCTCAGTGTGTGTCCTCTCTAGACAGGTCCCACTGTGTGCCCAGTAACTTCATGAGTGCTTACTGTATATTCTTCTTCTAACCCTGAGGAACTGTTAGTATCTGATGTATGGTGTCCTAGCTAAAATCTCTCTCTAGACCTGCGTATGTTGATTATGGAAGAAGTCACAGAGCAGAGCCTAGCCTACCTAAACTGACACTGCTAGTGAGGGACAGGAAAGGTTAGGTCATAGAGGCCCGGGCCGATGGCTCTTTCCATTCACTCAAGTCTACGTTAATCTGTGAAGAATAATTCTTATATAAGCATGGACAGTACGTGCTTTTTC
Organism: Cricetomys ansorgei; assembly: GCA_026225945.1. Lineage (NCBI taxonomy): Eukaryota > Metazoa > Chordata > Mammalia > Rodentia > Nesomyidae > Cricetomys > Cricetomys ansorgei. The sequence goes on along the minus strand of JAMJFZ010002307.1, from coordinate 1,753,986 downwards.
ATAATTTGGTAGGCTTAGCATCTAGTAGTTCCTTTAAATATATTTTTTATTGTTGTTTTTTGTTTGTTTGTTTTTTGAGACAGGGTTTCTCTGTATAACCCTGGCTTTCCTGGAACTCACTCTATACACCAGGCTGGCCTCGAACTCAGAGGTCTGCCTGCCTCTTTCTCCTGAGTGCTGTGATTAAAGGCATGTGCCACCATTACCAGTGCTAATAGTTTCTTGTAACTATTTCTATAGTAAATGCTAAAAAGCATAAGAAAGTATTTTCATGAACAGATATTTTTTAACCTAACCTCTCTGGTTCTCTTAAAATTCATATGACTGACAAGTTTTTGTATTCAGATTTTATCACAAATGTGTGTGTGTATGTGTCCCTTTTTTTGCAAATGTCTTTGTATTTACTAATCTTAACCTGAATTCCAGCCCTAATGCACTTAGATCGAGCTGATCTCACTGTTTCTCACATACTTAGTATCAGTATAAAAATCTTCTCTTTTAATTTTCCTTTCATTGGTTCTTGTTCTCCCTCTCTCTCTCTTTCTCTCTCTCCCTCCCTCTCCCTCCCTCTCTCTCTCTCTCTCTCTCTCTCTCTTTCTCTCTCTCTCTCTCTCTCTCTCTCACACACACACACACACACACACACACACACACACGAAGTGTTGGGACTGAGTTCAGTGGTAGAGTGTTTGCCCAGCTCTTGTTCAGTCCACATACTGGAGGGGAGAAAAGCATGAGGAAGTCTTCACGCAAAGGTGTAAAACTTCCAGGTAATGAAAAGATTTTAGTAAAAAGTTACACTCAGCCATCTAGACATCCACTTAGCTGTGCTCAGATCCTCAGCAGATGCCCTTGGGCTTCCTGTCCCATGCGGCAGTGGAGAGGACTTTCAAAAATGGTCTGTTGGACAGTTACGAGTTCAAGGCAATTCACCATGGCTGCTGCATTATGTTTTTCAGGGAAAGGCCAGCAGCCATCCCTATAGAAATCAAGAGCATCGATGACACCTCGAACTTTGATGACTTCCCTGAGTCGGATATCTTACAGCCGGGTAAGACAGGTTCACAGTGTGTCCCACACTGCAATCACCTGTGAGGTGAGGACCATATCATTAATGAGATCCCTTTCCCCTTAGTTCACTTTTCTTTCTTTCTAGTGCCAAATACCACCGAGCCCGACTTCAAATCCAAAGACTGGGTTTTTCTCAATTATACTTATAAACGGTTTGAAGGGCTGACTCAGCGTGGCTCCATCCCCACATACATGAAAGCTGGAAAGTTATGAGTGATGATCACAGTCACCCATGGCTGGCCGAGAGAACTCAGGTAGCTGCATCCCCAGGCTGGCTTGGCATTAGCACCAGCCACTCCTGGACAGTGGTGCTCACCGGCAGGGTTGGGACTCTGAGGCTGCTACAGGAATTGCTCCACTTTTTTTTTTAATATTTTATTGTTTTGTATTAACTTTATTATACAAAGGTACTGGAACAAAAGGAACGGACATTCCCTCCTAACTGCACTGCCTATGTGCATGTTGAGGTCCATTCTGCCTGTGTGCTGCGCTTCCGACTGCAACACTAATCCAGCCAGAACTGCATAGCACTGACGGCGCCGTGGCAGCCTAGGTCACCCTTGGTGTCCCTGCTTCACTGCAAAGCTCGTGGGTCTAGAATGCATACAAGCCATCTTCCATAGCTGCTGTTAGAGCATTCGCCCTGCTGGTTTGACATTGTAGACTACATGAAGACGGTTTCTGTAACATTATAAGAAACTTAAGACTTACACTTGACTTGAGCACTAGAATTTGCTGTCAGGCTCTCACAGATCCTGGGGTAGGAAGGTGAGCCTCTGCCCCGGTGAGGACATCCTTATCACCGCCACTCAAGGTCCTCCAAGGCCGACCGCACTGGGGAAAGTGACGACCATTCTACATGCATAAGGAGGTGTGCTGCTGTGTTTGAGCAAATGTCAGTTGCTTTTGTTGATACATGAGAACTTCTTTTTTAGCAAGAGAACATGGCATTATTTTACTTTGATGATGGTGAATTGAATTTCAGAAATTACCATGAAAGCTGCTTGTAGAACCTATTGTATTTTTATTAAACTATTTTTTTAAATGTCAAACTTCTGATCATGTCAGTGGACACGGAGAATCACTGTTGGCTTTCTGCAGGGTCGTTACATGTCATTGTTGGTAACCTTTTGTTTCCTTTGATAGCACTAGTGCCATTGTTTTCCGATCCCAAACAGTGGCAGTCAGCGGTGGGTGCTGCAGTCCACGTGACAGACCTGTGACAGAGACCAGCCCTGCTCACGGTTGGTATCACTGTGTTAAAGCCCACAGTGGAATAAAGGCAGTGAGACTGAGATGGGGGAGAAAGCATCAGCATCAAATTCTTTGGGTATTTTCCTAAGGATTGCATCATCTTTTCTTGCTCAGCATTTTGATTCTAAAACAACTTTCTGAAGAGGTTTAGTTTCCTAAGTTGGAGTTGAGAACTAGCTTCTCAGGTAATGGCTGATGTGTATCATCTGCGATGGAGATGGTCTGGATTTACTGGGAGGAACGTCTCTCCTGAGGGACCAAGCAGTGTTTTGAGCAAATTCCTAAAAGCTTTTATATGAAGTGTAATGTATCTTGAAGTATATGAGTCCTTCAAGGCCACCTAGTGTGTCTCCATTTTTTGCCAGGTCTGGCAAGTGCTCGCCACCTGTTAACCTACTGGGTCAGCTCTAGCCTGATGCTGATCCAGTGTTTGGAGAAAGAACTCTGAAAGCTGAAATTCTCAGAGATGATTTAAATTAGCTGCCTTAATTTCTGCAGGGATGTCTTAGATTCTCCAACTCATCTGTTTTAAATGAGATTTAGCAGCAGAGACCCCTGGTGTTAGAACAGGACTCTCCTGGTGTGAGGGTGACTAGGTTGGACACAGTCCTTGCGGCATTCTCTAGCTCAGGTACGATAGATAGCTGCCGCCGGGTAACAGCGTTGTCCAGACCAGGTAAAGGAGCAGAGTCACAGTGCAAATTAAGCAAAGACTTGGCACAGATTCACTGAGACTTTTTTCCATTATACATTTCTAATATTTTAGGTGAATCATGTAATTTAAGTGACAAAGCCTTATGTGACCAACTAGGCATAGTCAAATGTTTCTGTAGTCTCTATTTTGAATCAAAGAGATTATAAACTTTGTGATTTGGGTTTTTCTAAGGATATTTATTCAGTTTCCTGATTTAATGCAGACTTTTACTTTTTCATTAAACTTTTGTGCTCAAGCAGTTAATAGCAGATGTGCAGGTGTATGAAGCCCTGAGCTCCAGAATAAGGAGTGACATGTAACCATAGTAAGCGATCAGCTGTTAGTTTAGTGGAAATGCCAGCTGTAGGATATTAAAAATACTGTTTGGTTACTAAGGCTTGAGACAGGGCTCATTTATTCCTAGAACAGCATAGCTTTTTAACACATGCATAACTTCATACGAGGTGTACATTCTTAAATATTTTGAAGCATATTTATTTTTGGTGTTTTGGTGTAGAAAACCTTTAGACAGTCCATCAGGCAGGAGTAATAGCTACCTATCTTTTGGCAGTCTACAAGTTACTTGAGAGTCAGAAAATGGTCCCTGGCTATATGACACATTCTCTCTTTGCATTGTTGAGATACAGAAAATTCAAAAGCAATTGTTTGGCTACAAACACTATTATTTCTCATTTTATATCAAATTTATTTTCTCTGTAGAAGTGCACTTATTTCTGAAAAATCTTAATGAAGCCAACACTTACTATAAGACACTTGGGACTCTAGAAATATTTTAGATTTTTATTACAAAATGTGAGCAGATAATGCTGCTTTAAGAGTAATAAAGTAATAAGTGTATCGCAGTTATCTTTTCTTAAAAGCAATATAATCGAGGAGTTGTCCAGAACTATCGGACATCTGAATCCAGCGTTTTGAAGACTGTTGTGGGCGATAGCCTCTCTGCTGA